>JASEVX010000002.1:132180578-132619308 GCA_031761405.1 Serripes groenlandicus | reverse complement strand
AGAGAGAGACAGAGAGAGACAGCGAGAGAGAGAGAGAGAGAGAGGAGAGAGAGAGAGAGAGAGAGGGAGAGGGAGAGAGAGAGAGAGAGAAAGGGTTAACCCTTTTCCTCATACGACATATGATTCTGCAGCAGACGACTTTGAACGTATTTTGTCAAAACATAGAAAATCTCCATAATTGAATGGATAACCTATGACAAAAAGTGGAAAACATTGTGGCAAAAGGAGAAATTGCACGTTTTGTGCAATTTCTTCTTTTGTCACTATGTTTTCAAAATGCCGTCTGAAATCTGTCATTCAGACTGTTTAGAAATGTCCATGGTTTTAACTCTTTCCCTCATATAGACGCGTTCTGACGACTCTGCAGCAGATAGCTCTTTGAAAAAATGGATACAAAGGAAGAAATAGCTCAAAACGAGCAATTTCTCCTTTTGTCACCATGTTTTCAACTCTATTCAATTATTGTACTTTATAATTTAAAGCGAGTTTTAAAAAAATAAAAAAAAAAGTCGTCTGCTGCAGATTTGTTGTATGCGGGAAAGAATTAAAAAACAGTTATCAGAAAATAGGAATGAACTTGTTGATTAATGAACAATGGTACATGGTAGGTGAAAACCTCAAACTGTTGATTGCCATGTATTTGTTTTCAAATGTACTTACTCATCTTCAAAAGCGCCAATATATGTTTTTCGTCTTTCACCAAGGTTTTCAACATTGCCCGGTGTCTTCCCTTGCCCTGCAATACAATTTCCATGGGAATCAGTTGATGGTTTAGCGAAAGACGATATCTTACGCCTTTGCAGCAGCCGACTTTTTAAAAGATGTTGGAATAACAGAAATATCTCAAACTGACCAATGTACCTTTTTAATCACAACGTTTCACTTGCATATTATTTTTATTGGAACATGTTTCAATATGCAAATGGCAACTGTAGAATTATTCTCTAACATGGTTGATATCCCATCGATTACCGTATGATATCACCGAAGGAAAGTTTCATGACATACACGTCGGCATCCTTTGTTACTGCATCATTTTCCTTTCTAAGTGCCTTTTGTATATTAATATGTTTAAATTAAACACGGAAATTACAATTAAAAGACACAAACGCGTGGCTGTGAACTTTATTGTCATAATTACATGTTAAGTTATTGTTAATGTATCTATTAAAAAATAATGTAAACCTAGGTATCTTTGCGAATTGTTTAAATAAAAAGCTACAACTGCATCCATAAAACAGCGTTACATTTCTGATGAAAGTTAGTCATCATCAGAAATTTAAATCCTTATCTTTATGATACTTAAATAAAACGCTAAAACTGCATCCATAAAACAGCGTTACGTTTCTGATGAAAGTTGTGAAATCATCATCAGAAATTTAAATCCTAATCTTTAAGATACTTAAAAGAATATGGAGATGTGAATGATGACCTTCTCGTCTCACTTTCATGTTCCTTCTTATTGCTATCGAAAGACGGAGACGACATCAGACCCCATTTCGCATAACATGGCTCATGGAACTTAACACTTTTCCCACATACAACAAATTAACAACAGACGACTTTGAAAACATCTGTGACATACATTTGAAAAAATCTCTTTAAGTGAAAGTATAATTATTGAATAAAGTTGAAAACATAGTGACAACCGGAGAATGGTCTCACGGTAAGCAATTTCTTATATTTTCTCAAAGTTTTCAAAAGGCGTCTGCTTCAGAGGCATGTGCGATAAGTCCATGTACATGTCGAGGGCTTGGCGTGACACGGTTGTAACTCAAAACCTATTTTGGAAACCCTGGATTAGGGGCAATTTTGACCCTTTTGTAAACAATGCAAATTTAGGTGCCATTGCTCAGAACGAGCAATGGCACCTAAATCTCCATTGTTTACCAAGAACACTGATTTAACGCTTATAAAGACTTTACGGTGAGGTAATTAACCTTGGTAAGAAAATACCAATTTGTAGTTACAACCGTTTCACGCCAAGCCCTCTCGATGTATGATCTATGTTCAATGATGAGTTACGTTACGTACATTGAGGTTTGGCACCCGTGAGTTGAAGGCTGGCGTTCGCCAACGTTTTCTCATACTCGTCCGATGCAAAGATCTTTTTGAATTGTGAAAGAGACATGTTTTGGCCTTCCTTTAAACCGGCCTGAATATATAACGTTCCGACAAGAGCCTGGAGGTCGTCTTGATCAAGCTTACTGTCTGAGAGATCCAACATAGATCTGAAAAAATGTTATAAAAACAATATTGTTGTTGACCATTATAAACAATTCAAATCTCTACTAAATACTGAAAGATATCTGTTAAGTGACATTCCATTTTAATTATAGATTAGCACTTGCTAAATTTCGTTGCTCTAACCACAAAGTTGGCAACGAGACTTGTCGCCGGTCACAATAATATTGATCGTGAACACAGAATATGCATGCAATGTTTTCAAAAATCAAACAATAATATTGTTGAATGTGAATTTCATGTTTTATTTCATTGCCCAAAGTATGGTGAAGTAAGAAATGTAGCATATTCAACTGGTATACAAGCGTCACCAACATTACTATGATACAAGATACAAAGTGTTATTTGATTAAGAGGCCACCGGCCCATTACAACAAAATATAATAGTACAACAAGTTTAACGTCATTTATCGTAGTATTGTTATAAATAAAAGATCGTTCTATAGTCTGTCAAGTCTTAGAGCTTCATGCGTCAGCTGTCGACACGATATATCAAACCAACAAACCAACACTATGTGTTATTCATGAATAACGATAATCCTGATGTAATAAAGAAACTATTATATCTTAAGAAACTATTATATTTTATCTATATGTTAATGACAAATTGATAAGGACGCCATTCTCAGTTTAAGATATCCAGGAAGGAAAAGGTAACTAAATCACAAACCCTGGATTGACTGCCCCGCGTCGCTACTGACTGCGCTACAAATCGATTGAAATGTACTCTATTTCTCTAAAAGTTTTTTGAAAAATCCTGTTTCTTATTGGTGATAAGTGCATGTCAGTGGAAGGTGTTCTGAAGCTTAGATTTATGTATATATGCACTATGCTTGTTTTCAAGAGCCCCGATCCTATACACAAATCCTCGGTGATAGAGCGTCCGCCTCGGATGCGTGAGGTCTCGGGTTCGATACAAACGTCTTTGAAAATAAATGGTGGTAGTGACTTTCACTATTGTGACGTTCATGACGCTGGTGTCGGGATAAATGGACCTAGTGTGAAGCTTATGACGCTGGTGTCGAGATAAATGGACCAGCAGTACTCGAAGCTAACCCACGAAACAACAGGACAGAACTGAACATTTGTTGAAAGCTGCGTAAATATAGGATCTGCCATGAGTTGTCATTTCAAATAAAGTTTTATTAAACGAGTTCAAGAAATGTGTTATTAAGCGAGCCTCTGTCAAGCTGAATAACACATTTTTTGGACGAGTATAATAAAACTTTATGAAATGACAACGAATCTCAGATTCTTTTTATCACATGACGAAACACAAATTTAAGCTGTCAGAAAATAGTCCCAACATGTATAACTTAATAAACTGTTAACTAATCGCACACACAAATAGTTTTATGACTGATAATGGTCCCTTTACCTCGTCGTCGATCTATCGTGACGTTTGTGTTATCCGGCTACACGTTCTTAGCCATTTTGCAAAGATTCGCGGATGAATACAAAAATAGTGATTCGGTCATGTTATATTACACGTGTAACATATAAAGACATACGTAATGGGTATATTAGATCGGATACAAGCATTGTCATGTGATAAAATATAAAAACAAAATCAATCTGTAGCTTTACTGGTTGCATATGCCATGTGCATGGTTATTAGACCCCCGCTGACATACTCACTGTATCATCTTAGCAAAGTTGGCAACGGTTAGCTCCCCTCTTCCGCGTATATCATACATACTGAACAACAACTGTGCCTTATCACTAGCCTTTCCTGAATAATATAATTATATCATACATTCCGACTTGCATCTAACACATCCCTCGAATTAACTTCCAATACAATAACAAAACAACCGGCATACTGACTGTAATTGCAAATCTCTACTGGACAAATAGTCAGTGTTTTGAAGTAGTAAGACGCATTATGTAATAGAAAATATTCACTGTATTATAACTACACGTTTCTGATAAAAGTCTTCCCTTACACTAAACATGTATTATGCGCGGAAAACGTCAATACATGTACATGTATATTGACTTCCGCACTAGTAGTTCCGGAAGCTTGTCACACTTTTCCTAGCACATTTTGCATGGGCTTCAAAAACACTTTCTTCATTTTTTTCAATTTCCTCTCTATTTAATTAACATTGTACAGAATATTTAGTTTTCATCTCGTGTAAATGAAAGAACATGTTAGGCTAAAATAGTCCCGCCAAGTATTCTAAATCATCTTAAATTTTGTTTTTGTAATTTGTCCATATTCAATAAATGATTATTGTTGTAGGCCTTTTTGTTATATAATTTCTATGAAAATCGCGGATATTAGATATAATTCTACTAGGTTCCTCGCGTAATATGTATATAATTAGACACACAAGAGAAAGTTGATGCAATGCATCAATGTCGCCGGAAAAGACTGCATTAATTTATTTTTTAACACACATGTATTCTTGACTTTCATTAGTCTAAACATACACATAATGTTTTCATAAGGACTAATTCCAGGATTTTTGAAATTCCACATAGATCTACAAATTTCAGGATTTCTTTTGGTCACGATTTTTGATGTTTTGTATTTGTCAATAAAACCACAACAAATTAATACATTTTGGGATTTAAATCTACATGCAATAAAAAGCTATTAGACCCTTTCCATGTCTGAAGCAACAATGAAAACCTTTAAAAGCTTAAAACATTGAGAAAACGGTTAAATTGCTGAAGACATGAACTTCCTCCTTTTTAATAATAATTATAATAACTATTTCACAGATGTTAAAATTTATCATCATATGTTTAAAAAGAAGACCACACTTGAAACAACATACCAGCTAAATTGTGTATCTAAACCGTTGATGCATACAATATATGTTTGGCGCAAGAGAAATGCCAATTGCGAGTCCCATTACTATTTAATAGGTGGTAAGTATGAAATTAATTGGGTGCGAAAGAGCAGATTTTCTTTATTTCTAAATATATTGTTTATCAGAGTTTGTTCTTCTCTTAATTTGTTTCAAGCCAAATAAACATTTAATATCACATACATTTAATCATTCAAGTGTGTAATATTAGCTATCTATCTGTTATAAGGTGTTTGAGCATTCTTTCGAAATGTGTGTCAAATCGAGGCGTAGTGTCAGACATCGAAGAAAGTGAATAAAAAATCAGGCAAAGCTTTAGTGCATGTTTTATTCCACTGCATTCGAGTGAAAAAAAAGCATTTCTATATTATCTTTCTTTCTCCTACATTCGACCCATGCACTCGTTTAGTGACGTTTAAGAAATCAATTCGTCGTGCGACATTTTTTGTCTGCATAAACAAGTCACTTTTCTAAGTTTACATTTTACTTCCGGTTACTTCGCTTTGTTTACATTTTGGCAATATGAAACTAGGTCATGAACTGAGGAAAATGCGTTTCGACGTTCACGACCGATAAACAGGCTTATATTTGAGACATATTTTCACAAAATATTTCTTATTTTTGTTTCTGTTACCAGTTTATGTTGATACTTATCTATTAAAAGGAGAATTTGAAGTGATTGTCATATCGATAGTCCTCTGCAAGCAGGTGCGCGTATGTAACAAAATTAGACTGTGCGACGTAAAGGTTTGTAGTTATCGCCTTTTGATTACATAGTTTATGAAAATAAAGTATCGCAGTCTAGCTAATAGGGACTGTTTTGTCTTCGTAAATAAAACACAAAAACGTAAATGCAAGTCAGAATAAAGAAACTGCACATACTTAAAACATCGGAATATTTATTTCATTTTAAATGTGTCATAACTTAGTGTGTTTAAACAAACGCAATTGTAATATGTTCAAGACATTTAAAAAAAAAAATCTAATAATAACCCCCCCTCCCATGTGATTTCCGAAAACCTATTAAAAATAGAAGTCGTGGGCTTCTGCCCGGCGACTAATAAATAATATATCTTTCACATCTAACATTTCGTTGTCTTACGCCGGACAGTATATAACATATCCGCCTTAATAAACGCATTTCAAGAGAGTTCATTTAGGTTGAGCTGGTTACGAGCCACCATGGTGAAAACAATAATTAGTTCTCTTTTAAAGAGCGTTTTCGGCTTTTGCAATCGAGTAACTCGAGTAGAAAATCTGGACATGCGCAGTACACGACACGAGTAACCATTCACGAACGCCTAACCCCAGTCTTGTGTTGTTTACAAAATGGCGACATTCTGTGCATCAGACCTCAGCCGTCTCGTGTTACCCCTCAAATAGTGGGGGTCGTTCGAGTCGAGTAGATTACAGATTAAGCGCATGCGCAGTTCGCTTACTCGATACGTTCGACTTTCAACTCCAGTTACTCTCGTTACACGAGTAAACAAGTCGAAAACGCTCAAAGATGGGTTATCTTAAGGTCATTGAATTCCCATTTCCGATGAAATGCGTTTGCTCTACGAACGTATCGACAATTAATGAATATGTGATTATGTCCATGTACTTTGGGTTTACCACCCTTCGTCTAGCCTCATCACACGTGGGGACACTGATTCAAAAGCCACATTTTGGGTATGTTCATTAACCCTTTCCCACATACAGCAGCAGACGACTTAGGAAACATGGTAACAAGCACCTGAAAAGTTGAAAACATTGTGGCCAAAGGTGAAATTGATCATCATGAGCAATTTCACCTTTGGCCACACTGTTTTCAAAAATCATCTGCTGCTATTGCATCAAAACGCGTCTGCAGGATGGAAAGGGTTAACAATGTCCGAGATCTCAATCGATCGTTCGTGTATAGCCAAAATGTTGCGATTGTATGCTAACCTTTCGATAAAATCATGAACATATTCATGAACTCTTGAAAATTCACCAGGCCGTTCTTGTCTTTGTCGGCCAATCTAAACATATTTCTCACAAACGTGGACGTAGGTTTGAGTCCCAATGACTCGGCAAATTCCGTCTTCGTCAGCTGTATTTTAGAAACGGAGTTCGCCGATTCTGCATCTAAACTGGCCATGCCCATTTCATTATGAGACGTTTTGAATGCCTGTAAAACAATATAAGTATTTTACATATGTATTCATGAATATCCGTGTATAACAGTCATAGTCCGACTCTACCCCCACTTACAGGGAATGTACAGTGTTATGTGTGTATATCTTTCATTTATTCTTGCCATTGCGTCGTAATTTTAACCATCATGGTTGTTTCTCGAAAACGGATATGACCGCAGTCCGGTATCCGGACATAATGTCCACGTACAACTTAAATGGCACAATATGAAAAGAGGACAAAATGCCACAGTTTATTTCGATTTTTTTTTTATTGTGAATTATAATGTTAAAGCAGCACACCACAAGTGGCAACAGTATTTGAATGAAATAGTTCATGATCTATCACTTGTATCAGCTATCCACTCATCCCATTTAACATCCTGGTGTGCTGCTTTAAAGCGACTGAAATCCAGATGGCACGAAAAATACACACAAAAAACAAAAAAAAATCGAATTCGCCCTAAATGTTATTCTTTTTGTTATCCAAGTAAACCAGGGTAGAAAATGTATCGTTTTTTATCAATAAAGTGAACTTGAGTCGTTTTCAATTGTACTGATGAAGGGGTTTCCTATTTAAAAATACTTACCCCGTTACTGACAGGGTAGAATTTGCGATGGAAAAAGTATCGAAAACAAGAAAATCTCACCGATTATAGGGGTATGTAATATGTCAGTTATCATATTTTAATGCCCCAAATACAAAAATAACACTTATTTTCTTAAAATTGGATTTTGTTTTCGACAGTTGGGTATCTGGAGTTCAGTCGCTTTAATATTATAATTCATCTTGTCCCGGATTCCCGCAGACCGACTACACAAATATTCAATTTTCAATATGACAGTCATAAAAAACCTACATGCATCAGCCGGGTCCCACTCGACGTTTTTCAACACAAGTCCGTGAGGAAAGATTAATAGCTTATCATTTTAAATAATGCATTTAATCGAACATGCGTTTACCGTATAACAGATGTCCGAGTCTTTTCGAGTTTAGAGTCTTAAAAGTCTTCAGATTTGAAAACAAGAAAAACTAAAACTATCACTGAAGATGATAAATACCCCCAAAACAGCACCTTGGCCTACACCATAACTTAATAAGTAAACGGGCCATAACTCTGTAAAATAACATGCAATTGTAAGACCTTTAGGATATGCACATCTCCTCTTGGTATAGAGGCTTCATGTAAAATTGTATTGAATTCCACCCAGTGGTTTGTAAGAAATAGGCCGGACGAAATATGGCTTCGGACAACATATGGCTTCCGACCGACACAGTGACTCCTATACACCACACCCCCTCTTCTTCGAAGGGGGTATACAAATGTCTGGAAAATCAAAATTTCAATTTTAACACCAACGTTTAAAAACATTGTAGGAATAGTAGCGATTTCGCATTTTCTCACACTGTTTTCAAGGTACTTCTGATTAAATACTCCGTGACTCTTACGTGTAATAATTACCTACAAGTATATCTCAGATATCGGCTATCCGAAGTACATGAAAGAGACAAGGCATTCCAACGCATGTAACTCTTCAACCCCTCCCCCTTCTGCTAAGTTGCAAGTTGGGTAAACATATACTTATTGTGAGACATATAGGATCTGACATGAGTTGTCATTTCATATAAAGTTTTATTAAACGAGTACAAGACATATGTTGTTAAGCGAGCCTTAAGCAAGCCTTTGGCGAGATTACTAGCAAATTTCTTGGACGAGTTTAATAAAATGTTATGAAATGACAACGAATGACAGATTCTTTTAATCACATGACGAAACACAAAAAGAAAATATCGGGTTTTCACTGTCAGGTACTCCCAATATGTAATACTTAGTAAACTGTTAACTAATCACACACACAAATATTATTATGACCGATAATGGTCCCTTTACCTCTTCCATATATCGTGACGTTTGTGTTTACCGGATACACGTTCTCGGTCATTTTGTAAACATTCGCGGATGAATACAAAAATAGTGATTTGGTCATGTTATAATACACAGGTGACATATAAATACAAACATAATTGGTATACATTAGATCGGATACAAGCAGTGTCATGTGATACAGTGTTCTATTGCAAACACCTTAACCCTTTCCCTCATATAGACGCTTTCTGACGCCTCTGCAGCAGACGGCTTTATGAAAACATAGTGACAAAAGAAGAAATTGCTCAGAACGAGCAATTTCTCCTTTTGACACAATGTTTCCCATTTTTAGTCATAGGTTATCCATTCAATTATAGAGATATTCTATGTTTTGACAAAATATGTTCAAAGTCGTCTGCTGCATAATTGTCGTATGAGGGTCAGGGTTAAGTGACCTTTATCCCGTGTGAAGAAAAACAAAGATTAATCACCACCTACCTGCATACATACGAGACGTATGAACTTATCGAGTAATTTCTGTCGTTGATCCTTCGTCGTGGCACCTTTTAGTATCATTGATTCAGTCATCTCGTGTTTATCGCGACGTACAGATATACTCTGCAAGAATCGGTCTGTGGCGGACTCAAATTCTTGCCTTTGACCACTCTCTGGAAATCTCAGCACCTACAATTAGTGTATTTTACGGTGTACCGTTAGGGCTATCGCGCTGTCAACAAGCACACGCGATGCCACGATAGCACGATGACACGATGGTGATGACACGATGACACGATGACAAGATGGTGATGGTACGATGACACGGTGGTGATGACACGATAGCACGATGACGATGACGCGATGACACGATGGTGATGGAGCGATGCTACGATTTCACGATGACGATGACGCGATATTACATCGCGTCATCGTCATCGTGCAATCGTGCCATCACCATCGTGTCATCGTACCATCACCATCGTGTCATCGTGTCATCGTGTCATCACCATCGTGTCATCGCGTATGCGCGATAGCACGATGGCCCTAACGGAACACCGTAGTATTTGCTATATTTTATTAGGCTTTTACGTCGTATTCAATTATTATTTCAGTTATAGCATGACGACAGAACACCGATTAATTATCCCTTGGAAAATAAACATGTTTTAGAATAGGAAATATGCAATGCCCGCCCCAACTGGAGATGTAACCCGGGAGTCGCGGTTCCAGATCCCTGACGCTTACCTCTCTGTCACGACAGATTCATCGTACAGTTAGTTAACTTGTCTAAATACTAATATATATACATATATATATACAGTGTGTGTATACCACGTGACTTTTGACGTCATATTTGCATGGTCAGACAGAAATAACTGCTCCTGATAAGAATGTAAAAACAATGGTAACTTTTACATTTCTTCACCCTTTTTAATGAAACATGGCGCAGTCTACGCCGCTTACAATGTCCTGTCTCCGGTCTTTACAGGAGATTGATTTGTGGTCTAGTTTTTTCAAACACTTCGACGAACCTGTTCTCAAATTCCAGTTTTGATAATGCTCCGGCTGTTGGCGATATTAATAAACTTTGAGAACATGTTCATCGAAGTGTTTGAAGAAACTAATCCACTAATTACCTTTGTTTTTACTTCTAAACCGAAGTAAAATATTTCATTCCGCCGTAGCATTTGTGACGTCAAAGTCACGTGGTATACACACACTGATATAGGTATATACATGTATAATCAAATGTGTCTCGACGTACGAAAATAGGCATCCGGACATTTACGATCAGGACAGTCTGGTCAGGGCCTCCACTGATCGCTATCGAATCAATGTGTCATTAAAACATCTTCCGGTAGAGATTAAGAACCCTGATCGGCCATATTGACTTGGCGGGCTAGTCTGAACCAAATGTTACCACAGGTGTCCATGGACCAAACTGTCAGCGGTAATCTTCATAACATATGGAGGGGCAGTTTAATGGCATCTGAAAACGGTGGGGAATCTGATGAGACTCGTTCGAGTTTCTTTCGCAATATGTTTCGCCTTTGGCACGAGTTACTTATTTAGATATTTCATTTTTAAAAAAAAATCGAAAAAAAAAAGTCTTGCTTCAAATATATTACTAGTGGGTGATTGCTATGCTGTCCAATCTGCGTTTAAAGACCACCCATGGGAAGAGAACATTCTGGTCTTTGTTCACATGTGGTCTTTAATTGCAGGGTCATTTATGCAGTAAATTAGTAATTGGGAAAATGAGAATGTGTTTGCTTTAGACAGGGATTCGCGGTGGGTTTTAGCACATATTTGACTGTATATCTTTATTGTGGTTATATGTTTTGCACATTTAAGCCAACTTATTAAATAATATAAAACATATGAAAAGTATCTGACTCGTGTCTCAAAGTAGGAACATTTGTTCAAAATAATCAGGGGCGTAGCTTTGCAATAATCAATGTGTAGGCCGTCTCGTGAGAAAATCAACATTGTGGACTCTGCGTAAAGTATCGACCCGGATCAGCCTAAGCATGCCACACAGGCCTACCCGGATAGACACTTTTCGCCTCCTGTGGATTTTCTGTTTCAGGAATCACTACTCTATACATATATCCCCCCTAAGACGGAATGTGTCGGCCGGATCAGTCTGCGCGGACAGCGCAGGCTGATCTGGTCGATACATTACGCAGATGCAGATGCAGATGCAGATTATGCATTTTGGGTCATTTTGAGAAAAAATGTGTAGGCACGTGCCTACAGTGCCTAAAGGGATCTACGCCCCTGAATTAATAATGTTTTCAAACGATTTCTACTGCATATAAGGCAATTCAGGCAATCTGTAATTGGTAACAAAAAAGAAGAAGGCCGGCTACAGATAAAGCTACTGTCTCACCAGGTCAATGTCCCCTGGTACCCGGATTGACATCAGCGTCTCCTGTCTGTCTGTAGATGTCCTAATGTGGATCTTATCCACGAAACGCAAATCAATCATGCGTAACGGTTTCCGGCCTGTGTCTGTGACGTGAATCTTCTTCCGGTTATCGTCAAATGTGACCTTGACATTACGCTCGCCATCCTTTGGTCCAACAACTTCAATCACTGAATACAGTAAAACACTGGTTGTGAAATGTTTACTTTATAACGAGCACATCTTAAACTTGTAATGGGAGATCAGTATCAGTTTGTTTGTTTTGTATGGTGTTGAACGCCGCTTTCAACATTGTTTTAGTTATATATATAACGCCGCGTTTCCTGGGTAAGTCACCAGAATTACTGGCAAATTTATCCTGACATCAGCGAGTCAGCCGTTAAAAATAATAACCCCACAATTCCGAGCGTGAAGGATGGAAAGCCATTACTACCATTAGTACAGTCTTTGGTGTGACCCTGTCGGGGATCGAACATGCTACCTTGGAAAATCCATTTAAACCGAAACGTCCTAATGCAGTCGAATATGACATTCGCTATCTAGTCTTCTAGCTTCCCCAAACGCCTTCAGAGAACGAGTTTCACAATAAAACGACTATAACGTATGGAATAATATCGCAATTTAACTCTTTCAGCGCAAAAGGCAATATTCTTTATTTATGCTATCGTAACGAGCTGTCTCACCTGAAATCAGCATTGTTTGCCTTTTAGTTATCAAAATAGTCCAGACCTTTATTACATGAGAAATGGAGACGCCCGATTTTGAACATGGAAGAGTTTACTTTAAACAATTTGGCGCTGAAAGAGTTAGAATAATTTCTAAACTTACCGTGATGTGTATTCGCATTCTCCTCTTTCTTCCTGTGGGTTTGAGCACGACGAGCTGCAGCCATCTTACGTTGTCGTAACTTCACCAGCAATAACATTATACCAATCGTGCCTAAAAGTATCAATAAACAAATTTAAAAGGTTTATTGTTTATACTATTATTATACAATAAGTGCCTGCAAGTTCTAGAGTATCATTCCTTTACGTTACAAATCGTCTATGAATTCCTTTAAATCTTTCGTTGCCAAAGGAAATGTAAGCCTTTTGCAAACAATGTAGATTCAGGTGAGATAGCTCATAACGAGCTGTCTCTCCTGAAATCTGGATTATTTTCCACTAAGACATTAAATTTTACCACATTTCCTGTTTAGCAAAAAATGGAATGGTCCTATTTGTTTAATGTGGAAGTGTCGACTTTGTGAATTTTGGCAGTGAAGCATCATTACACAAATTGTTTGTGCAAATAACCATGATATAGTCGTCGCCACTCCAGTACATAGGGTAACTTCAAATATTTTGAAATTTATTGATCTCATGACACCTGAGAGTCCAAAATTAATTAAAAATGAGTCAATGTTTGTTTTTAAATCATTTGAATTGCGAAAAACTTTGTATTTTGAATAAAAAGCATATTTACCCATTCACGCTTTACCACTACAAATTTCATATGTATTCCAGGTTTATACTGTATTATGTACAATACTTATATTTTCAGTTAATGGCAAGTATACGTTTTGTGTTAAATTACAGTGCGTTCAAACGCTGGATATAATGATTAAAATATATGGGTACGCTAATATTTGTAATTTTTGAATTACCTATGTTAATATGTACATTGTTTAATACTGTATACTCATGGGCATGTTGCCCACTGTATTTCTCAATAAACTGTATATCATGATTGCAAAGTTTACAGTATCATTAGACAATATCGAGGGCTTGGCGTGAAACGGTTGTAACTAAAATTGGTATTTGTTTACCAAGGTTAATCACATCGCCATGATGTATTTATAAGCGTTTAATCATTTTCTTGGTAAACAATGGAAATTTACTCGTTATGAACAATGGCTAATCACCTCGCCATGAAGTATTTATAAGCGTTTAATCATTTTCTTGGTAAACAATGGAAATTTACTCGTTTTGAACAATGGCTCCTAAGTTTGTATTGTTTACAAAGGGATCAAAATTGCACCTAAACCAGGGTTTTCAAGATAGGTTTTAAGTTACAACCGTTTAACGCCAAGCCCTCGATATTTGCATGGCAGTTTTGATATATCCTTATACAAAGTGTGTCTGCAAGTTAAAGAATATCATTGCACTAAGCGTGCATGAAAGTTTTGAAGTAGTATTACACAAAGCGTACAATTCAAATATTTGTATTTGAAGTATTCAGGCCACCGGCCCATAATATAAACAATACATATATATTTTTGTCCCCACAAAATACAATTATTTGTTTTAACCCCTAGATGTTATATTTCAAAATATATACCATAGATGGGGAAAAGTGTAGTGAACAGATTAAACCGATGTTGAAGCTAACGGAAATTTGAAGCATATATTGGAGAATTGATGCCAATTCCATTTATAGTGCATAAACATTTTTGTCTAGATGTTTTCAAAATTCAAGATTCAAAGTATAACGATCAATGGAGTGTAATGTAAACAATGTATAGGTTTACCCCCAGCAAAATACAAACCTTTGTAGATTACTTAACTGTAGTTGCTATGTATCATAAATATAAAACATGGATAAAACATGTCAGTTTGAATGTATCATAAGACAAAATGTGTCTGGGTAATTTTAAAAGTATCATGACATAAATTGTGCCTGAACGTTTTAATTAAGTATCATTATGCAAAACGTGTCTTGACTGAAGTTTCAATGTATACTATTACAAAGTCTGACGCAACTTCTGCAGACGACTTTTCTAAAATAGTGTCACCAAATGAGAAATTGCTCAAAGCCGTCTACTGCAGGTGTGTGGTGTGTGGGGGAAGGGTTTACTTAACATACCTGGAATACAGAGGCCGAGAGCGAGGAAGGACAACGCGAAAGAGATTTCACTTCCAGAGAAATAGTCGTAATATTTAACAGTCGTACAGCCTTCAAGAATTAGTATCCCTGTGCCTTTGTAGGTATCTGCCGAATCGGCTTTTAACTGTGATGGTTGATAACAACTGTCAGCTGAAATGATGAATTTAAATACTGATTATTTATGCAATTAATGTTAACGAGTTACCGATAATCAATACGTAAAGGCGTCCAATGTTAAGAAACAACGCAGTGACTACTACATGTATAGGTAAAACACGTTATATTGGCTGATCTAAATATATCGGTGTTTTTTTATACAAGCAAACCAGAATATATTCTTTTGCATATATGCTTATCAATGTTTTCATTTCTTGTTGAACATTTTCTTGCATTTCGAATCAACGAAATCAATCACACCTATTATACTCGACTTTCCATGGCCGAGTGCTAACCAGTGGTCCCGCACTCGATCTCAAGTCGAGGCGGTCATCGTGGAGTGTCGCATTTCCTAGCCTAGTACTAGTTTGATTACCCAGAGATCATGAATAAGTTGATTTCGTGATATAATTGACATAGTTTTGAAAACGACGTACAACTCAGAAAAAACAAACACTCAACCTCAACTGTGCTGTTAAATATGAAAGGATCAAACTTCTAATGTCCTGCTTACTTACTTGTGCTGTGAAATATGAAAGGAACAACATTCTAACTTCCTGCGTACTTACTTGTGCTATTACATATGAAAGGATCAAACTTCTAACGTCGTGCGTTCTAACTTGTGCTGTTGAATATGAAAGGATCCAATTTATAACGTCCTACGAACTTGCTTGTGCTGTTAAATATGAACGGACCAAACTTCTAACGTCCTGCTTACTTACTTGTGCTGTTAAATATGAAAGGATTAAACTGCTAACGTCCTGCTTACTTACTTGTGCTGTGAAATATGAAAAGAACAACCTTCTAACATCCGGCGTTCTAATGTGTGCTGTTAAATATGAAAGAATCAGACTTCTAACGTCTTGCATTCTAACTTGTACTGTTAAATATGAACGGATCAAACTTCTAACGTCCTGCTTACTTACTTGTGCTGTGAAATATGACAGGAACAACCTTCTAACTTCCTGCTTACTTACTTGTCCTGTGAAATATGACAGGAACAACATTCTAACTTCCTGCGTACTTACTTGTGCTGTTAACTATGAAAGGATTAAACTTCTAACATCCTGCGTTCTAACTTGTGCTGTTGAATATGAAAGGATCCAATTTATAACGTCCTACGAACTTACTTGTGCTGTTAAATATGAACGGATCAAACTTATTACGTTATGCGTACTTACTTGTGCTGTTAAATACGAAAGGATTATAGTTTATATCCGGGTCGGTGATGCCTGTCACTTGTAGAATGATGTCACGAATAAATGTCCTCTGGATCTCGTCTATTTCAGTACTGTTGAACAGTCTAAAAAATGAGAACTTCGAAACTAAACACCAAGCGAAGAGCCAGATCAGTCCGTGCTTCTAAGCAGTCTGATCATGATTGTTTGATATCTGTCATCTAGTAAACCAAGCATTTTGGAAGTCTCCTTGGAATGGTTATCAACAAAACCACCCATCTATAGAAGTGCTGTATTAGCACAACACTATCAGTGTGTGTATACCACGTGACTTTTTCGCAGTCTACGCCGCTTACAATGTCCTATCTCCGGTGTTTGTGGCGATTGGTTTGACAATCGCCACAATGCTAACAGAAACAACAACAACGAACAATATTTACATAGTCGGTTTTGAAAAATCGGTTGATATTTATTTTCCTTACTGCAAACTAATTTACTCACATCCGTTATAGTTCCATCATTGATGCAGATACGCGATTACTAATAATTATGTCAGTGCTACTTTGGAACCGGATTGTTACTAATATTTGAGTTTTATCGAGACATTATCTACATAGAGTTAAAATATGTAAATATTATCTTCGTCATGATTTGGCAGATAATAAATATCATTGCGCGTTCTGCCTTGCAAATAACGGCAAATAACTCAAATCTGGAAATTCCAAAAGGTTCTATAAATAGCTCGCGAGTTTTTAAATCTCAATATTATAAACGCTTCATTTTGTAGTTGTTTAAATATATGAAAGCGTCTAGATGATAAGACTGGTTTACAAAGGTTTAAAGGACACACGATGTCAGTGTGTACACACGTTATGTATACACGTCTGCACGTTCTAGAGTCAATTAGCAATCAATGCTGAAAGTGTAGCCTTATTTTTATAAATTGAACATTTTGGCAAATAGTGAAATTGTGCTTTTTGTGTATGTTTTGTGTTTGTTTTTGCACTCACATTATTCGAAGCAGTTTATCAACCTCAGATACATATAAATACACAGTGTTTATATGTCTCTGACAACCCTCAATCATGCAATGTGAAGGGACTAAATTAAACCATCCTCGGAACCCAGGCTATTCATAACATATATGATACCCTGGGCAAATTGGATAGCGAAACTTCGTAGTCATGAATAATTCATGAGGTGAAATCCAGCCGCTTGATTGGTTGCATGCTACAAATTTCAGGCGATGTACAGTAATAACAGTGTACGAGGGGTGTTCGGAAAGTATCGGGACACGTGCCTTAACATTCTTATTTTTTTATAATTGAACACAATTCTTTAAACATACATAGCTTTATATACCATTTATTCATTTTCAAAAGCAAAATTACAAAATTAAAAATAAGACGCTAGTTATATAGAGCTATGTATGTTGAAAGAATTGTGTACGCATATTTAAAAACAAATGTTACGGCACTTGTCCCGAAACTTTCCGAACACCCCTCGTAGTTACGGAGAAAATCGAGGTGCACGCTTTACGAAGTTTCGCTAGCCAATTTGCCCAGGGTATCATATGTGTTATGAATAGCCTGGGTACCGAGGATGAATTAAACAGACCTGTTTAATATCGGACATCATTGAAACAAACACCAAACTAATGGATACTGTTTTCTCTCCTTTCTTGATAATTTTGTCATTTCTAAAGCGTACACAATATTTTATCTTAATATGGCCTAGCGACCTGTTGATGAACATGTGATTACCCGAATAATTTAGATTACAAATAGCCATTCTAATGAGCTAAAGCGGTAGCTAGTCTATCGAGTACCAACTAGATTTTTCATAAATTTGGAATGGCCTAATTTTGAACACATCATGACCAGTTTCAGAACGTAACTAAAAAATCACCAAGACAACATTCTGGCAAACTAACATTATTCTACTGTCAAAAGATGCAGGGTTGATACATTCTCAAATTGATCCGCACCAGAGTGCACTATTATTGAAAAGCGCAAGCCCTACACCGATATACTGCTTGTTACTTTGCAGGATTTTCCATACGATCGCCACTAGAGTGCCATTGGCGCTTTGATTTTTACAGGAGTTTGATTGGTGGTCTAGTTTTTTCAAACACTTCGACGAACCTGTTCTCAAAATCCAGTTTTGATGATGCTCCGGCTTTGAGAAAAGGTACATCGAAGTGTTTGAAGAAACTAAACCACTAATCAAACTCCGTTGAAAAACCGGAGATAGGGCTCTGTAAGCGGCGTATACTGCGCCATGCTTCATTAAAAATGATGAAGAAATAATAAAGTTACCTCTGTTTTTATTTCTAATCCGAAGTAAAATATTTCTGTCCGCCGTAGCATTTGTGACGTCAAAGTCACGTGGTATACACACACTGATTAAGGGAGTATTTCATTTCTGGCTTTTTTCTGCGGACAACTTTGAGAACGCAGATATGAAATACAGTCCAGCCTGTGTTTAAAGACCATCCATGGGAAGAGAACAATCTGATTTTTCTTCGCATGTGGTCTTTAATTACAGGGTCATTTACGCAGAAAATTAGTAATTTAGAAATTAAAAGTGGTTGCTATAGACAGTGAATTTATATACAATGGTGGTCTTTAGCACAGGTTTGACTGTACTTAGAAAAATGTGTACACTTTACTTATCTACATTGCCTTAATTTGGATTGCATATAGCAAATACAATGGTCCGACCAGTGGTCCTGCTAAAATTCATACGATTCTATGTAAGATTATACACACTTTGTCCCCCGTAACCCGCAGAATATACGTGTTATACGGTTGCGTTTTTACGGTATCTGTTTTATTAACCCTTTAATTCATATAGACGCTTTCTGACGCCTCTGCAGCAGACGGCTTTTTGAAAACATGGCGACAAAAGAAGAAATTGCACAAAACGTGCAATTTCTCCTTTTGCCACAATGTTTTCCACTTTTGTCATAGGTTATCCATTCAATTATGGAGACTTTCCATTTTTTTTGACAAAATACGTTCAAAGTCGTCTGCTGCAGCATTGTCGTATGAGGGAAATGACCGTGAATGTCAAGGCTTTCGAATGTTGTGTTGCATGTGACGTTTCCTTAATAGATACAATACACCCGTGAGTTTTCTTTGCATTGTTTATATACCGCCTCAACAGAGAAGTGGTAGAGTGTCGGCCTCCAGTGCAGGAGGTCGCAGTCTCGATCCCCGGCCAGGTCATACCAAATACGTTAAAAACGGCTGTTATCGCTGGTCCCCCTTGGCGTTTAGGGTTGTGGTGCCTTGGTAAGTTACCAGTTCTACTGATACAATTATCCAGCATAAGAACGGATTCGCTGGTGTCAAGATCATTGGATCAGTGAGTACTGGTAACTTACCAAGGAAACGACGTGATATAATAAAACACCCAAACAATCAATTAACCCTTTCCCCCATACGACAATTCTGCAGCAGACGACTTTCAACAAACATAGAAAATCTCTATAATTGAATGGATAACCTATGACTAAAAGTGGAAAACATTGTGGCAAAAGGAGAAATTGCTCTTTTTGAGCAATTTCTTCTTTTGTCACTATGTTTTCAAAACGTCGTCTGCTGCAGAGGCGTCAGAAGGCGTCTTTATGAGGGAAAGGGTTAAGCAATGGCGAGAATGCTTATTTGAATATAGACCAATGGACCGTATATCCCTCTTTTTTAGTGCCGAAAATTGTCCGAAAAAAAATGTGTGCACGTATTCGCGGACAACTAATTGACACAATACATTCATTACATGTCTCTTACCCGTTTCTTGTGTTTTCATACCAGAACCTGTCGCCGTTTCGTATCCGTAGAAACTGTTCCAGCATGATGGCTTTAAAAAGCTCTCCAGGACCATCCGGTGTGGTCTCCAAGATACCACCGGTGAACAAATCCAGGTTGTCAGGGGAAGACGTGCCGTATGCCTCCTTCGTCGCATTGATAGCCTATACAAATGGCAGAACTCTTTATTATTCCGTTCCCACATACAACAAATCGTCAACAGACGGCTTTGAAAACATTGGGTCAAAACTATGGAAACTCTCTATCAATGAAGGAACAAGTATATGTCATTATGAGCAATTTCCTTTTTTTGTTACAATTTTCTCAAACGTCGTCTGCTACAGAGGCGTCAGAAAACGTCTGTATGTGGGAAAGGCTTAACTTACTTGAATTCAATGTTCTCTCAGTTGAAACAACATATCTTGTTTTGTATTTGGTTAACCGGAGTCAGTAACCGTAAGACTTTTAACCATAAATTGCAGTAAATGTAGAAAATACACAAAATCACAGCCAATTCGCATTCAATTGAATTTATTTGCCTTGTTTAAACGTTTTAACTCTTTTAGCGCCAAAAGTAATATTGAGGTGTTTGCAAACAGTACAGATTCAGGTAAGTCAGCTCGTAACGAGCTGCCTCACCTGAAATCAGCATTGTTTGCCTTTAAGTTATCAGAATATTGCAAAACTGTTATTACATCAGAATGGAGACGCCCGATTTTGAGCAAGGAAAAGTCCACTTAAAACAAGTTGGCACTAAAAGGATTAATTGATATCGATTACGAAACAAGCTTTCAGCTAATATCAATCACGCTCGATACCCGCTTCCTGGAGATTCAACCAGTACTCGCGCCGTTTGTGTGAGATGCCTTCAAGCCATGTGATTTGTTGTTGTTTTTTCACCCGGCATGTTGATGGCTAGGTATTCAAAAGTTTTTAAAAAAAGCTCTACTTCAGAGCCGTCCGTCATCATCTGTACATGAAAACTACTTTTACCACTATGATATGATTTTTTTAAAATCACTTGTGTCGTTGCTCGAAATGGTATGAGCCTTAAAAATCGACAGTATTTTAAAATCGGTTTAAAGAAATCGACAATATACTCCTACTGATAGTTGAGACACGTCACGTGTCACATGAAACTTGTCTTCAAATGGTTTTGAAGTCAATTCTACCGTTGTCAAAGGTAATTAAAAACTTTTGCAAAAAAATGCAGATTCATGTGAGTTAGCAATGAGCTGTCTTTCCTGAAAAGAATCTGAATTGTTTGTTAATTAATCGTAGTTACCCAATTAACTGCTGGAAGACGAATGAAAAAATATATTGCAGTCGTCTTTTGACCATTATCCTTTTTTAGAGACGGTATTGTTGCTAACTTATGCTTTCAAATGTCTAACAAAAGAAGATCCGGAGCCGATTGCGTCTGAGACGCAAGCTTATCTGGATCTTCGCTGAAGTTCGCAAATTACCAATGTCTATTTTCTTGTGACTTTTTGTATGAGCCGTTCAAAGAGAATGGACTCAGCGTAATGTATCGACCCAGATCAGTCTGCGCAGTCCGCGCAGGATAATCCGGGCCGACACATTCCGTCTCAGGGGGATAGAGGTATAGATTAATGATCCCTGAAACAGAAAATCCAAAGGAGGTGAATATTGTATATCTGGATTAGCCTGCGTGGCATGCTGAGGCTGATCCGGGTCGATACATTACGCAGAGTCCACAATGCTAGTTTTCTCGTGGAACTGCTCATCTTCACTATACAGCACTCTTACCTCACACATGAAACAATCATCTGTGTAATTGTAGCCTGATAGTGTGTAGTTGTTGATTTCTTCCCATGTATTCCTCCGCGCTAGGCCAAACGTTTCACGCACCGAATTGTAGTCGGGCAAACCGTGATCCCTCCCTCTCTGGATGTTAATAGCGACCAGATCGCGACGGGAAAATTCCAGAGGTCCAAACAAATGTTCTGGAAAAAAAAAACACTGGGCATTTATACAGTGTCACGAATGAAACTAGTGAATAGAGATCGGGCAAAATAACGTGAAAGTCGCAAAAAAGGCATCGGTATTATAACATGTCACGAGTGAAACACGTACAAACATATCGGGTATAATAATATCCCGCCCTCACTTATGCTGGGGTTTCACCAACAAGGGGTTGGTTTTATAATGAGAACTGTTTATCGGACATATAACTTACCTCGTAAGTCGGGGACAACAACATGATCCTCTCTTTCTGATAGTGTCGATGATAGACCGAGTAGCATGTTATCAAAGGCATCTGGCGATGACGTCAAGAACTCCTGCAATGTTTATAAAATATAGGAGATTAGTAAACCGTTTTAAGTTATTAAATTTGTTATCCTATTATAGAGTTGAACTTACTCCAATATTAGAGACAAACTGTTGCTGATGCTTATATGGCTAGGGTAGTTCCTCATCTATGAGAGTTTTAAAACGTGTTAATATATGAGTCTACACTGCGGACTGCGTAAAACACGACCTGTTTCAGCCTAAGCATGCCGCGAAGGCTTACCCGGACATACAATTTTCGCCTCCTGTGAATTGACTGTTTCAGGAATCATTACTCTATGCATCTATCCCCCTGAGACGGAATGTGTATGCCCGGATTAGCCTGCGCGGACTGCGCAGGCTGGTCTAGATCGATACATAACGCATGGGTTTCTCGTGGAACGGCTCATATACATTCAAACAGATGACAATCATACATGTATATCGAAACAATTTATTAACATTTCATGTGTATCTGCAAAAGTATAATCATTTAAAAATGATAACAACTAATGAAAAATTAGCTTTAAGCCAAGTCACACGCACATCTACATTCAGAGCTTTGCGCTCAGTCAAGAATCAGCATAGACTGATCAGTATCCTCATTATTCGTCAACTAGGAGCAAAAGCATCCATAAAGCTAATGGAGACAGCTATGACCAGATATAGATTATAAACAAACATTCAATTTGATGTTTTCGAAATAAAAATGCACATGGTGTTAAACGCCGCCTTCAAAAAATAATCTGTCAAATCACTGCGTTTTATCCTGGCTAATTAACCAGTGCGGCTGTGTCTTTTACCCTTACACAATCGAATCGATCGTAATAAAACAATGTAACCCCTACTATTCTGAGCTCCAAGGATAAAAGTGCATTTGAGCCGTCCCGCGAGCAAACCAACATTGTGGTCTCTGCGTAAAAGTATCGACCCGGACCAGCCTAAGCATGCCGCGCAGGCTTATCCGGATGGACACTGTTCGACTGCTGTGGATTTTTAGTTTCAGGAATCATTACGCTATACCTCTATCCCCTCTGAGACGGAATGTGTCGGCCCGGATCAGTCTGTGCGGACTGCGCAATATAAACTTGGTCGATATATTACGCAGAGGCTATTATGTTGGTTTTCTCGCGAGACGGCTCATTTCTAACATTCTTGCATTTTTATAATTAACCCTTTCCCTCATACGACAATTCTGCAGCAGACGACTTTAAACATAATTTGGTAAAACAATAGAAAATCTCTATAATTGAATGGATAACCTATGACAAAAAGTGGAAAACATTGTGGCTAAAGGTGAAATTGCTCATCATGAGCAATTTCACCTTTGGCCACAAAGTTTTCAAAAGTCGTCTGCTGTTATTGCGTCAAAATGCGTCTGCAGACGACTTTGAACATAATTTGTCAAAAAATAGAAAATCTCTATAATTGAATGGATAACCTATGACTAAAAGTGGAAAACATTGTGGCTAAAGGTGAAATTGCTCATCATGAGCAATTTCACCTTTGGCCACAAAGTTTTCAAAAGTCGTCTGCTGTTATTGCGTCAAAATGCGTCTGCAGACGACTTTGAACATAATTTGTCAAAAAATAGAAAATCTCTATATTGAATGGATAACCTATGACTAAAAGTGGAAAACATTGTGGCTAAAGGTGAAATGCTCATCATGAGCAATTTCACCTTTGGCCACAATGTTTTCAAAAGTCGTCTGCTGTTATTGTGTCAATATGCGTCTGCAGGTGGGAAAGGGTATAAGGATGAATTTCAAGATCTTCGAATGTCAATTTTTAAGTGACATGGATGGTGTTATTATTGTGTCTATCTATACCTGCGGGTTCCAGTATGCGTTACACAGTCGTAAAGCATGAACTTGTGCTCGGTTGACCAGGTACGTCTAAATTGAGAGGCTGGAAGTTACATTGATTATTCCTGTAATTAAATAAAATAACAAATTATCACCAAAAAATACATATCATTCAATGTTAGTCTGTCTGTCTGTCTGCTATGCGAATTTCAACATAGCATCCGGCCAACATACATGTATATCAACCCTTTGGAGGTATTTCTTACTAAGAAATACGACTTTTCTTCCATGTTCTATACGCATCCAGTGGATAACCAAACCAGAAGGCTGCTAGGTAATAGAGAGAGAGAGAGTGAGAGAAGAGAGGAGAGAGAGAGAGAGAGAGAGAGAGAGATGAGAGAGAGAGAGAGAGAGAGAGAGAGAGAGAAGAGAGAGAGAGAGAGAAGAGAGAGAGAGAGAGAGAGAAGAGAGAGAGAGAGAGAGAGAGAGAGAGAGAGAGTGAGAGAGAGAGAGAGAGAGAGAGAGAGAGAGAGAGAGAGCAGACAACAGACAGACAGACAGACAGACAGACAGACAGACAGAAGACAGACAGACAGACAGACAGAGACAGCAGTAACTCAAATATGTGATAGTTCGAATATACTGTTTAACTTGAACCAATTCTATTGGACGGATCTGTCTTTTGAAAATAGTCCAGCAGCAGTTCTGCTTGCTTAGACGACAATCAAATATGTTGCAGTGCCATTTTATCTCAAACACGACGAAAACTCGAATTACTTCATGGGTTCCTTTCGAGTTATTGCGAATCCACTCATGTCGCGGTATTTCACGTTATAATAAAATGAGGCCGTCCAGCGAGAAAACCAACATTATGGCATCTGAGTAATGTATCGACCCAAATCAGTCTGCGCAGTCCGCGCAGACTGATCCGGGCCGACACATTCCGTCTCAGGGGGATAGAGGTATAGAGTAATGATTCATGAAACAGAAAATCCACAAGAGGGGAAAGGTGTCTGTCCGGGTTAGCCTGTGCGGCAAGCTTAGGCTAGTCCGGGTCATTACATTACGCAGATCCACAATGTTGGTTTTTCTCGTGGACGCTCTTTAACAGTGATATTTGATACCTTATCCATGTTCCGGGTGTAACCAGTGTATGTCCGAATCTGAGGGCAGACGTCTGAAACTCATGGGTGATCCCCGGATGTATGTTAGGATCATAACGATCTGAAAGATAGAAACAATGATACTTCTACATGAAATACCTATTACTACTGCGTTGTTTTTTTGTTACAAGAAATGTCTTAAAATGTGCACATTTTGCTTTTCTCGGTTAAGAGAATGCAACTAGAATTAAAGTGGCGTTAAACCTCAATCAATCAATCAATCATTCATTCAATCAAACAGCACTCATTAGTTATATCATGAGTTATGTTATATCATGAATATGTTATATCATGCGTTATATCATGAGTTGTATCATGAGATATATCATAAGTTATATCATAAGTATATCATAAGTTATATCATCAGTTGTATCATCAGTTGTATCATCAGTTGTATCATCAGTTATATCATCAGTTATATCATGAGTTATATCATGAGTTATATCATGAGTTGTATCATGAGTTATATCATGAGTTATATCATGAGTTATATCATGAGTTATATCATGAGTTGTATCATTAGTTATATCATGAGTTATATCATGAGTTGTATCATGAGTTGTATCATGAGTTATATCATGTTAAAACATTTACGCCAGGCGTAAATCATATTAGAGCGCCAGCCTTAAGAAAATTGCAACCAATGCTCATCTGGGTCGCTACATTACGCAGAGGCCATAATGTTGGTTTTCTCGCAGGACAGACTCATGTATTGTCAACACTTGTCACAAGTACTCATAATTATGTTGGTTTTCTTCGATTGTTTGATTTTGCAGATTTTTTTCTCTCACAAGCACTCGACACAACAGTCTTTACAAGCAACTGGCTGTTTTTCCCACATAGGCTGTTTCATATTGACTTTTATCAAACATCGAAAAGAATGTTTTGCCGATCTGGAGTACGAACTCACAACCTATGGATTGACACTCCTACTGACAGAGCTACCGTGGCTCGGCTGGTTTTCCTTGAGCGCGATCGATTGTGGGTATAAGAACATTTAAACTTACTATTTGGTCTTTGAGGTCATATGGTGGTATGGTATGATTTGTCCCGTCCTCCTGTATTTCTAACCAAGCCGGTAACCAGTCATAGAGCACTATTTTCTAAAGATAAATAGTAATCAAGGATACACAGTTTTTCGTTTACGGTTTATCACCTCTTTCGAAATCATGAAAAGTCATATAAAAAAAAGTCTTTTAAACATCACAAATAAATGTGTCCGATTTGAAAACCACATCATTTTTTTTTGCAACAAGAATACATCTTCGTTTACAACAGCAATTGCATTCAGTATGTATGAAACAAATCGAAAGTGTGCAATTATACTTACAACTCGATAAAGATTATATTATCAAAAGCAGTATCTTGGGTAAATAACACAGACAATTTGTATCAAAAAAAAGTTTCACAACGGCAGTACTTTAAATTTATGTATATTAATTACATTGGTTGCGAACCAAGCACTCAGCTGGTTTAATTAACGTTTGGTGTCTGCTTTCTGGAGACCTTATCATTACTCTTACCGTTCTCTGGGGGAAAATACTTTAAGGCAGAATCCTCTTATCTCGTGACGGAGGTATTGAGAGCATTGTTACTCTTAACCCTTTCCCACATGCAGCAAATCTGCAGTAGACGACTTTGAAAAAGTCTACTAAAAAATATGGAAAATCTCTTTAATTGTAGGTATAATTACTGAAAAAAAGTTAAGACATTGTGGCAAAAGGTGAAATTGCTCACGATGTTTTCAAAAGTCGTCTGCTGCAGATGCGTCAAAATGCGTCTATTTGTGGGAAAGGGTTAATAAACAAAGTAACACAATTTCTTGTTGACTTTGCAGTATGGTTTAGATTATTTTACCTTGTTGATTTTTGTGGTTGAGTAACCAGTATTACTGGTCGATTTATCCTGACACAAGCGAGTCAGTCGTAATGCTAACTCCGCAATCCTGAGCGCCAAGGAAGGAAAGCTATTACACCCATATTTGGTATGACCCGGCTAGGGATGAACCCGCTTCCTCCCTCCCCAAGGCAGTGTTCAATTAACAAAATCTTCAATTTAATTTCAAAGATAACATAATCACCATTCCAAAAGCTAATAAATTCACCAATTTACAAAGCTAACATGATCCTCAATTTACAAAACTAACATAATCCTCCGTTTACGACGCTAACATAATTCTTACTTTACAAAGCTAACATATCCTCAATTTACAAAGCTATAAGAATCCTCAATTTACAAATCTAGCATTTCCTCAATTTACAAAGCTAACATAATGATCCATTTACAAAGCTAACAGATTCCTCAATTAATAAAGCTACCAAATCATCAATTCAGAACGCTAACATAATCCTCATAATCATTTACAAAGCTAACACTTCCTCAATTTACAAAGCTAACATAATGATCCATTTACAAAGCTAACACTTCCTCAATTAATAAAGCTACTAAATCATCATTTAAGAATGCTAACATTAGTCCTCATAATCATTTACAAAGCTAACATTTCCTAAATTGATAAAGCTACCAAATCATCAATTTAGAACGCTAACATAATCCTCAATATGCAAAGCTAACATAATCCTCAAAATGCAAAGCTAATACGAGTATCCTCAATGTTTAAAGCTAACATAATCCTCCATTTACAAAACTAACATAATCCTCCATTTAGAAAACTAACATAATCCTCCATTTACAAAACTAACATAATCCTCCATTTACAAAACTTTCATAATCCTCCATTTACAAAACTAACATAATCCTCAATTTACAAAACTAACATAATCCTCAATTTATATAACTAACATAACATTCTATTTACCAACCTGATGAACAGCAATGACTTTCTTTCTCGCCAGGTTGAAAACCTGTTCATCGTTCAGTGCTGGGTAGTCCTCAGAGTATTTAGCTGCCACGTAGTTATGGTAACGGAAGAACAATAGTCCGAATGCCAACAAGAACGGATTCTCATTCCCACGTGGGTTACCGATACCTAAAAGTAATGATAGTGCTCTGTTATTCATAGAATACAGTCATCCGCCATGGCCGAGTGTTTAGCGTCAGGGATTTGGAACATGGAACCACGACTTCGATACCCAGTCGCGGTGTGGTAATGGTGCAGTGACCCTGGGTAAGGAACTTTTCCTAGCCAAGTACTTGTGTGTGTACCCAGGGATCATGAATAATGAATAAGTCAACTGTTACCGCGATATAACTGAAATAATGCTGAAAAATGGTGTAAAACTCCAATTAAATAAATTTCATAGAAGATAACCCGTTGAAACAATAAATAAACATTATTTGATGATACAAAGAAGTAAAGCTATTTTATTTTCATTCTGGCATTGTTCATTAAAAAATGAGGATGACGACGATGAGAATGATATCATAATGACAAACATAAAGTAAATCTATGTTAGATACTCCAGCTTGGGCGGCGAGTGTGGGGGCGACAACGCATACAAACGCCTTGCATCAGATAAGCCAAAAGTGTCGCATGATTTTTAGGCTTCGTCAAAACCGAAGCCATCAACATAAATATATCAAAAAAGAAGAGGAAACAGATCAAATGTTTTCAAAATAGTGTTGTTGAAGATCTTTGATTTTCATATAAAGATAGGAGTCATTTCTAAGATATATTGTGCTTACATCAAGACGACCCTCTCTTAAAATTGAGTAACATGTTTTTAACAACAACATACATCAAAATCAAAATTGCATTCAGTTGTCCGAATGTGTCTTCAATAATTTATTTCCGATCAGACACACCACATGATCCCATAATGATAATACTGGATAACTAGGAAATGTAAACTTATGTTTCACATATTCACGTTCTCTATAACTTATTAGTCGCCGTAAACGCAACAGTTTGGTATCACTTTCGCTCCTGCATCGCGGCAAGAAACAACCCATAAACACGAACTAGAAACTCTCAATGACTACAGTTGCACTAATGCAACAGAAAATTGGTTTAAACAATGACCATGAGAAATTGCGTTAACTCTTTCAGCGCCAAAGGCAATATTGAGCTTTTTGCAAACAATACAGATTCAGGTGGTGAGTCAGCTCGTAACGAGCTGTCTCACCTGAAATCTGCATTGTTTGGCAGTGAGTTATAAAAATATTGAGCTTTTTGCAAACAATACAGATTCAGGTGAGTCAGCTCGTAATGAGCTGTCTCACCCGAAATCTGCATTGTTTAGCAGTGAGTTATAAAAATATTCCAAAAATCCTATAACATGAAAATAGAGTCGTCCGAGTTTGAACATGGAATAGTCTACTTACGCCAAAATCGAGCAATCTTTTTCAACTCGTGTTCCCGTGGAGTGGGCGGATTGGCGAATGGGAGTCGTATGTCATTAACTGCGGGAAAACTTTCGTTGATGGGCACAGCAGGGTCAATGGCCTTCAGTCGTCCTTTGTAAACTTCGCTTAATTCCCGTATGGCGTCTGTCCACGCTTTTGCAGGTCCGTAAAATAACGACCCATCTATGTAAGGCGTGTTTTCATTCAGCTTAAAATACATGTATATATTTTTGACTTTTGTTAAAACAGTAGTGTTATGTGTATATTTAAATCTCATTAAAACCAGAACTAAACATCACTGAAGTAGCAAACGCTCGAATAGATCAGAAGCCTATTACAGTTCGTCTCAGATTGACCTTTGCACTATCAGGGGAATTAACCCGTATAACATTTAATTTTACGTGTGCATAGCATGTCATCTGGTTTACTGTAAGCATATGCGAATCGCCTCGATGGTCAGTGGTAGAACGTCAAACTCGGATGCTGGAGGTCGCGGTTTTGATCCCTGACCAAGCCGATATAAGCCAAAGACATTTAAAAATTAGAAGAAATGGTTTTCCTTCAATCATTTGCGCTCAGGACTGTGGTGTTATAGCATTACGACAGACTCATTGGTGTCAAGATACCAAGACAACGCAACCGGGCGTCCCTGGTTCGATCCCCAGTCGCGGCACCACGGCCATGGTGGAGTGCTCTTGGGTAAAGACACATTTCCTAGCTTGGTACTGGTTTGTTTACCCAGGGATCATGAATAAATGAACTGTCGCCGTGATATAACAGAAATAATGTTGAAAGCGGCCATCTTCATGACATTTAATCACAACAATCGTCCCCACCAAATCTCTGTCAAGTTTTAAACATGGTCATGGGGTATAACAGAAATAATGTTGAAAGCGGCGTAAAATAAAATAAAAATCAATACCAAGACAACGCCGTGCTATAACTCAATAATGATTGAAAGCGTCGTACAATACTGATGAAAACAAAATTGAGCCTCTGCGTAATGTATCGACCCAGATCAGCCTGCGCAGTCCGCGCAGACTGATCCGGGCCGACACATTCCGTCTCAGGGGGGATAGATGGTATAGAGTAATGATTCCTGAAACAGAAAATGCACAGGAGGCGAAAAGAGTCTATCCGGGTAAGCCTGCGCGGCATGCTCAGGCTGATCTGGGTCGTTACATTACGGAAAGGCCATAATGTTGGTTTTCCCGCGGGAGGGCTCAATTATTGAAAGCGACGTACAATACTATGAAAACAAACACAACCACGCGCAATACCTGTTGACGGGGATTCCCGGGAGAGTACCCGGTGGTCTGGTCGAATCTGCTACGGATGAAGGGCATGGCGAAGTCTTTTTTGTTATCCGGATCCAGGTGCGGGGTTACGGAATGGTCTATCGGGATGTTGAAAAACTCCCGGGGACATCCGGGTCGCTGGGAGTCCATTATCTCTTCCACGACCTGTTGACCTGCGACGAACAAGAACATAATAATATATGCCGTCCCGCGAGAAAAACAATATTGTGGACTCTGCGTAAAGTATCGACCCGGATCAGCCTAAGCATGCCGCACAGGCTAACCCGGACAGACGATTTACGCCTCCTGTGGATTTTCTGTTTCAGGAATCATTGCTCTATACCTTAACCCCTTTGAGACGGAATGTGTAGGCCCGGATTAGCATGTGCGGAATGCGCAGGCTGATCTGGGTCGATACATTACGCAGAGGCCATTGTGTTGGTTTTCTCACGGAACTGCTCATATTGTTTCGTTATCTTGAAGTTTCTAATTACGAGAAGTCATTGCATGTATCTTGAAATTTAGTTTAGCTTGACTAATCCCTATAAAAAGGTATTGTTATCAAGAGAAAGAAGATTTTACCCACGCATGCTATGGGTGAGTATTGTATTGCATTTTTTAAGTACTAAAATTAACTGCTCATGGGTGTTTTTTTGTTTTTTTGTTTTTTTTTCTGTTTTTTTCCCCCAAACTTTATTTGCCTGTGGGGTTTTTTAATATTCGATTCTACATTTCACAAATAAGTGGAAACATAAAATAAACAATTGGTTATTTATATGTAATCTCGAAAAGTATTTGAATTCGTCAACATTAAACTTGATCTCTTTAGTCTTTGCATATCGTTGGACATTCCATTTTCGTGACCCTCCCTTTTTCGTGAGGTCACTATTTTCGGGCTTATATCACGTGACTTTGTCCTTGCAGCCGATTTGGAACTGTAAAATGATTTCCCAATGGCCAAAGTATTTGCTGACATATTTTAACAATAAAATGCATCTTAAACAGTTTTGTTACTTGTTGTCATGGGAGGAATAGCCAAAATACCCTTATTTTTTATATACCAAATTTAAAGAACAGTTTAAACCCCCAAAAAGTGGAAAAATCGGACATGAAAATTTACCGTAAAAAGGGTCTTTTGTTGTTTACAAAATGGCGGCTAGGGTCATGTGATTTGTTTGACCTAGTTAGGTAAATGCAATTTTTCATTGGATTTCACATTCCTAAAGGTGCTTACGCATAGAGATGTAAAATAACTAAAATATTTTAAATAATATCCCATTAGAAATTGGGCAATTTTGAAATCTGTATTGATCTTTGTGATAATATAAATATAGGATGCCTACAGGGTACCAAATATCCATGCAAACCCTGTAGGTTGACACAGTGGGATAAAAAATGAGAAAGGAAAATAAGCTTAACGAAGATTCAAAGTTGAGTAATTAAAAAAAAAAATGTTCATATTTAAATCAAGGATAATTTCAAATGAATTGGTTTAAACTATATAAAATGTTTAATTGCTTCAGTTTATTGGTTTTCAATATGTTACGACCTATTGCCCCTTTTTTTTGTGTGTGTGTTGCCTTTATGGAAACTGCAAAGTGCCAAAATAATGACGTCACGAAAATAGGATAACAATTTCGGCTTCGGACTTGTTGAACACATGTGTATTCAAGATTATTTTTTTTTGTGAATTATTAGTTTTCAAAGGAATTTTTGCCCGCAACTTAGAGGAAATAAATAAATCTTTGAGATAAGACATGAAATTTCTTATCATTCACTAAGCTTTCTGCATATTTTGTCTTTGAAGCCTTACGCTCACGAATTACGGATGCTCGAGGATATATGCAGGAAAATATAAGAAAATATCGTTTTTGGTGCTTTTTCAGTGCAGTGGGAAATAAGATAGTTATATTTAAAACCGAAACGAACAATTACAAGTATCCTCGATTCAGACCAGTCAACTTCAAATAATTGAGCCGTCCCGCGAGAAAACCAACATTATTACATCTGCGTAATGTATCGACCCAGATCAGCCTGCGCTGTCCGCGCAGACTGATACGGGCCGACACATTCCGTCTCGGGGGGGGGGGGGGGGGATAGATGTATAGAATAATGATTCCTGAAACAGAAACTCCACAGGAGACGAATAGTGTCCGTCCAGGTTAGCCTGCGCGGCATGCTTAGGCTGATCCGGGTCGATACTTTACGCAGAGTCTACAATCTTGGTTTTCTCGCGGAACAGCTCATATATTCTGGACAAGTTGTTCAATAGACATAACTAAAACTCATGTTTTGTTAGTTATTACTATTTAACTCTCCCAAGAACATATCAGACAGGAACTTAATTATATAGTCTGCACGTAGTGTGTTTGTTGCACCGACATTGTTAAAGAAACACTCAGTCCTATTCACATCCAATATCAAGTGAAGCTTATAGGTTTAATTCGTTCCCACATGTAGACGCATTTTGATGCATCTGCAGCAGACGGTCTTTGAAAATTTAGTGACAAAAGGACAATTGTTCAGGACAAATTTATGACGAGCAATTTCTCCTTTCGTCATAACCTTTTCAATTACTTGACCATAATTTATAGGGATATATATGTTTTGTCATACAGTTTTTCAAAGTCGCATGCTGCAGATGTGTTGTAAGTGAGAAAGGGTTGATAAATGTGTTGCTCTAGTCAGTTTATTCCAACATAGTATTTGCGTCTCTTGCTTTACATTTTGCAATTGATTTAGTGACATACATTACTTGAAGAATGTCCCCTCCTTACACGTTGACAATGTGTGATAGTCCAAAGGAAATCTTCATTGTTTGTGCGTGTAACTATGTCTTTGCTCTATTAACCCTTTTCCCCACGTACAATAAATATGCTGCAGATTGCTTTGTAAATAGCTAGGCAAAAATAAGAGAAAGAACAGTTATTGAACATAGTTGAAAACATTGTCGCAAAAGGGCTAATTGCTCGTAATGAGCAATTTCTCATATTGCCACAGTGTTTTCAAAAGTCGTGTGCTGCGAGAAAGCCAACATAATGGTATCTGCGTAATGTATCGACCCAGATCAGCCTGCGCAGTCCGCGCAGACTGATCCGGGCCGACACATTCCGTCTCAGAGGGGATAGAGGTATAGAGTAATGATTCCTGAAACTAAAAATCCACAGGAGTCGAACAGTGTCCATCCGGATAAGCCTGCGCGGCATGCTTAGGCTGGTCCGGGTCGATACTTTACGCAGAGACCACAAGTTGGGAAAGGGTTAAATCATTCAAACATGAGCCGTGCCGTGAGAAAACGGGCCAACATGGACTCTAAGTAAAATATCAACCCAGATCGGCCTGCGTAATCCTACGTTAATCCGGGTCGACACATTCCGTCCCAGGGGTATAGAGTAATGATTCTTGAAACAGAAAATCCAAAGGAGTGCATGTCCGGGTCAGCCTGCGCGGCATGCTTAGACTGATCAGGGTCGATACTTTACGTATATTTTCTCGTTATTCGGCTAAAATAACGTTGAAGGTTACTATACAACAAAACAACTCCTTCTTTGTTTCCATGGAAATCGACCAGTTTCAGTCCTCGATTGTCACACTTTCTAAGCGTTTCTCATGTAGAACACCGTATATCATTGAAAAGAGTTATCTCCTAGCTTTTAAACAATCCAAGAAAATGGGGGATCATGCATTATGTAAGAAAGAACTCGCCAGGCGAAAATGGTAACCGTCAATTTTGACAAAACCGGTGTTTAGCATACTCTATCTACTTTCACTTTCAAACAAGGTCAAAATACTAAAAGTGATCAAGTCAATCATTTCCAGTGCATCCTATACACATTCACAATACATTTAAACTCAATGTCATATATTCAATACATTCTGGTGATGGTATATACTCATTTATATGCAAACAAAGTTTTTTTTTAGGGACTATAGTAAAATAGTAGATCAGCAAGTCAGCGGATGTATTTAGCGTAATTTGACCTTGAACATATGCTATAACTGATACCTACCAAAATACACCATGAACGCAGTTCTATTCCGGAGTGAGCCTAGTCCGGCCGGTCCGCTATGAGCTGCTTGACTGATGACGAAGGGATTTGGCCTGCCACCTCCGGACGGCTGATACACACCATCGCTATAGGACGATGGACTTTTTCTGAGAAGTTGACCGTCTATAGAAAAATAAAATGAAATGTGCATGATTATCTGCATGTATTTGCGCCGGAAAATGTATAGGTATATAAAAATATGTTTTTATTGTGTCTGTTTTAACTGTTTCCCTCATACGACAATTCTGCAGCAGACGACTTTGAACATATTTTGTAAACAAATATAAAATCTCTATAATTGAATGGATAACCTATGACTAAAAGTGGAAAACAGTGTGGCAAAAGGAGAAATTGCTCGTTTTGTGCAATTTCTTCTTTTGTCACTATGTTTTCAAAAGGCCGTCTGCTGCAGAGGCGTCAGAAAACGTCGATATGAGGGAAAAGGTTAATCCTGAGATGTCGGTATGGAGGGGAATACTCAAATGTGCCCACCCTCACCCGTATTGCCCTTCATCGTTGTTCTTCTTCGTTTCTGAAAAACGTGTCTATAAGCTGAAGTTTCTTTCTTTTTGTCTCCATCCATTTGAGGTTTTAACCCTTTCCCTCATACAGGCGCATATTGAAATCATTATGGTAAACAGATGAATTATTATTCCTTATGTGCAATTTCTCTTTTTGGCACATTTTATTCAATAATTTTATTTTTATTTACAGGGATTGTTCATGTTTGTGTCACGATGTTTTCTAAGCAGTTTGCTACAGATGTGTTTTGTGTGGATAAGGGTTACGTAAACATGCATGTTTAGCCAACTCAGAATTATTATTTGTCCACCAAAACTCAACCTTTCCACTAAACATTAGTTTCAAAACGTGATTGTTTATTTTTTTTAAAAAAAGGTGTAAGTCTGTCACTTAAGTAACGGGAAAACTCTTTTCGTCAAAGCCGTTGTCAACAGTCAGAAAGTCAGCCTTTCCTCGAGTAAACCAACATTATGGACTCTGCGTAATGTAACGACCCAGGTCAGATTGCGCAAGCTAATCCGTGCCGAAACATTCCGTCTCAAGGGAGAAAGAGGTATAAAGTAAAGATTCCTGAATCCACAGAAAGCGAAAAGTATCTGTTCGGGTTAGCCTGCGCGGCATGCTCAGGCAGATCCGAGTCGATACTTTACGCAGAGTCCACACTGTTGGTTTTCTCGTGGAACGGCTTATATGTTAAGTTATCACATAAAGCCCTCTCTGATTTGTTGTTGTTGTTTGGCGTTGTTTACCCTCGCGCTCGGCATTAGTCAAAACGTCATTAAATAAATATCATATGACACTACTAATTTGGTTTCCAGTCTTAGTCACTTTGGCGCCAAAACCGGTAATTTTCATGTAGAAATATGGTAAACGTTATGTACATGTTTTCGAAAAACGCCTCATAAATCACTTTATGTGATAAATTTGTGTTTATTTGTTATCGCTTTTAATAAACTCGTTAACTAAGCCGCTGAATATGACGCTCGCCAATGCTCGCGGCATATCATCTTAGCAAACTCATTTAATAAAAGTGATTATAAAAAAACAATCATGAAATAACCTCTATGTATAATATTAAAGGTGCATGAAAAGGTTAGATTATGTCGGGGAAAAAAATGGAATAATAATAATAATAATAATAATAATATATATAATAATAATAATAATAATAATAATAAAGACTTTATTTATAGAGGCAGCACATTTGAGTTTACCCATTCTTCCATGTGGGCCTCTGGAATAAAAAAGCAATTGCTCGTAAAATATACTAGCTTCTTCTTCGACGGCCTTAAGGCGGATTTTTACCCTATTCTACCGCGTGTATTACGGGGAGCACTCGGGCCTACGATGATGTTTTCGAGATTGTGTTTGTAAAAATAAAAAGTAAAGTAAAGCGTTTATTTATTATAGCGTCACCCCTATTGAAAGGGCCAACCATTTTTGACTTTTCATTCTCCTTTGGCCTGAACACATATCTGTTCTCACCGAGTCGTAACTTTTTGCCAGGCACCGGGCAGACGAGCTTTTGGTATACCATTATCTAGGTACCAACCGGCCATATCAGAACTGACCCCACCAAGAGGACATCGTGATCGGTATGTAGATGCATCTAGACTGCTTTAAACACCATTTAACCCTTTCCCTCATATAGACGCTTCTCTCTGACGCCTCTGCAGCAGACGACTTTTTGAAAACATAGTGACAAAAGAAGAAATTGCTCAAAACGAGCAATTTCTCCTTTTGACACAATGTTTTCCACTTTTAGTCATAGGTTATCCATTCAATTATAGAGATATTCTATTTTGTTCACAAAATATGTTCAATGTCGTCTGCTGCAGAATTGTCGTATGAGAGAAAGGGTTAACGTTCTTTACATGTTTATATGACTGCTTGATTGTTTGAAAATTATGAAATGCACATTTAAAAAAAAAAAAAAATACTGTCCGTATTCAATTTGAAATATTCAAGATCTTTACACATTTTGAATTGTGTTTAGCTTTTCTTTTGCTCATTGTCAAATATAAAATGCGAGCAGTAATTATGTGCACAACCGCTGATAAGAAAGAGTGATAAATGAACATTCATAGAAATGCGAAATAATTTTTGAATAAAGCTATTGGTTCGTTCTGTTATTGTCTGTTCTACATTCAATGGTTTCAACAGAGCATGCATGAGTGTATAATAAATGTATAAACAATGATGTTTAACCCTTTATCTCAATGCTAATTTTGAAACTTGAAGTTGATATTGATTATTTTTTGGGTCAGTTTCCATCTGATTTACTTTTTCGGCATTTAACTCTTTCAGCGCCACAGGCAATATTGAGGTTTTTGCAAACAATGCAGATTCAGGTGAGTCAGCTCGTAACGAGCTGTCTCACCTGAAATCAGCATTGTTTACCTTTTAGTTACCAAAATAGTTCAAATTTTCATAAATAAAGAAATGGACACACCCGATTTTGAACATGGAAGAGTCTACATTAAACAATTCGGCGCTGAAAGAGTTAATCTACTAATATTTTTTTAAGTTGTCTACTTTATCATTTGCTTGAAAGACAAAGTAGTATAATTATCGAATAATTGTTGATGTTTGTACGGATGAACTGCAAATTATCATTTAGCATTTATACTTTTAAAACACTTAACCCTTTCCCTCATAGGATAATTCTGCAGCAGACGACTTTGAACAATTTCTTCTTTTGTCGCTATGTTTTCAAAAAGCCGTCTGCTGCAGAGGCGTCAGAAAGCGTCTATATGAGGGAAAGGGTTAAGAACATAGTAGAACCGTACTTTCTTCGATACATTATTATCTCTGCTTTATTTTACACATACCGTATTTACTTAATGAATTTTAATTGCAAATAAAGTCTAGCTTCAGCAATTCATCATTTGAAATGTTCCATATGAAGTCTTGTGTAAATGAAAAATGATCATACCTCTCAGTGTACATGAAGTACTACGTAAATGAAACCAGATAATGTGGAGAAAGGACAGGCAAGGATAGCCAATCAGTTGAAGAAATGGCAATAAACTAAATTGAAAACCTTCAAAGGGGGGGGGGGGGGGGGGGGGGAGGGGGGGGGGGGTTCTCTACTCAAAAACAACAACAACAGAAACAATTCAATATATTGAAATCTTATTTACAGAATTAGAGTTTGCGTTTTCAAACAAATGTCAACAATCATGTCAATCAAACTTAAAAAAAAAGGTTCTGAGCATTTAAAATATATACCCCCCGGAAGTAGCAGGTGAAGACGTATTATGGTCAACATAAATCCGCGTCACACAGAAGTAAGTCTCGTTAATGGTCTCCCATAAATATAGTTGTGTATCTCGTTCATGGTCTCCCATAAATCCGCGTCATACATGCGTGTATTTCTTTTATGGTATCCCATAAATCCGGGTCATACAGGCGTATATTTCTTTTATGGTATCCCATAAATGCGGACCATACAAGCGTATTTCTCGTTTTTCTCGTTTATAATGTATAATAAAACCGCGTCATAGTCAGTGTGAACGTATACAACAACTTGAAACAAATCCTTGAGCCGTGACATAGTCGTGTCCTTCTAAGTTTTGACCCTCTGTGTTGTAATGTACTTATATCTCGGCTTGGACCACTAAAAAAAGTGGCCCAGATCTCGGGCATGACTACTTTTAACTATACAGGATACTGATTTGAAGTGGAAGACAGTGGTGCAGAGGTAGAGCGTCGGCCTCTCGTATCAAAGGTCCCTGGTTCGAGTCCCGTGATGAGCGGGTCCTGACTTTGGGATTTTTCCACACAAACGGCGCGAGTACTGGTTAAGTCTCCAGGAAGCAGACATCGAGAGTGATTAATCTAATCCAAAGGCTTGTTTCGCAATCGATGTAAAATAAATAAGTTTAAACTAAAATTTGAAGTATGTTTTAGTCCTATCCCACATACAACACATTTGTAACAGACGACTTTAAAGAAAATTTCTTCAGATAAATATAAAAAAATCTCTATTTATTTAAGGTATCATTTTTAATATAATTGAAAACATTTATATATCAGCAATTAAGCGCAATTTCTCCACAATAGTATAAAAAAAAGTCATCTGTTGTAGAGGCGTCAGAAAATGCGTGCATGTTGGAAAAAGACATTTTTATATGAAAGGAAAATAGAAACCAAAACCTTACCAACAGCGCCCCAGTCAGGATGTAGGAGGTTGTTGTAGAAACCATCGTAGGGGTGGGGTTCGAATGTATCTTCTCCTCTCGCATCTGAAAAGCATGTGAAACATGAATTATAATAGTACGACTGAATTCATTTAGTTACTTTTAAACCCACACCCTCTATACCTTTCCCTCATATAGACGCCTTTTGACGCCTCTGCAGCAGACGGCTTTTTGAAAACATAGTGACAAAAGAAGAAATTGCTCAAAACGAGCAATTTTTCCTTTTGCCACAATGTTTCCCACTTTTAGTCATAGGTTATCGAGCCAATTATAGAGTTTTTTTTTTTTTTTACAAAATCTGTTCAATGTCGTCTGCTGCAGAATTGTCGTATGAGGAAAAGGGTTAAGGCCAACCGCCTCGGTGGTGTAGTGGAAGAGCTACCGCCTCGGGTGCGGGAGGTCGCGGGTTCGATCCCCGGTCGGGTGATACGAAAAATCGTAGTAATAGCTGCCCTCCATGATCTTGCTGGAGTCAGGATAAAAAGACCAGTTGTGCTGTTAACTTACCCAGGAAACACCGTGATGTAACTGAACAATTGTTGAAAGCTGCGTTTATACCAACCAATCAGCAATCAACCATGAACTTTCATTATTTATTGACACTGAATGAATACCGAACGTGTTATTTTAACCACTAAGGAAAATAACAGTTTTGACTGTTCATGACTGGAAATACTACAGCTCCATTTTAATCAAACGGTAAGACTATCAGAATACAATTCACTGTCATATCTCTATATGCCATTGGAAAGTATGAACTAAAGGTACTCGCGCCTGTGGGTAATTCATTGACATATCATATATATAGCAGACTGTATACTTGAAACAGTTCTAAGCATGAAAATGGAAACTCTCATTTGATGAAAATAAAATTATTGAATAGATTTGAAAATATTGTGACAAAAGGAGAAACTGCTCATGATGAGAAGTGTGTCCTTTTGTCACAATATTTTCAAAATATTAAAAAAAAGAAGAAGACTTGTAGCCTTGAAAGTGTACTTATAAAAACACGTTAACGCGTGTATATGACGCGACAAAAAGTACATTTGAAAGTTTGCGTACTGAATTATGCCACCCTCCAAAGACTGTCTAGCCGCTATGTGCGCGGAACACCTACTAGATAACCATCAATCACAATTAAATGCTTACCTCAAATTTTAAACGGGATTGCAAACAGAATCTATTCATGAAAACCTTTATAATTTTAAAAAATTTAATAGATATAATCGATCAAAATTAATTTGATTCGATTAATGAATGAATGAAAGTCTTTATTTACAGAGGGTAACCCAATTAGTATAAACTAATCTTCCTTGGGGCCCTCTAAAGCAATATTTACATACATAATCATTTTGCAAAGACGATACTGCGTCCTACTTTCCGCTTACCCTCCCCAGAAGGGAATCGTTTAACCCCTTCCTTTATACCGACAAAAAGTGTCGTGTTTTTTCTCACCATGGGACTTTTTTTTGAAAACAATGAGGACAATGAGAATTAGCGTGTGACACAGTTTGTCAACTCAGTGTGAAACTTATTTAGATGTCAGCATTTTTACCTCGGTTGATATCAAAGACGACGATTCTAAAAGTATGAGGACGCTTTGGTTTTTTTTTGATAATTCTGATTTGTTTTTATTTCTACCAGTTAACACTATTAAACACTGTTTACATGCTGTTAAACCTTTCCCACATACAACAAATCTACAGCAGACAACTTTGAAAACATAATGACAAAAACCTAACAAATCTCCATAAAATACAGGTTAATTGTTAAATAAAGTTGATAACATTGTGGCCAAAGGTGAAATTGCTCATCATGAGCAATTTCACCTTTGGCCACAATGTTTCAAAAGTCGTCTGCTGCTTTTGCGTTTAAATGCGTCTGCAGGTGGGAAAGGGTTAACATATAAGCATGCGAAAATGCACAAGAATAAACACTTTCGGTACTTTTAACATGTGGGGAATGTGAGAGAAATAAAGTCAATAGATATACAGTCGAACCTCGTTAATCCGGACACTTTGGTTACCAGAGAACAAATATTTTGGAACAAAGAAAACAATACAATTGATTGGTAAGGGATTAACGCCGTTTTTCAGTAATTGTTCAGTCATAGCACGGCGATCAGTATGCAAGTAAAGAGAAGGAACCTACTGTAATATTTGGTAGATTTAACGAAGAACAGTTATTGTATAGAGGTAACTGAATGACATCCAGCAAACCAAATACAACCACGCGGTTGTAAACTTCTAAATGGGAGAATGTACATGCATTTGTAGCGTCATAGTATTCCTTTCATAGACGATTTTAGACATGTGTAAAGTAAAGGGACCTCTCATAGACGATTTTAGACATGTGTAAAGTAAAGGGACCTTTCATAGACGATTTTAGACATGTGTAAAGTAAAGGGACCTTTCATAGACGATTTTAGACATGTGTAAAGTAAAGGGACCTTTCATAGACGATTTTAGACATGTGTAAAGTAAAGGGACGTTTCATAGACGATTTTAGACATTGTGTAAAGTAAAGGGACGTTTCATAGACGATTTTAGACATGTGTAAAGTAAAGGGACGTTTCATAGACGATTTTAGACATGTGTAAAGTAAAGGGACGTTTCATAGACGATTTTAGACATGTGTAAAGTAAAGGGACGTTTCATAGACGATTTTAGACATGTGTAAAGTAAAGGGACGTTTCATAGACGATTTTAGACATGTGTAAAGTAAAGGGACGTTTCATAGACGATTTTAGACATGTGTAAAGTAAAGGGACGTTTCATAGACGATTTTAGACATGTGTAAAGTAAAGGGACGTTTCATAGACGATTTTAGACATGTGTAAAGTAAAGGGACGTTTCATAGACGATTTTAGACATGTGTAAAGTAAAGGGACGTTTCATAGACGATTTTAGACATGTGTAAAGTAAAGGGACGTTTCATAGACGATTTTAGACATGTGTAAAGTAAAGGGACGTTTGATTCATTGCTGGATGTTTTACGCCGCTTTCACAATGTGTTCATTTATATCACGGCATCATTCATCGGTAAGTTACCAGTACTTCCGGTCCTTTTATCCTGACACCAGCCAGTCAGTCGTAATGCTAACACCGCAACGCTGAGCGCCAAGGAGGGCAGCCATTACTACCATTTTTGAAGTCTTTAGTATGACCCGACAGAGGATCGAACTCGCGACCTTCCCCCCACCCAAGGCGAACGCTCTTCCACTACATCACCGAGAGGGTACTTTTTGAACTATGTGCATGTTACACTGACTTTGAAGGAAACCGAAAGATAGCTCATAACTAACTCTTTTCAGCAGACGACGTAACAAACATCCAAGCAATATATGAAAACAGTCCATAAATATAAAATATTGAGTGGAAAAAACATTGTGACAAAATGAAAATTGCTCTTTGTGAGCAATTTTTCTTTTGATTATAATGTTATCAAAAGTCGTCTGCTGCAGAGGCGTCAAAAAGCGTCTGTATGTGGTAAAGGCGTAACTGACCTTTTAAGTTTCAATATAAAGGAAGCAAAACTCAAGTGTCATAAACTCTTTAAAAACAAACAATCAAAACTCACGTGTTGATACCAAGTGTGTACCAAATTTGTGGATTTATTTTATTGCGATTTTACGACGTTTTTCACGTTATCTTTAAATGAGTGCGGCAGAACACTTCCTAGCTTCAAATAAAACCCAAATAAGACCAAACAAAACAAATATGTAAATGTGTGTAAAATGGGGAGGTGGATTCTTTTCATTAATGAGTGGTATTGATTGATTGATTGATTAATTGATTGGGGTTTAACGCCGTTTTTATGCTACGTTCCCACTATCACGATTAGCGGCACGATTAAAATCGTGGTCTCAATCGTGGACTTATCGTGGATATCCTATCAGATCTTATCAGATCTTGAGGTCAGTCGTGGCAATCGCGCTAATCGTAGAAACTTTTTGAACGGTTCAAAAATGTTCTACGATCAACACGATCAATTGTCAATCGGGATCATCGTATCAGATCGTATTGCATCGTAACAAAGCGCGACGGATCGCATCTAATCGTGCTTACAAATCGTGATGATCGGGATTGATCTTAGACAAGACAAAAACCACGCTCTGTTGAGATGTGTTGCGATCTTCCACGATCTCCCACGATCTGTCACGATCTGTTACGCTATGTGGGGTCCCATTGCTCAAGACCTGACACGAATAACTCACGAGCAGATAGGAGTTGGTACGAGAAGATGCGAGTAAATGCGAGTAGATACGAGTAGTTACGTTTTACACAAACGCTCACGATCTGTTACGAGTTCTCGTGCCCATATTTATATACCGGAGAATATTTAATGCGTCTCATTCCGCGATCTACTCTTGAAGAGAGCACATCTAAGTAATAACCTGCAAGTGCAAGAATGTGTTAGCCTTTGCGACATGCCACCCAAGGGTACCAGAGGCAAGAAGGGAAAGGGAAAGGGCAAGGCTGTCCCACACCCGGAGCCAGAACCAGTCCAGCCAGAGGAGACAGATGAGAGCTACCCCTCCGAGAAAGCAAAGAGAAAGAAAACAGTCACTGCTTTCTGTGAACAGCAAAAGGAGGAAATCATTGAGTTCCTCATGCGTAATGAGGTCCTGTACAGCAAACGCCTTTTGGGGTTCAAGGATGTTACCCAGAAAGAGAATCTCTGGGCTGCACAGGCTGCCAAGATGAATAGTACTGTAGAACAGCTAAAAATATGGTACTCAAGCATGAGGACCATGATGGGCCGGCTGAAGAAACGTGCCAAGAAGAGTGGGGCAGGAGGAGATGCAATTACTGACATGAACAGCACAGAGAAGTGGGTATGGGATAAGTTCTCTTTTTTGATTCCTCACATTGAGACGGTGGATGCCAGAAATGTGGCCTCCTTTACAGCAGCAGCAGCGGCAAGTGCCAGTGGCACTGAACTCACACCTTCCACCGAGCAAAACTCAGTAGTTGCCTCTACCACAAGCAGGGTTCCAACAGCAACACTCCCAGTAGCTGCATCACCAACCTCACAGACAGCCTCCCAGCCACGGTCGGTCGGCTCCAGACGGGGCAGTGAGGATAGGATGACCTCTGCAGAACTGAGTAAGTATTATCTCTCCTAATAACACTATACACAGCAGATAGCACACAGGAATCCGTGATCTCACGAATTTACCAAACTGCCGAAAACAACGAAAATAGGCCGCAACCATGCAATAATTACAAGATATAATAACATTTCTAAAAAAGAAAAGGCTCCCTATTTGGTGTAGCGGGAGGGTAGAAAATATTATATTTATTGAGACTTAAAATAATAATAATAATAATTTTAATCCCAATAAAAATTATCCCTCACTTTTTCTCTTTCAGAAGAACTGCTTGTTGAATTCATGTCTAGAAGCGCTTCTGTGTGTGGCAGCCCTAACTTTGGAAAGTATGTGGATGAGATCCTGTCCAAGTTGCCTGGAGCGATTAGGAGGGATGCTGAGGCGAACATCATGCAGGAGTTACACAGGGCTCAACGGGCAGCTGAGCATAGCCATACGCAGCCACCACCAAGCCAAGACCAGCAGTTCCCCATCGAGTTCCAGCAGCAGGCCACGTGGCAGCCTCAACCCTCCCCCCCCCCCCCCCCCACTGGCCAGTTCGCCCTATAGGACCTCCACCCAGTATCTGGGGTAGTAAGGACCGCAGCTACGTCCAGCAACAGTTCCCCACGCCCCAGATGACCTGCCCACAAACCAATAAGCCTCAGTCAGGACCCTCCTTCGTCAGCCTGCTGAGAACCAGTACACCAGATGCCGGCAGTTTCAACCTCTCCTCGCAGCTCAACACCCCTGATCCACTTACTAAGGATGATGACACAGACCTGCACCAGGAACGGGAACGGGAAGAACCCCTGGACGATCAGTAGAGAGTCATTGTAGAATATGTTATGATAACACAAAATAAAAGAAATAAAAAATAAAAAATGACATAAAACGAAAGTCGTTAACTTACTTATATTTATTTCATATTACATGTACACTGAATGGTAAAGATACTCATTTCAACAAATCAATAAAAAAGAAATTTAAAAAAGGAGAATTTGCTCATAACAAGCAAATTTTCCTTTAAATGTCACAAAGTTTTCTACTCTATCATACGATTTAACCACAATTTAGGCAAGTTTTGAATTGTCGTATGAATAGGTCTTCGATTTGTTTCAGAAACAAAATTCAAAATGTCAAATATCATCCTCTCCACCTTCCGCGTCATGCAGCCCGGCCATCCTGTTCTGCCACGCAACCGCACCTTGTGGTGAGTTGAAGAAGGCGTTCAGGAGTTCTCTCTGATGCTTCGCCTGTGCTGTAGCGGAGTTACTATGTGCAGGAGGTTAATCCACATCTAGCCAGTTCACTTGGTCCCTCCATGTCCCTGGGATGACATTGTGGTTTTCATTCTCATGGTCCGCCTCTTGTGCTGCAATGCATGGATGCCTCAGCCTCAGTAGGTTGTGAAGAACCACTGCCGCCTCCACTATATCCTTCACAGTATTTGGCTTCTGCTCTAGAGGCCTGAGAAAACACCTGAATCTATTGGCCAGGATCCCAAAGGCATTTTCCACCACTCTCCTCCCCCTTGATAGTCTGTAGTTGAAAATCCTCTCCTCCCTGGACATCGTTCTTCTGCCGTATGGCTTCATGAGGTAGTTCCTGAGTGCGAAGGCGTCATCACCTAGGATGAAGAAGGGCATGTCTTGATGGTCATCGGGGCTTGCAGTCAGAGGGCAGGGTGGGGGGAGTCCTAGTGACTCTTCTTCCAGACCGCTGAACAGCTCCGAGTCGCCAAATATCTGAGCATCTGACATGTGTCCTTTTCCACCAAGCTCGATCCATATAAACTTGTAATCTGCATCCACCAGGGCCAGGAGTGGTATCGAAAAGAAGCCCTTGTAATTGTAGTACAAGCTGCCAGTGCGTGGTGGCTTCTTGATAGCAATGTGTTTGCCATCCAATGCCCCAATGGCGTGGGGGATGTTCCATCTTTGCTCAAACTGGTTAGCTACAGCTCTCCATGCTTCAGGGGTCACAGGTAGGCTGAACACCTCATCTTTGTACGCTTGCACAATTGCCGTGCACACTTCTGGGACTATCTTTGAGATACTGGATACTCCACACCTAAAGGCATACGCAAGGGACCGATAGTTGTATCCAGTTGCAAGGTGCATTAGTGTCACTGCCAGTTTCAGTCCAGGCGGGAGGGGTTGCCTGAAACTGGTGACTTCCCCCTTGATTGCTGGGGTTACCTTCTGCAAGACTTCATCGAAGATCTGTGGTGTTAACCTTGTGTAGTTTTGGAACGCTACTGGATCCTCCAGCCTCAAATGGGTGTCTAGGAGGCTGGAGAACTGACCAAGGTGTTGTCTCCTCTCCTCTATGAGCCATGGTCGCACCCATAACTGCCTGACTGCAGCTCTCCTGGCCCTTTGTGGTTGAGATTGTAGCTGGTCTGTCTGCTGCTCGTCTTCTTCCTCTCTGGCGATAATGTAAGTATACAGTAATACTGCAAATGCCACGCTGTCATCATCCTGAACTTCTGCCATCATTAATGGTTGAGGGTTGTAGTGTTTACTCTGTAAAAGTTCATAAAACAATGAAGCCCATGGTCAGTCGGGCTCTATATATACCTATCGGGGTCCAGTCGTAGCTCAAATTGTGATCACCCTCGATCATAATCGTGAAAGACATCGCGACTACGATCGTATCCTAACGTAACGGAGCGCATCGGTTCTTGGTGAACGTATCGGAACGTATCTGCACGTACCAGATCATCCCAATTCAGGGAACCCGATCGTGGTGATCGTGTCAGTCCGAGACCCAATCGTGGACCCAATCGAAACAATCCTATCGGAACGTATGTGATCGTAACTGAACGGAAGATCAGACCGTGACAGATCGTGACGCCTGAAATTGACAAATCGTGAACAGATCGCATCTGAGCGCAACAAATCGTATCAGCACGTATCAACTCGTATCACCTCGTATCCAAACCTGAGATTTCAGAGAAATTCCAAGATCTGCTACGAATGGCCAATCGTGGCGTTCTTAACTGATCGCACGACAGTGGGAACGTAGCATTAACAATTCCTCAGTCATATCACGGCGGCCAGTTCACCTATGCATGCATTTCCTGGTTTTCTCACACCGGTACTCCACACAACAATCTTCCCAAGCAACTGGCTGCTTTTCCACATAGACTTAGCCCATTGGTGGAAGACGAATGACGCATGTCGCATTGACTTTTGTCAATCGTCGGAAAGAAAGTTGGCCGAGCCGGGATTCGAACTCACAACCCCTAGATTAACAGCCCGCGTCGTTACCGACTGAGCTACCGGGGTATTGAGTGGTAAGCGTCTGGGATTTCGATCCGGACGTCCCGGATGCGATCCCCAGTCGCAGCGCGTCGGTCATGTTCGAGAAACTTTGGACATTCCATATTTCTTAGCCCCAATAAAAACCTAACAAAACGGGAAAAAAATGCCAATGTGTGTAAAATGGGATGGTCAATTCTTTTCATGACTGAGTGGTTTGTCCACTTCCTTAATCGTGAGTTAACCATTTCCCAAATACAGACGCTTTCTGACGCCTCTGCAGTAGACGTCTTTTGTAAACAATGTTGCGAAAAGAGTATTTGCTCATGGTGAACTATTTCTTAATTTGCCACTGTGTTTTTAACTATATTCAATAGTTAAACTTCCATTCATAGAGATTTACAATATCTTAAACCAAATGTTTTGGAAGACGTTTGCTGTAGATGTGTTGTATGTTGGTAAGGGTTGACTGCTCGGTCTGTTTGCAGTAATCCTTATCCTTTTCTCTCATACTGACGGCTTTACAGTAGACAACTCTCAGAAATAATGTGGGAAAGGGAAAATTACTTGTTTTGAGCACTATCTCCTTTCTCCATCCACAAACTCACTACAACTTCGCAGCAGACAACTTTAAGAAATAGTAGGAAACGGAAAATTTGATTGTTTTTAGCAAATATCTCCTATTCCACAAAGTTTACAACTATGATTATGTTAAATTTATACCATTATATATCACTATGTTACACTTTTGTCCTTCAGACGTTCTCAACCCAGACGATTGTTTGTTTAAATGCAACGTCAATACAACGGAAACAAAAAAAAACACATATAAACCTGTGCATGGGAAAATGTACAGGTTGGCTTTTTGAAAACGGTATAGAACCAGATATACACGGTTCACACATTACTTACAAAAACACTTGTAAGAAGTGTACCTCCAATTTATAGATTATATTCTGATAAGACTGTACATGGATATGAACCGAGCCTACACCGTGCAGAGAAACGAACATTTAACTTTTCCTCCATGCACTTGCTGACTTGGTATTTGGTTTGTGTTTATCAGTGTGCTTTTTGGCTAAACAAACATGGCCAAACAAGATGTTACATTCATACGTTTCTACATAATATTACGCCAAACAGCCCTGTGTTCCATAGTCACAAAACTCAAAACCTGTTTTGCGAAACCTATATAGGTTTTGTCGATATACCGTTCCTTAGTCGGTTAACCAAACAGGTTCTACCTGTTTTCCATTAATAAACCTCTCACCTCTGATCTATGTGAGAAAGTAGTCAGTGGCTTCGAAAGAATGTTGTGTAAGTACTCGTGTGGGAAAGCCAGGAAAACATGGGTAGGTGCACTGACCGCCGTGATATGACCAAAGCTGTTAAAGCGGCGTTAAACTCCAAACAAACAAACACATCCATTAATAAAAAAAACATGTAGGTTTCGTTCCGTTTGATAGGCATAGCTTAAACTGTTTATGTTGTGTTTACTATGGAACACACGGCAGTTCCGCATGTTTGGAAAACAAGCCGTGAATGGCGACACCGAGTTCTGTTGAAACAGCATACAGAGTTGATCGCTTGGTGTTTAACGCCGCTTTCAACAATGTTTCAGTTATATTTCGGCACTTCCTGGGTAAGTTACCAGTGCTACTGGTACATTTGTCCTGACGACAGTCAGTCAGTCGTTATGCTCCCGCAAACCCAGAGCGTCAAGGAGCGCAGCCATTGCTTCAAATTTAAAATTATTGAGTACGACCTGCCCTGTGTTCCATAGTCACACAACTCAAAACCTGTTTTGCGAAACCTATATAGGTTTTGTCGATATACCGTTCTTTAGTCGATTAACCAAACATGTTCTACCTGTTTTCCATTTATAAAACAGGTAGGTTTCGTTCCGTTTGATAGGCATAGCTTAAACTGTTTATGTTGTGTTTACTATGGAACACAAGGCTGGTCGTGGATCAAAACCACGCCGAAGCATAGCTCTGGTCATCCTCGGTACCCAGGCTATTCATAAAATATATGATACCCTGGGCAAATTGGCTGTAAAAATCTCGTACTCATGAATAATTTATGAGGTGAAATGCAACCGCTTGATTGGCCGCATGACACAAACCTCTTGCGATACACAAATTACAGTGTAGTTACGGAGGAAATCGTGGTGCATGCTTTACGAAGTTTCGCTAGCCGAATTGCCCAGGCTATCATATAGTTTATGAATAACCAGGGTACCGAGGATATCATATAGTTTATGAATAACCTGGGTACCGAGGATATCATATAGTTTATGAATAACCTGGGTACCGAGGATATCATATAGTTTATGAATAACCTGGGTACCGAGGATATCATATAGTTTATGAATAGCCTGGGTACCGAGGATATCATATAGTTTATGAATAGCCTGGGTACCGAGGATATCATATAGTTTATGAATAACCTGGGTACCGAGGATATCATATAGTTTATGAATAGCCTGGGTACCGAGGATATCATATAGTTTATGAATAGCCTGGGTACAGAGGATATCATATAGTTTATGAATAGCCAGGGTACCGAGGATATCATATAGTTTATGAATAGCCTGGGTACCGAGGATATCATATAGTTTATGAATAGCCAGGGTACCGAGGATATCATATAGTTTATGAATAGCCAGGGTACCGAGGGTATCATATAGTTTATGAATATCCTGGGTACCGAGGGTATCATATAGTTTATGAATAGCCTGGGTACCGAGGATATCATATAGTTTATGAATAGCCAGGGTACCGAGGATATCATATAGTTTATGAATAACCTGGGTACCGAGGATATCATATAGTTTATGAATAGCCAGGGTACCGAGGATATCATATAGTTTATGAATAGCCTGGGTACCGAGACTATCATATAGTTTATGAATAGCCTGGGTACCGATGATATCATATAGTTTATGAATAGCCTGGGTACCGAGGATATCATATAGTTTATGAATAGCCTGGGTACCGAGGATATCATATAGTTTATGAATAGCCTGGGTACCGAGGATGCGTTTTCGTAATATCGCATCGCGTTTTCGTACTATCATATCGCGTTTTCGTTATATTGCTTCGCGTTTTCGTACTATCGCATCGCGTTTTCGTACTATCGCATCGCGTTTTCGTTATATCGCATAGCGTTTTCGTACTATCGCATAGCGTTTTCGTACTGTCGACCCTAAGTCGAAACAGCGAAACAACGGTGGCCCTAACGGAACACCGTACTCTCGTCAACCAGAGTTGACCCATGTTAGTATTTTGGTCCGATACACAATACAAATCGACGAATGAATAAAGCAATATGTGTCAGCATGTAGCTAAATGGTCACCCTAAATACTGGCCATAGGCATTTTATCTTCCAATGATCGGTTTACGAACACCAGACAAAATGCAAACATGCGGACGAGGAAGTTACATCCGTTGTCTATATATATAAAATAGAGAAAGCATTTTGTATTTGTTTAAATAACGTGCAAGGCCCCTATGGCGCAGACGGTCGACGTCAAACCAATACCCAACGATCTAGCATTGTGTAAAGGTAATAATCCGAAATTTCAAATTGGTTAATATACATTGATGTTTTTCTGTTGGATGAAATTGGATATTTCCACAACCCCCCTACGCCGAAATAGAATGCATTTAAAAATCCGACACTGATTTTTTTATCATGAACCACTACTAGTTAACTCTTTCCCACAAACAGCCTCTTCTAACGCCGTTGTAGCAGACGACTTTTGATTTGAAAAAACATTGTGACAAGGGAAGACAATGCACATAATGCGCAATTTATCCGTTTCTTCACTGTTATCAACTCTATCATATGATGATCAAACTTGCATTTATAGAGGTTTTCAATATTTATGACTATAGATGTTTGCTACAGATGTGTTGTATGTGGGAAAGGGTTAACCCTTTCGCTGCTCGAGGCAATTAAAGGCTTTCGTGAACAATGCAGAATCAGGTGAGACAGCTCGTCTCGTCTCTCCTGAAATCTGCATTGTTTGCAAAGCCGGCCTTAGACAGTAAATTTTACAAATTTTCCTGTTGGACGAAAAATGGAATGGTCAAATTTAGAACATGGGGGAGTCGACTTTGTGAAATTCTGCAGTTTATGTTAATCTTTAGTTCAATGGTTCCACCCTATTGCACATCGTTGCATCCTGAACAAATGGGTATGTATGCAGAGATGTACTTACAAGTATAACTATATATATTTATGAGCCGTTTCACGAGAAAAACAACATTGTGGACTCTACGTAATGTATCGACCCGGATAAGCCTAAACATGCCGCGCAGGCTAATCCGGACAGACTTGTTTCGCTTCCTCTGGATATACTGTTTCATAAATCATTACTCTAAACATACCTCTTTCCCCTGAGACGGAATGTTTCGGCCCGGATTAGGCTAATCTGTGTCGGTACATTACACAGAATCCATAATGTTGGTTTTATCGTGGAACGGCTCATATATATATATAGATGAATCAATATTTATAGGTTATTTAACAGTGTTCTGTACAATACGGATATATATTTGGACGAGTACACAGCTTGGAAAATCATATTGGACGAGCCGCTAGGCGAGTCCAATATGATTTTCCAAGCTGTGTACGAGTCCAAATATATTCCGTATTGTACAGAACACTGTTAAATGATCTTTTTATTCTATACCTCGACTTTTTCCCCAAAATATATTTTGTATTGTGCAGAATAATGTTAAATGACCTTTTTATTTTATACCTTCAAATAATTTCTGACACAAAAAGTGTTTTTTGGTTTCTGTTCAATTACAAAGTCATCTATTTCAGAATCGGATAACATTTTAGTTTCAGTGTTACTCCTTGTTTGCAAACGACAATAATGATCCGGTGACAACAGGAGCTTTATCGTAACGCTTTATCTAGAGCGCCTGTCGATTCAGACTTTCATTCGGAACCTTTTCACGCGCTTCGGTCTTTATCATAGGTTTAACATGGGACCTGTGAATCGTACAATACGAAAAGAATACGGGTTATTTTGTACGCGCGTGCGTCCCGATACGGAAATATATTGTACGGTCACATGATTCGAATGAGCGTCTACGATTGGACGTATAAATTAGGTATAGAATAAATATATATACTTAACACATCAACAATCTCATTTTAAAAACGACCGAAATACTTCGCTGTACGTATATTGGATCTGATTACCCCCCTCATAAAGGATCGTCGTGAGTTGACCCCATACACTTGAATACTTATGAGCACGTTTGCACTGTTAGATTTGGTAAGCGACAATTTGATTGGCTGACAAAAAGGTCAATCTGAGGGGCAGTCATTGGATATATATACGAGCTAGCGAAGCGTAGGTTATGAATGGAAAACAGGTAGAACATGTTTGGTTAACCGACTAAGGAACGGTATATATATCGACAAAACCTATATAGGTTTCGCAAAACAGGTTTTGAGTTTTGTGACTATGGAACAGGGACCGATGGAACACAGGGCTGGTTTTTAATAAGATTGCATATCATGTTGTGAAACAGATACTTTAACCCTTTCCCTCATACGACAATTCTACACCAGACGACTTTGAACGTATTTTGTCAAAACATAGAAAACCTATGACAAAAAGTGGAAAACATTGTGGCAAAAGGAGAAATTGCACGTTTTGTGCAATTTCTTCTTTTGTCACTATGTTTTCAAAAAGCCGTCTGCTGCAGAGGCGTCAGAAAGCGTCTATATGAGGGAAAGGGTTAATCGAATGATAACCCCTTTATTTATTTGTACAATCATGACTTACTGACATGCATTCATATCGATCTTAAATTAATACTCAATAGTCAATATACATGGTGTTCTTACGTCGCTTTTAACAATTGTTTCCGTTTGTTTCTCGCAGGTATTACGTTTGTACCGTTTTTAAAATGCTCTAGTTAATTTGAGGTGCTTGTTAAAACTGTAGTGACCACTGTGTCCATGTTCAATCGTCATGAAACTTGTTTCAGTTTGTTTTCTTCATAATATTTAGAGTAAGTTCTATTTTTGGGTCATGTTTGGTAAAAGAACTTGATCGCTGGGCCAAATATGAGGAAGCTCGCTTTAACACTGTTAACCCTTTTCCTCATACAACAGTTCTGCAGCAGACGACTTTGTCACTAGGCAACATTTTAATAAAGTCTTAATGACATTCGATCTATAAGTCATATGTTTACCCAATACTGGATAGGATAAATTGAAGTAAACGTGTGTCGGCTATGTGTTGAATGTTGGCTATTGTGATCGCCTTTTGTCCGTCGCCAGCAATGTACTTGTGAACACTCCTGAGGTCATCTAATCTTCATCAAGCTTATTAAGTTATTAGCTCGACTTTTGAAAAAACGAGAGCTATTGTCATGACCCTGACGTCGTCCGCGGCGGCGGCGGCGTGGTCGTCCGATTAAGGTTTTTTGTTCAGCTCAGCTTCTTTTTTCTTCTGTTTTCTCCCTATCAGTCGAGCGTCTGTGCCGTACGCGGTGATCTTGTTTTTGTTGCGATGATATCTAGGCCAAGTTTGAATATATGTATGGTCAAGTGGTCAAACTTAGACCCCCCCCCCCCCCCCCCCCCAGATCCCTAGACCAAATGTTAGTAAAATATTACGGACACTATAGAGGTCATACTACTTAGTTGAGCATGACGAACCTTAGTGATAATGATCGTCTGATAGTATCTAAGTTAAAGTCAAATATGGGTGACCGCCTCAGTGGTGAACTGGTCGGGTGCGAGAGGTCACGGGTTCAATCCCCTACCAATAACTTTTAAAAATGGTAGTAATAGCCGCCATCCTTCGCGTTTAGTGTTGCGGGGTTATCATTACGAGAGACTGGCTGGTATCAGGATAAATGGACCAGTATGATTTACTGGTAATTTACCCAGAATACGCCGCGATATAACTGAACAATTGGTGAAAGTGGTGTAAAATCATTCAAGCACATACGGGTCAGATTAAATTAACAAAAAGTCTTGTCGACACTTTTTATACAGCATTTTTGACTAGAGAATGGTGGCTTTTATGGAAATGTTTGTCTTGATGGTAGCTAGGCCGAGCTCGAATATGAATCATGTACGGTTTAAAAAGAAGGTCGATACGCCACATTTAAGTCAAAGCTTGTGAACAATATACAAGCTGCATTCTGTAATTCGGGAATCTTGATTGATTGATAAAGTTGGGTTTAACGCCGTTTTTAACAATTTCTCAGTCATATCACGGCGGCCAGTTCACCTACTCATGTGTTTCCTGGTTTTCTCACACCAGTACTCCACATAACAATCTTCCCAAGCAACGGGAATTTTGAAACTTTTACCAATAGGTTTATCTTGATAATTTCTAAGAACGGATTAAATATGAATAATGTGTGGTCTAAAAATGGGTCACAACGCCAGCATTTAAGAATTAACCCATTCTCTCATACAGACGTATTCGGACAACTCTGCAGCGAATAACCCTCTGCAGCAGACGACTTTTAAAAACATTGTGGTAAAAAGGGAAAATTGCTCATGATGAGCAATTTCCCCCTTTTCAACAATGATTTCAACTGTATTAAATGATTAAACACTCATTAATGCAGATTGTTCGCGTTTTTATCCAAGATGTTTCCAAAGTCGTCTGCTGCAGATTTGTTATATATATGTGGGAAAGGGTTAATAAAACATTTCCTTTGGTATATCAAATTACTTCTTTAAGTTTTAGTAATGAATACCTTATCATACATTGCTACGTTACATGGGTCGCAATGGTATCCCATGAGCGTTTGTTTGGTTTTTTACTTATTTCCCTTTCGTATTGCTGTTTCGAGTTTTTTAGCTCACCTAGAAGTATGAAGGGTGCAATATGAACTATTGTGATCGTCCTTTGTCCGTTGTCAACAATATAGGTCATATCTGGTCAAAAATCTGGTGGACACTCAAAGGGTCACATTTTTTATTTATTTATTTATTTATTTATTTATTTATTGGGATTTACGCCGCTTTCAACATTAGTTCAGCTATATCACGGCGACAGTTCACTTATTCATGATCCCTGGGTAAACAAACCAGTACTAGGCTAGAAAATGTGCCTTGCCCAAGGGCACTCCACCATGACCGTAGTGCCGCGAATGGGAATCGAACCCGAGACACCCGGTTTCGAAATCCCCGACGCTAACCACTCGACCACAGCGGATTCCGTCACGTTGTTTACTCTAAGATAATAAAACCGTTCACAGAAAGTGTGTCTTGTGAAATGGGTTATTTCAGGTCAGGTCAGAGGTCACTAGCGCCAAATTTAACAAAACATATTGTCGACACTCTAGAGAATGCTTTGGTTAAATTCTTATATAGTGATGCTTTAAATGTTTTTCGATTACTTAACCCTTTCCCACTTGCAGACGCATTCCGACGCATTTGCAGCAGACGTCTTTTGAAAACATTGTGACAAAAGAAGAAATTGCACAGAACGTGCAATTTCTCCTTTTGTCACAATGTTTTCCACTTTTTGTCATAGGTTATCCATTCAATTATAGAGATTTTCTATGTTTTGATAAAATACGTTCAAAGTCGTCTGCTGCAGAATTGTCGTATGAGGGAAAGGGTTAAGCGCAATGACACAATTTTAGTACCATTGTTTGTTTGTTTTCATATTCACTATGACACATCTGTTCGTCTTACGTACTCCTATACCAACAGTGCTTTCGACGCTTTGTTTAAGACTGAATTTAAAGTAGGTGAGGATAATTTTGGAAAATAAGATATATAGTTATTAATAGTATTATACATCGATATTCCCTTTACTGTTTTAACATTTTAAAAGAAATTGTCGCAAAGTATGAAACATCCATTTTTAAATATTTATGAAAACATTCATTTTGAAATATTTATGAAAACATTCATTTTGAAATATGAAAACATTCATTTTGAAATATTTATGAAAACATTCATTTATTAAATCTTAATTCACATGTAGACGAATTTTGACATATCTGCTGCAGACGATTTTAACCCTTTCCCTCATACGACAATTCTGCAGCAGTCGACTTCGAATATATTTTGTCAAAAAATAGAACATCTCTATAATTGAATGGATAACCTATAACAAAAAAGTGGATAACATTGTGGCAAAAGGAAAAATTGCTCCTTTTGAGTAATTTCTTCTTTTGTCACTATGTTTTCAAAACATCTGTCTGCTGCAGAGAGGTCAGAAAGCGTCTATGTGAGGGGAAAGAGTTGGCAGAATTTATTGCAAAAGGAGAAATTACTCGTGTGAACATTTTCTTACTTTTACCACATATTTTATTCCAATTCTTTTCAATAATCATAACTTTATTAATATTGTTTCAAAAAGGAAATGTATTTATGAGGACAACCCGAGAAAATTAAGAAGGACAAAAAGATGAAATGTGTATTCCTTGAACTTGTATTATTTTCTCCATATGTTTGCCTGGAGGTTTTGAAAGACGTCTGCTGTATAGCTGTTACTTCAGTTTAAACTTATTTATTTTACATCGCTTGCGAAACAAACTTCCAGCTTATTTTAATCGCGCTCGATGTCTGCTTCCTAGAGACTTAACTAGTACGCGCGCTGTTTATGTAGGAAAAAAAAAAAGTAGAACCCGATCATCACGGTATTCGAACCCGAGACCTTTGGAACGAGATGCTGACACTCTACCACTGCACTACTGGTTTCCACGATATATGTTGTACATGTTGGTGTGAAAGGGGGGGGGGGGGGGGGGGGGGGGGTTATATAACGTATAAAATAATGTATAAAATAATGTTTAAAATAATTTATAAAATAATTTTTGAACTTACATCTATTGATCCAAATATTCCCATCCAAGCATACGGAAACGAATGAAAATAATACAAGTTCAAGGAATACACATTTCATCTTTTTGTCCTTCTTAATTTTCTCGGGTTGTCCTCATAAATACATTTCCTTTTTGAAACAAATGTGCAATATATGATTTGATAGGGTAACACGTCACATTTATACTGAATTACTGTATAGTATAAATTAAAATTGAAATATTACATAGAATAAAATAAAATAAAAATGTTACATAGTATAAATTTTAAAAATATTTCATTAAATAGTATAAATTTTAAAAATATATCATTAAATAGTATAAATTTTAAAAATATATCAAAAATATATCATTAAATAGTATAAATTTGTGTTCAAACAAAATATTTGTCTTTATTTTAACGAATATATGCTTGCAATTTTGATTAGATTACTAAGCATTTCAAAAAATAAATATCATAATAACCAGTTGATTATTTAAAAAAAAATCCTATTGAACAATTGTTGTCAGATCGTCCACAATATATTATCATGTATTGTAACAGTCTTTTAAAAAACCTACTTTGCAAACAAAATATAATGTGTATCTCAACCGTACGATCAAGGGGTTTATATAACACAAGCCCCGTCGTTTGAAAATGGGTCTTGTTTGCAACAAAATTTGTTTTTTCGAAAAAGAGCAGATTATTGAATCAAATTCGGCTCTACTTTTCATTTTTCGTCATAATTTCCATATTTGTCAAAATATACGAACAATCCGTTTTACAACATGAACAATTCACTTAGGAAACTGCCATGCATGCTTAGACTCAAAACATTACTCTACTAAAGGGTTTTGAATTTTGAATTCGGTAGATATGTCTTTTGTTCTTATCAGATATGTTTAAGAACATTGAACAAAGGAACTATATATGACACGTTTTACTATAAATGCGTTAAACTTTTGCGTTTGTATGTTTTACTTGTTCTCCAAACGTTCAAGTGCAATGGCTTTAACCCTTTTCCCTCATGTAGACGTTCTGACGCCTTTGAAGCAGAAGACTTTTGAAATCATAGTGGCAAATGGAGAAATTGCTCATAATGATTAATTTCTCCATTGATATCAACTATATTCAATGATCATACTATCATTCATAGAGATTTTCTATATCTTGGATGTTATCATTTCGTCTGCTACATATTTGCCGAGCCCCGGTAGCTCAGTCGGTAGCGACGCGGGCTGTCAATCCAGGGGTTGTGAGTTCGAATCCCTGCTCGGCCAACTTTCTTTCCGAGGATTGACAAAAGTCAATTCGACATGCGTTATTCGTCTTCCACCAATGGTCTAAGTCTATGTGGAAAAGCAGCCAGTTGCTTGGGAAGATTGTTGTGTGGAGTACTGGTGTGAGAAAACCAGGAAATGCATGAGTAGGTGAACTGGTCGCCGTGATATAACCTTAGAAAGTGTTAAAAACGGCGTTAAACCTCAATCAATCAATCTGCTACATATTTATTGTATGTGGGAAAGGGTTAAATCTTAAACCATAATTACATCGATCTAATATCCCTCATCACAGTGTACGTTGTTCCGATGATGCTGAGTGTCACTTATTTATTTGGATAAAAAAACACAGAGTTGATTTTGAGAATTGGACATAACTTTTTCTTTTCTTGCTATATTGACTGAAAGCGACTGAAGCGACTGAACTCCAGATACCCAACTGTCGAAAAAAAATCCAATTTTAAGAAAATAAGTGTTATTTTTGTATTTGAGGCATTAAAATATGATAACTGACATATTACATACCCCTTTAATCGGTGAGATTTTCTTGTTTTCGATACTTTTTCCATCGCAAATTCTACGCTGTCAGTAACGGGGTAAGTATTTTTAAATAGGAAACCCCTTCATCGGGACAATTGAAAACGACTCAAGTTCACTTTATTGCTAAAAGACGATACATTTTCTACCCTGGTTTTACTTGGATAACATAAAGAATAATATTTAGGGCGAATTCGATATTTATTTTTTTCGTGCCATCTGGATTTCAGTCACTTTAAATGTTGCACCTCCATTTTGTCTTTGTCTTGGACACATGAACTGATGGTCAAATCAGTGAACCGCGTGTGCAATGGACACGGATACAGACACCTGAACATAACATAATATATTCTTTTCGCTGTCTAAGGAAAGGAATGCTTGCTTTTTGTTCCTAAACGCTAACCTACAATTACCGTGTGGGCTGAAGATCACACAGTTGGTTGGTTTGTTTCATTGAGAGAGTTAAGCCATTTTCAACATTATTTCAGTCATAAAATCACTGCGAAAGTTCACTTATTCACGAGTCCTTGGTAAACAAAAGCAGTAGTAGGTTACGGGAATTCTGCGTTGTCAAATGGAAAGGACCATGAATTACCAACTTCTTGTTTGCATTGCTGACCAATCAAACAGTATGGTCAATCAGCGTATAATCCAATGGATTTGTAATTAATTAATTGTAGCCACGCCAATTACTGTATAAACATCTCAAGGTGACATAATGGCATTGATAAGTCCCATTGTTGAACTTTTTAGTTGAAATATCTGATAGGCCTATATAGTTATTAATATAATTATACATATGCTGTCAGCTTGGCTAGATAATAAGCGATAAGTTCGGAAATGGCTTTTCTCGCCTGCCTTTGCTTCCTAATGTGTGCTGATCTATGAAAGCATTTAACAATGCATCAAACATCTTTATTTCCTCCGAATTTCCCCCCTTTAACAACGAGGAAATGTTCTATATATGTGTACTGCTCGCCAAATAGTTAATTCTGAACGGCGAGGGTATATATTTCTTTATTTCCTCCATAAATTGAAGATTTACAAAAGCACATGTGTATACAAGAAATTCACAATTCAATGGTAATGAGAATAATATTAACATTCATACACCCACATACACGCACGTACAACCACATGTTCGCACATAAACCTCACACATAATCAATAACTGTCAAAAATGAATATTATTTACATATAATACGTCCCATGGCTAATCCAACTACCAAAATAGTAATTGCAGCGGTTAAATAGAGATAAAACTCACATTAGTCGCTGCATACTTAAAGCGAAAGCGAAAATAAAGTTGAATAACCCATGGAGCGTGTCAGTGCTTTGAAGAGCAAAATTCATATTTAATTACAAGTATAAAGTTTCCACGCAACTTTTTTTTTTTTTTTACATATAACACGTCCCATGGCTAATTCAACTACCAAATAGTAACAAATAACAAAGCATAAATAAATATATGTGATACTTAACGGGGTCGTCCATATAATTGTTGACTTTTTTAAACTAGCGATAAAGTAATGGACTATAAGTAATGTTATTTTCTCTTATATGAACAATATAATGGTGTTAGCATCTGTTATAGTTATGTAAGACTATTGAAAACATCATGTAAATGGGAATAATCAGTGGATAGTCCTTTAAAGTTATATGTTGATGGATAGGTAACAAAATGTGTTACATTTTGAAAACATCACAGAAAAGATAATATTCAATGCGTTGTTATTTTCTCTCTCCATATATATATATTGTTGGAAAAGTAGCAATTAATTATACGTATTGGTTATTCTTTATTGTCGATTTATAATAGCACAATGTATTACATGTTAAACACATCGGAAAGAGTTAAATCAACTGTTGCTTGGAATGTAACCATTTATTAAATATATACTTTATATTAGATTATGATATGTCGATTTAATTCATTGCGTTACTCTAAAATAGTTGTACCGTAAAAGTGATTAAAGTAACAAGAAATGACATCGTGTTGTTTTATAGACAAATACTCCCCAAACTTACGACAGAACACCTGCATGAACGCCGCGACTGTAGATACTCAATGACGTAAGGTACATTTTACAATTGTCCGCGACATGCGACAAGGGGGCGTTGGCACACACGCACAGTCCCAGAGGAGTCTTCGCTGTACACTTGCATGTAGTCTTCTCTTTCGTTTTTCTTTTTCATTTCGTTCAATACTGTCATTGTCTATTTGCAAACAGTACAGACCCAGATATAGCGACTAATACAATATATATGGTTAGAGTCCCAGAGCGTATACATACTAGCGTACCACGTTAGGTGACCCCGTTACGGGATAGAAAAAAGGACACCAAATGACGATACTCATGGTGAGTATCCCAGGAAGGAATTAACGGCTCAGTTTACATACAGTGATAAATCAAACATCTTAATTTACTATTAAACCAATAGGAATTGAGCATTCGATTATATATTTCAGTTTAATTTTACGCATGTGCAATCATTAAGGAAGTAAAAACAAGAGGTCCATAATGGCCCCATATCGCGCACCTTACACACGTACCTTTTTAACAAAAGCCAAAATTCTGCTTTTTAGATTATTATTTTGTTAAACTTGACCAGTGGTTAAAGAGAACAAATAATTCATATATTGTTCTCTTTTTAGTTCTGTTGGCCCATCTTGTACTTCAAATCTTAAGCATCTTTAGACAATAATTTGGTAGACGTCCACTAAAAGAATGTTTCTACTTAAAAAAAGAAAGGCGAGTGGTTTAGGAAAAGATGGTGTTTACAGATTTTCAAATTTCTAGCTCTAGCGGCAATCTTGTGCATCAGAGTTGAGCTATTTGATATACTTCAGGTAAAACGAATGTGTGTACATTTAATTCGAATTTGGGTCAATTGTTTTAACCCTTTCCCTCATACGACAATTCTGCAGCAGACGACCTTGAACTTATTTTGTCAAAACATAGAAAATCTCTATAATTGAATGGATAACCTATGACAAAAAGTGGAAAACATTGTGGCAAAAGGAGAAATTGCACGTTTTGTGCAATTTCTACGTTTGTCACTATGTTTTCAAAAAGCCGTCTGCTGCAGAGGCGTCAGAAAGCGTCTATATGAGGTAAAGGGTTAAACATTCATACATGTGAACATATTCAGAATTTGGGCGAGTGGTTTAAGAGAAAATGATATTTAAATGTATTTCTATGTTTAGCTCCGGTGGCTATCTTGTGCATCGGCGAGTTTGAACTACTTGTTTCAACAATTTGGACACTTTTGTGAAATCATTTTGAAATCAGACCAGTAGTTTCAGAAAAGGATATTAGAACGGACGATGAATGATTAAAATAGACTTCTTCTTCAGGTGAGCTATACACCTGTCACGAGCGTATCTACGATTCGTTTAGTCTAGTCCCGGAAGATTAAAACAAACGGATAAAAAAAAAGTACCTTAAACATATTTTTATTGCCGAAATACACGTATTCCACAAAGACAAACAATTAAAACACTTTATAAAAAAAATTCAACTGGCCATAAAATCCTTGTCCAAATTCGCATTTCTCAATTTAACTACTTTATGAACCATAACAATGGTAATTGCGATAATATAATGACATGGCATCTTGTGTTCCACATAGGGGATCTCTACCCTTTAACCCTTTCCCTACAAAAGGCAATTAACGAACAATTTCTCCTTTTGCTACAATATTTTCAACTCTATCCAATAATCAAACTTTCATTTATAGAAGTTTTCAATATTTTTGACTAGATGTCTGCTGCAGATTTGTTGTATGAGGGAAAGGTGAAGATATGAAGATCCGTGGGGGTAATTACGGAGGATTCACTCGCAGTGTATTAACCCTTTCCCTCATATAGACGCTTTCTGACGCCTCTGCAGCAGACGGCTTTTTGAAAACATAGTGACAAAAGAAGAAATTGCACAAAACGTGCAATTTCTCCTTTTGCAACAATGTTTTCCACTTTTGGTCATAGGTTATCCATTCAATTATGGATTTTTTCTATGTTTTGACAAAATACGTTCAAAGTCGTCTGCTGCAGAATTGTCGTATGAGGTAAAGGGTTAACACTGTGCTAGTTTAAAACTGAAATTGGATCGTCTGATTCGATACGCACCACCCCCGACTGCTCGGTATGGTTCCTCATTCCTAATGCACCAGTCATAGTGTCACGTTTTGGCCTCGCCGTTGTGCCCCGTTTCTGACACCCACGATTTAGCAAATTTCAGCGGGGTGCCACGATGTGCCACCTTGTTGCCACGCCATAGCCACGTGCTAGCCACGCTGTCGCCTCGTTGTATCCCTTAAAGGTGACAACGAATATCATAGTGGGGTTATGTCTCGCTGCCGCCACGCTGTCACCTCTTATCGCTACGTTGTTCCACGCTGTGCTTCGTTATGCTTCTTACAGCGTATCATAGCGTGACACATCGTGGCATAATGCGCCACTAGGAACGTGGTAACAACGAGGCCACAACGTATCATAGCGTGACACAGCGTGGCATAATGCGCCACTAGGAACGTGGTAACAACGAGGCCACAACGTATCATAGCGTGACACAGCGTGGCATAATGCGCCACTAGGAACGTGGTAACAACGAGGCCACAACGTATCATAGCGTGACACAGCGTGGCATAATGCGCCACTAGGAACGTGGTAACAACGAGGCCACAACGTATCATAGCGTGACACAGCGTGGCATAATGCGCCACTAGGAACGTGGTAACAACGAGGCCACAACGTAGCATAGCGCAGCAAAACGTGTCAGCAAACGCAACAGAACGTATCAACCGGCGGAACGCGCTATGTTCACGCTATATTACCTTTTTGCTACGTTTCTGCTACGTTTCTTCTACGTTTCTTCTACGTTTCTTCTACATGTCTGCTTCGTTATACTACGCTGTACCACGTTCTCGCCACGTTGTAGTATGTCGTTGGGAAACGTGAGCGAATTTTGAATATGTCCAAAATGAAAAATGTCCACTTCACGTTTTGTCACGTTTGATCCGTTTTATAACGTTTGATCACGTTTTATCCACGTTGTGCTACGTTTGCTCATGTTGTAGCCACGTTTCCTAACGTAACTAAACGTGGCGGCCAAAATGTGACACTATGACTGGGGCATAAACAAACAGTGGGGTGAGAATGACGTTTGCAATTTTTACTAAGATGTATCGTGCCGAGCTCAGGTAGCTCAGTGGGTAGTGGTCTGTCAAACAGGGGCGTAGCTTTGTAATAATCAATGTGTAGGCCGTCTCGTGAGAAAATCAACATTGTGGACTCTACGTAAAGTATCGACCCGGATCAACCTAAGCATGCCACACAGGCATACCCGGATAGACACTTTTCGCCTCCTGTGGATTTTTCTGTTTCAGGAATAACTACTCTATACATCTATCCCCCTAAGACGAAATGTGTCGGCCGGATCAGTCCGCGCGGACAGCGCAGGCTGATCTGGTCGATACATTACGCAGATGTCTATCGCCGCAGCTGCATTTTGGGGGGCATTATGAGAAAGAATATATAGGCACTTGCCTACAGTGCCTAAAGGGAACTACGCCCCTGTCAATTATAGGAAATGTTAGGTGTGTAAGGGCAATCTGAATACATCCGCAGTTATTCACATACACAACGGTGTTCCCTGGCAACTGGTTGCATTTCCTCATTCTTAAACTAATAGTGAAATGAGAATGACGTTTCATTAATTTTACTTGGATTGATCGTGCCGAGCCCCGGTAGCTCAGTCGGTAGTGACGAGGGCTGTCAATCCTGGGGTTGTGAGTTCGAAACTGTTAGCTCAGTCGGTAGTGCCGCGGGCTGTCAACCCAGGGGATGTGAGTTCGAACCCGGTAGCTCAGTCGGTAGTGACGAGGGCTGTCATTCCAGGGGTTGTGAGTTCGAACCCGGTAGACCAGTTGGCAGTGACGAGGGCTGTTAATCCTGGGATTGCGAGTTTGAACCAAAGCTCGGTCAACATTTACGACGTTCAGTCACAAATGACAACCAAAGGTTACAATCGAACACTCTAGGGTTAACCGTATTCCATTAATTTGTTCTCTCTTCTAGAGATCCTTAAAGTCGGTCTTCGTTTCTGTCCGTTTGTTTGTTTGTTTGTGGCAAGCGTAGCGCCAAAACTATTCAACGGATTTCGACCAAACTTGGTAGAGATGAATGGTCTAGGCTCTAGTTCTTCCTTTTGTAGTATGGTCGCCATAGAAATCACCGTTGCTATGGAAACGAGCGAAAACCGATTTCCGCGGAAAACACAGACACGTCAAAACTAAATATATCGACACGAAAAGAAATGGTTTCCTATTACCTGATCGCTGATTGGCTAAATACGACCAAATATCGACCAACCAGAGAGCACTTCACATAGCCATTACAACTTCCGTTTCCCGTACTTTTACACGAGGAGAAGAAATATTCAAGTGAATTTGACGCTGTTCTCGCGACATCTCGATAGCTTGTTTCATTGTTTGTGCGGTGTCGTGAGAGTAAAGACAAGAGAGAACCATCGTCACAGTATGCTTGTAAACTGTATTTGTTCGATTGAGATGACAGATGTCAAAATATATAAACCGTTCGACGATAAAAACCAACAGTGTGTACAGCGTTAAGCACCGACCCGCATCAGCTTAAGCAGCCGCGCAGGCTAACTCGAACAGAAAGAGTTTGCCTCCTGTGACTTTTTTGTTTCAGGAATCATTACTCTATACCTCTATTTCCCTGAGACGGAATGTGTCTGCCCGGATTAGCCTGCGCGATCTGCGCAGGCTAATCTAAGTCGATACATTACGCAGAGTCCATAATGTTGGTTTTCTCGTGGAACGGCTCTTATTTAAACACTCTTTCACATACAAATTCAATGGGACCTGCTTACAAGGACCCCGCCCCCACCCCCACACCACCCCAAGGGAAGACATCAATCTGGTCTTTGTTCAGGTGGCCTTTATTTACATTGCCATTTATTCAGAAATTTAGCAATTGAGAAACTAACAAGTTCACTATGATCGGCCTCTGCGTAATGTATAGACACAGACCAGCCTGTGCAGTCCGCGCGAGCTAATCTGCGCCGACACATTCCGTCTCAGGGTAGAGGTATGGAGTAATGATTCCTGAAACAAAAAATCCACAAGAGGCGAACATTACCTGTCCGGGTTAGCGTGCGCGGCATGTTTAGGCTGATCCGGGTCGATACTTTACACAGAGTCCACACTGTTGGTTTTCTCGAGGAACGGCTAATATAGTTTGACATGCTGTTTAGTGTAACGTAGTTTGCCGGAGTATACGGGTGAACCATTCAGTTGTATGATTTGAATGTCTCCTTTCTTCCCGACGCTCTACATTTCGAATATTTTACATGAGAGGGTTGAAATTGTGTTGACGATTTGAAATCTCAACCATATCGTATTAAACGACGTTCTCAATACCAAACATGTATCAAACTCTTATCCCCGTAATTATATGCTGCTCTTTCTTTTTAACATATGGCATCAACATATAATGCAAGAATATTGGGTACCGTATCCCTACTATAAATGGTAATAATAAATCAGAATAAATTGATTGATTGATTAATTGATTGGGGTTTAACGCCGTTTTTAACAATTTCTCAGCAGAATGAATATTTTAGTACCTAAATTAGGCCGCACTTATGTGCAGGCTAGTCTTAATGCACACTTAGAAAAGATATGTTTACTTAATTTAAAAGCATTATAGATAAACATAGCTAGATTTCTTATCAAAACAACCATGTTACCACATGTTACCACAACACCAGGAATAATCTGCACGAACGTGCAGGCTGATTTCGGTCTACATTGGTTTTTACTGAAGTTTATAGACGTGCATAAAGAAAAGATACACAAATGTTGAAAACATTGCCAGAAAAGGTTTAACCCTTTCCCTCATATAGACGCTTTCTGACGCCTCTGCAGCAGACGGCTTTTTGAAAACATAGTGACAAAAGAAGAAATTGCACAAAACGTGCAATTTCTCCTTTTGTCACAATGTTTTTCCCCTTTTAGTCATAGGTTATCCATTCAATTATGGAGATTTTCTATGTTTTGAGAAAAATACGTTAATAGGGTTAATGTAATGTAGTGCGCAGGGGTATACGGGTAAACCATTCAGTTTTATGATATGAATGTCTGTGTTGCAAAATCTCTTTTCTTCCCGACGAGTTGAAATCACATATACAGTGTATTAACTCTTTCAGCGCCGAATTGTTTAAAGTAGACTCTTCCATGTTCAAAATCGGGCGTCTCCATTTTTTCATATAATAGAACATGGGACTATTTTGATAACCAAAAGGCAAACAATGCTGATTTCAGGTGAGACTCACCTTTATCAGTGTTGTTTGCAAAAAGCTCAATTTTGACTTTGGCGCTGAAAGAGTTAAACAACGTTCTCAATAACAAACATGTATTAAACACTTATCCCCCGTGATTATATGCTCCTCTTTCTTTTTCCGCACATGTGGCATCAACATACAATGCAATACTATTGGGTATCGTATCATTTCTATACATGGTAATATTAAATCAGAATAAATATATTAGTACCTAAATTATACCGCACTTATGTGCAAGTTGGTCTTAATTTACACTGTTAGAAAGACATGGTTTTTAAGGTAGACGTGCAAGGATTTTTCTTTTGTGAAAGCTATTACGCACAATTTAACATTCGTTGCAGCGAATCGGCTATTGCAACACACACCTCTTATATTTCACTAATTTCATCTACTACGACGGACGCATTAAAGACATTGTGACGAAAGAAAAATTTGATCATCCTTTTAACGATTATACTTTAATATCTAGATATTTTTTTTAAGATTTAGAGGTCGACGCCTGAAGGTTTGTGCAAAAATAGTTATTCAGTTGTATAAACACGTGAGGCCGGTCGATTAGCAAAACATGTCAAGATTGCCAAGTATATTCAAAGCTATAAGCTGTGGCCCGACATAAATGTATAGTTAACCCTTTCCCACATACGATAATTCTGCAGCAGACAACATTGAACATATTTTGTCAAAGAATAGAAAATCTCTATAATTGAATGGATAACCTATGACTAAAAGTGGAAAACATTGTGGCAAAAGGAGAAATTGCTCGTTTTGAGCAATTTCTTCTTTTGTTACTTTGTTTTCAAAAGGCCGTCTGTTGCAGAAAGCGTCTATATGAGGGAAAGGGTTAAAGTATAGGAATGAGGAAGTTCCCAAAGCTTTTAAAAAACCCTCCTTGTCTTGATTACTTTATACAATGCCATATCACGTAACGAAATTGATTATCTTACTAGCAAAGAGTTACCTACGGCAGCGCTAAAGGGACACACACATTTTTATAAATTACATACGATTTTTTTTTATATCGTGCACACGAGATAAAAAAATATATAGATACTATATCGTGCGCACGAGATAAAAAAAAATATAGATACTATTTCGTGCGAACGAGATACTATCTCGTGCGAACGAGATACTATCTCGTGCGAACGAGATACTAAGTCGTGGGAACGAGATACTATCTCGTGCGCACGAGAACAAAAAAATACTCATGTGTGTCCCTTTACAGCTGCCGTAGTTACCTCTTTTACGACGGGAGATTATTTCAGTTCAAATAAGTAAGGATTGATTGGTGTATTTACTGATTTGAGTTTAACGTCGTGTTCAGTTTAACCATTATTGTAAGAAAACAGACTTTTTCAATTCTTCATATAGAGAACACCAAAGCAGAAAGTGTTTTTTATCTTCTACAGCATGAACATAGAGGAGTTGCTCATTATTTCCCTTTCCCCTCAATTTTCGCTCACAGTATTTTAACCCTTTCCCACATACAACATATCCGCAGCAGACGACTTTGAAAATGTCTACTAAAAAAATATGGAAAAAACTCTATGATTGTAGGTAAAATTAATTGAAAAAGTTGAAAACATTGTGGCAAAAGGAAAAACTGCTCGTTTTGAGCAATTTCTCCTTTTGTCACGATGTTTTCAAAATTCGTCTGCTGCAAATGCGTCAAAATTAGTCTGTAAGTAGTATTTCAACTATTTCACGACGGTCACAGTAATATGTGTTTCTTTCAACATGCGCTACTAGTAATTTTCAAAAAAAAAAAAAAAAAAAATCATAATTGTATTAATAATATGCTGTCATTCATGTAAGTTAATCATAATTTGTCTCGTTTCCCCCACGTAGATACATATTAGTATCTAACTTGGTTAAACGAAGATTCATTACTTAAAGAACATCAACTAAATAACATAATCATCAACTTATAAATGTATTTAACCTAGTTTGAAAACTATTGAATACTTACTATTTTCAATACCATGTATGTTAATTATGTATGTTATGCACAATAAGCTTTAATGCTTGTGTTGTAAATAAACTTCTGTTCTGCTATACTTAACCCTTTCCCTCATATGCCAATTCTGCAGCCGACGACTTTGAACGTATTTTGTCAAGAAATAGAAAATCTCCATAATTGAACGGATAACCTATGACAAAAAGTGGAAAACATTGTGGCAAAAGGAGAAATTGCACGTTTTGTGCAATTTCTTCTTTTGTCACTATGTTTTCGAGAAGCCATCTGCTGCAGAGGCGTCAGAAAGCGTCTATATGAGGGAAAGGGTTAACAGAAACGATTCTACCCAGGTAGTTTTGAATCTAAACTATTAAGCCGATTGGCGGAAGACGAATGACGCAAGTCACAATGACTCTTGTCTATCATAGGAATAAAACATGAAAGACCGAGCTGGGGTTTCTTATTCACGATCCCTGACGTTATAGCAGTTGTCGTTTCCGACTGCGTCCTCTATTAGCATATCTTTTGGCTTCTTATTTACGGTATATATCGGATGATTAAACGTAGCTTATATTAAATATCCGTGTTGCACAAAAATGAGATGGTATACACCTTAACGGAGAGTGCTATACATCCACAGGGACTTGCTCCTCTAAAAATAGATATTACCCTATATATGCATAGGTATTAACGTTAATATCTATACATATATAGGGTAATATCTATTTTTAGAATAGCAAGTCCCTGTGATACATCCAGAGAAAAGGAGTTCGAACCCCGATTCGACCAATTATTCTGTCCGATGATTGACAAAAGTCATTGTGAAACGAAGCCCGGCCGGGTAGCTCAATTGGTAGCGTATCTGACTCGTGATCTGGAGGTCACGGGTTCGATACCCGGTTGCGGCGACATTCTTTCGGGCGATGTTTTCCATTGCCTCTCACCTCTGATCTATGTGAGAAAGTAGTCAGTGGCTTCGAAAGAATGTTATGTAAGTACTGGTGTGGGAAAGCCAGGAAAACATGGTTAGGTGCACTGACCGCCGTGATATGACCAAAGCTGTTGAAAGCGGCGTTAAACTCCAAACAAACAAACATTATGAAACGAACGTCTTTCTCCTTCCATTAATGGTCTGAATAGTGTTTGTGGGAAAGTTGATTGATTGATTAGGGTTTAACGCCGTTTTCACCATTTCACGGCGACCAGTTCACCTACTCATGCATTTCCTGGTTTTTCCACACCAGTACACCCCACAACATTCTTTCCAAGCAACTGGCTGCCTTTCCACAATGTGGATAAGTAGCCAGTTATCTAGGAAGAATTGTATGTGGTGAGCAGGTGCGAATAAGCCATAAAACACATTGAGCCGTCCCGCGAGAAAACCAATATTATGGACTCGTAAAGTATCGACCCGGATCAGCCTAAGAATGCTGCACAGGCTAACACGGACAGACACTTTTCGCCTCCTGTGGTTTTTCTGTTTAAGGAATCATTACTCTATACCTCTTTCCCCCTGAGAAGGAATGTGTCGGCCCGGATCAGTCTGCGAGGACTGCGCAGGCTGATATAGGTCGATACATTACGCAGATGCCAATATAATACTAATAATATCTTTAATTGTGTAAGGTAACATCTAAGACACATACAGACAATTTAACAATGGCTAGACATATCTTATTTTCATATGGCCTTCAATCATATTTTAACACAAAAACATTACATTTAACAAAATGCAAATTTCAATGAAAATACAAATAAAATTAATTTTCAATCATGTGAAGACAGACACTCCAACTACTTTAAACACAATTCTTAACATAATAACGGCAAGTAATCAAGATAGTGTTAGTATGAAACCTTTTCCAGAAGGTATTTCTTATAATTTCGTTTGAATGATACAATAGACGTCAATCATGTCATTGTTCTATGGGACAACTAGGAGTATTTACTGAGAAAGTTCCGAGATAATGTTTTAGCTCGCCTGACCAAGAAGTGTTTAAAGTGAGTTAGTTGTGGTTGCCCTTTTCCCGGCGTCCAAAAGTCAATAATTTGATTGTGAAGACCATAGGCCTCAGTTTTCTTCTATTGTTCATCAAATGTTTCCATTTGCTTGCTTCTTCCTGATATCTAGGCCAAGTTCGGATATTAGTCATGTCGGGTAAAGAATTGGTTAATTGCCCAAATTTAAGAAATGTTTTGTTGACACTGTATATGCTGAACTTTTAGTCTCAGATTGTTGAAATGTTATCTGAATATTTGTGTTGGTGCTATTTAGGGTAAGATCAAATATATCATGTCATGCCATTGAAAAATGAGACTATGCAAAATTCCTTTACAATATGTTTCAAGATACCGTAGAGTCTACGATGAAACTCTGTCAGAACATTGTCCTATTGATATCTGGGCTAATTTTAGATATTAGTAATGTCGGGTCAAAAACTGGATCAGGAAGTCTTATTTTGGACATTCTAAAATGCCGCAGTTTGATCATAGGGATAATGACACCTAGTCAGAAGGGTAAAATATAGTCGGTAACTAGGCTTGATTTAAGTAAATCACAGGAAACAGAATTTGTATTAATGATGTAAAAATAGCTCGCACGTGTTTGATGTTCTATTTGTATATAAATAGAACGTCATGCAGTTGCGCGCTACTCTTACGTCGTTTTTTAAAAAAAAATCAACATCTTTTAGTAAAATCTTGTGAACACTCTAGAGGCTGCATTATTTACTGCAGCTTGATAAAACTTTGTCAAGACTTTTGTCTTGATGATATCTAGGCTTAGCTTGAATATTGATCTGGTGTCAAAAACGCTCACAAGGGTAAAGTTAAGAAAATTGTGTTGACACTCTAAAGAACAAACTTTTGACTGCAGAACGACAAAACCTTGACAGATGTTTGTCTTAGTGATATCTAGGCTTTGTTTGATTATGGGTCAAGAACTAGGTCACTCCAAAGTTAGGCTGATGAAACTTTGTCAGAGTGTTTGCCTTTGTAAAACCTATGTTTATTTCGGGTAAGAAGATAGGAGACATGGTCAATTTTAAGAAACCTCTTGTTTGACTACGGGTCATGTCGGGTCATAAGCTAGGTCAGTAGGTCAAAAAACAATGATAGACCGTGGACAATCTAGATACTGCACAGTCAGTATGATTGTTTAGAGCAACTTTCAATATGGATCAGGTCAACTAAAACAACTAGGTAATTAGGAGAGGAATTTATATTGAACCCCCAAAAGGCCACATTTTTTAGTAAATCTTTGCCTCTTTTTATATAAAAAAAAACTCTCATTAAGTTTGTGTTTGAATGCTTTATCATACAGAGCCATGGTACTCAGATAAGCAGTATAGGCTCATCATTGCCTTCTTGTTTAATTGTTTATCAACTGACTTCTTAAGTTTTATTTATGAAAACTTAATGATCGTCCTGTGTCAGTCGTTGTTAACAATTTTCCTGTTGACATTAGAGGCCACGGTGTTCGTCTAACTTTTCTCGTCATGTTAGTTGTCAGACCAATATCGAATACAGGTCGTGTCGGGGAAAAAATATAGGTCACTGGTTCTAATTTAAGTAAATACTCGTTGACATTTCTTTCCAAGAATGGTGAACTTTTATCAGATTGCTTGTCTTGATATATTTAGAATAAAATCAAATATGGGTTAAATCGGGTTGAAAACTAGGTCACTAGGTCAAACTTTAGTCAGATATTTTACACGAGAGGGTTGGGGATGCTAGTTGCCTCGAAAACATGTGTGGAAGATTTCTGAGAGAGACACAGGAAATTCATGAATGGTGGAATGAAAACCCGGATGTAACATGAATTGAAAGCGTGGCGAACGGAATACGGAACGAATTGTTTCTGGTTGTGCCCATTATTTACGGGATGATGGTCGTCCGCCGGTCCGGATACCAGCATGGTGAAGTATACATACGACAACGGTTCTTATAAATGAGTTTTAAGTCTGCTCACCAAATGGCATTAATGCCGAGCGCGAGGGTAAACAACGCCAACAAACAACAACATAACGAGGGCTTGGCGTGAAACGGTTGTATCTAAAATTGGTATTTTTTTACCAAGGTTAATCACCTCGCCATAAAGTCTTTATAAGCGTTAAATCACTTTTCTTGGTAAACAATGGAAATTTAGGTGCCATTGCTCGTTCTGAGCAATGGCACCTAAATTTGCATTGTTTACAAAAGGGTCAAAATTGCCCCTAAACCAGGGTTTTCAAAATAGGTTTTAAGTTACAACCGTTTCGCGCCAAGCCCTCGATAAATGAGTTGCTTGCACGTGGACCTTACACACAGGTTGTCCGTGATTTTATTTTTATTTCAATGTGCATGGAATAAAAACACTTCAAAGAATAAAACATATTTTCATTTTAAATCAAAGTCAACATACCTTTCCCATATACAATAAATATGCAGCAGACGACTAAGATAGTGTCAAGTCCAAAATTTAGACAATCTCTTTAAAAGATAGTTTGACAAATTGAGAAATTGTTCATTACTCCTTTTTTTCCAAAATGATTGCAAAAGCCGTCTGCTGCAGATGCGTCAGAAAGCGTCTAGATGTGGGAAAGGGTTTACAAATAAATAACGCGAAAAACGTAAAAACCTCAGTTTGGGATTCTAAGGTCAGTGAAATGAGTGAGTGAGTTTCCAGTCATCGAGACCGTTTCACTTGTGTAGTGGTAGAGCGTCCTTATCGGTTGTGTAGTGGTAGAGCGACCTTATCGATTGTGTAGTGGTAGAGCGACCTTATCGATTGTGTAGTGGTAGAGCGTCCTTATCGGTTGCGGGAGGTCGCGGGATCGATCCTCGGTCGGTCATACCAAAGACTAAAAATAGTATTGCTGCGGTTAGCATTACGACTGACTGGCCGGTGTCGGGTTATATGGACCAGTAAGTACTTGTAACTTACCAAACGCCGTGATATAATTGAAAAAAGTGTTGAAAGCTGCGTAAAATACAAAAAAATCGAGCAATCTGGTCATCGCAGTAGCAACCAAAACTCTGGTTTATTGAGCACGTAATTAATTTGAGCACGTAATTAATTCTAATCAATGGATGTGGCTTGTAGTTCTATATTAGTTAGGCGAACAGTTAGGCGAACAGTGAACTTGTTTTGGCGAACAGTGAACTTGTTTAGGCGAACAGTGAACTTGTTTATCTTATAAGGTATCACTGCAAAACCTCTAATTATTGACAACGCTTCGTTACATCTGTCTGATTCTTTATCCCTTGAGACATTGAGTACCTCGGATCGTTACTATATTTGCATTGTCGTCGCAAGACATTGTTTGCCTTAAAGCACTGTCAAATGCTTCTTCTCTGTCGTGTTCTCATTTACTTGCATTTGAGCGACTGCACAGTTCGGGGCCTCTGGGATCTTCTGTAACAAGTCGCGGTGACTCATGTTCCGTAATTTTGAATGTATAATGTATCTCTATAGGAATCCGCTGTGGTTGAGTGGTTAGCGTCGGGGATTTGAAACACGGTATCCCGGGTTCGATCCCTAGTCGCGTCACTACGGTCATGGTGGAGTGGCCTTGCGCAAGGCACATTTTCTAGCCTAGTACTGATTTGTTTACCCAGGGATCATGTATAAGTGAACTATCGCCGTGATATAACTGAAATAATGTTGAAGGCGGCGTAAAACCCCAACAAAACAAACAAACAAACAAATCTCTATAGACTTAGGCATCTTCAGCAGTTCTTTGACCTCCCCTTTTCAGTCTGAGATACTAATAACGAGTTAAAGCGATTTTGTTTAGTCACAATGAGTTATGTCTTCTTCTTTCTTTCGATAATAATCCATGGCCGAGGACTAGATAGGAAGAAGTAAACTAGAAGTATTCCACCTATGTTTCTCTTATTACTTAACCAAACCCTACGTTGTGGGTAATCAGAAGAATCGTCTCACTGCTGCGAGACAAAAAATAATGTTTTCAGAATTTGAAATACTCTCCTTATTTAGAGCTTTGATTATTCTGCTTCCGTGGATAATGCCAAATGCGAAAAGCTAATGGTCGTTGGTGAAGCCAGATATTAGAACACTCTAGGCCACTAATACGTCTTTGTTATTTAATTAGAGACTCACCAAGAGCTAAAGCGTAATCACGCTACATGAACAGTGGCCAGATAATTAGATGTTATACGCCTTAAAAGGGTTCACTCTTTTACAAAGATGCTAGCTTCTCCTCACCAAAGATGTCGAGCGTTTACTTTAGTTGTCGAAAGAGGAGCCCATGTTTGCTTATAGTTATTAGCGTTTACGTTTCTGAAATTGTACATCACATAGTTTAACTGTAGCTAACTTAGATATCAACTGGTGTTTTTTTGTTTTTGTTTGTGGTTATATGCACTACATTACTAATGAAGTGGTTTCATGGATACACACGCGTTTCATAATCTTGTGAATTAATTTGAATGCGCAAATTTATCAAAATATCACGTTTTGAATATTTGACAGATAATTCAGGAAACTTTCATTTGTAATTAAAAGATAATACGAAACTATATCATTGAATGACAGGAACGCCTGCGGTGTTTGTGTATAATTTGCAATAGTTGAAAACATCTAAATAAGAATGTGTTATTGACTTGTCTGTTTTCATGGCAAATGACATTGGCAATATCAAATCAAATTAAACGGTAGTGGATATCTCACGCAATAACAATAAACTCTACACGAAAGAAATTCAGAAATGCGTAAAAGGTTCTCATCTGACGATTCAATGGATCATTCATGTGAAGAGTTATACCAGTGTCCTTGTACTAAAACGAAGTTAACTACATACTGTTCAAAGATCTAGTTACACCTTTTTGGCATGTGTCCATGGCATTTAAGACTCACTTACTACCCATGTTAGTGAGTTACATTATAACTCTTTCAGCACCACAGGCAATATTGAGGTTTTTGCAAACAAAGCAGATTCTGGCGATTCAGCTCGTAACGAGCTGTCTCACATGAAATCGGCATTGTTTGCCTTTACCAAAATAGTCCAAAACGTTCATAAATTGAGAAATGGACATACCCGATTTTGAACATTGAGTCTACTTTAAACAATTCGGCGCTGAGAGAATTAAATGTTTTAACTGAATAAATGTACTTATACGGCCATTAATTAATGAGTTTCGACATAGAAGCTTTTGTTCCGACAAACTAGTTTCGTACCATCAGAGTACAGTCAACCCCGTGCTAAAGACCATCTTTGTTTTTTTGCAAGTCCCTGTCTATAGCAGCCACACTTTTACTTTCCCAAATACTCATCTGTGCAAATGACCCTGTAATTAAGCACCACCTGTGAACAAAGACCAGATTGTTCTCTTCACATGGGTGGTCTTTAAACACAGGTTGGACTGTAGTTTCTTTCTGAAACAGTAGCTTAGTTCTGACACCGTAGCTGTGTACACTTAATAAAGTATTAGTCCGACAAAGTAGCTTTGTTCCGACATAGAAGCTTCGTTCCGACAAAGTAGTTTCGTACAATCAGAGTAGTTTCTTTCTGGCACAGTAGCTTTGTTCCGACACCGTAGCTGTGTACACTTGATAAAGTTTCATTCCGACAAAGTAGCTTAGTTCCGACACAGAAGCTTTGTGCCATCACTATAGTCTTGTTCTAACACAGTAGCTTTGTTCCGTTACAGTCGCTTTGTGCCATAGCTTTAGTTTCGTTCCGATACAGTAGCTTTGTTCCAACAAAGTATTTTCGCGCCATCACTGTAGACTCGTTCCGACAAAGTAGCTTTGCTCCGACACAGTAGCTGTGTACACTCACTATAGTTTCGTTCCGACAAAAAAGCTTTGTTCCGACAACATAGCTTTGTGCCGTCACTGTATATTTGTTCCGACAAAGTAGCTTTGTTCCGACAACATAGCTTTGTGCTTTTACTTTAGTTTTGTTCCAACAAATTAGTTTTGCGCTATCACTGTAGACTCGTTCCGACAAAGTTGATTTGTTCAATCACTGTAGTGTCGTTCTAACAACGTAGCTTTATTTCGATACAGGAGCGTTTTGGCATCACTGTAGACTTGTAGATAAAGTAGCTTTGTTCCGACACAGTAGCTTCGTGCCATCACTTTAGTTTCGTTCTGACATTGTATTTTTGTACAATCACTATAGTTCTGTTATGACATAGTAGCTTTGTTCCAACAAATTAGTTTTGCGCCATCACTGTAGACTCGTTCCGACAAAGTTGATTTGTTCAATCACTGTAGTGTCGTTCTAACAGCGTAGCTTTATTTCGATACAGGAGCGTTTTGGCATCACTGTAGACTTGTAGATAAAGTAGCTTTGTTCCGACACAGTAGCTTCGTGCCATCACTTTAGTTTCGTTCTGACATTGTATTTTTGTTATGACACAGTAGCTTTGTTCCAACAAATTAGTTTTGCGCCATCACTGTAGACTCGTTCCGACAAAGTTGATTTGTTCAATCAATGTAGTGTTGTTCTAACAACGTAGCTTTATTTCGATACAGGAGCGTTTTGGCATCACTGTAGACTTGTTCCGACACAGTAGCTTTGTGCAATCAATTTAGTTTCCCTCTGACAAAGTAGCTTTGTACACTCACTATAGTTTCGTACTGACAAAGTAGCTTTGTACACTCACTTTAGTTTCGATCCGACAAAGTAGCTTTGTTCTGACAACAAAGCTTTGTGCTATCATTGTATACTTGTTCCGACAAAGTAGATTTGTTCCGACAGAGTAGCCTTGTTCCGACTTAGTAGCTTTGTTCGACACAGTAGCTTCGTGTCATTACTTTAGTTTCGCTCCGATAATGTAGTTTCGTTCTGTAAAAGTATGTTTGTACAATCAGTCTAGTTTTGTTATGACACAGTCGCTTTGTTCCAACCATGTAGCCTTGTTCCGACACAATAGCTTTGAGCCTTTACTTTAGTTTCGTTCCGTCACAGTAGCTTTGTGCCATCAATGTAGACTCGTTCCGACAAAGCAGCTTTATTTCAGCACTGTAGTTTCGCTCTTACAACGTAGTTTTGTTTCGACATAGTAGCTTTTCATAATCACTGTAGACTTGTTCCGGCAAATAAACTTTGTATCGAACATAGCGTTGTACCATCACTGTAGACTCGTTCCATCAACGTAGTTTTGTGCCATCACAGTACCTTTGCTCAATCCCCATAGTTTCGTTCGGACACAGAAGGTTTGTTCCGACACAGTAGTTTTGTGAAAATAATGTAGTCCCGTTCCGACACAGTAGTTTTGTGACAATAATGTAGTATCGTTCCGACACAGTAGTTTTGTGGCATTAATGTAGTATCGTTCCAACACAGTAGTTTAGTGACAATAATGTAGTCTTGTTCCGACACAGTAGTTTTGTGACATTAATGTAGTATCGTTCGACACAGTAGTTTTGTGACATAAATGTAGTATCGTTCCGACACAGTAGTTTTGTGACATTATGTAGTATCATTCCGACACAGAAGTTTTGTGACAATAATGTAGTATCGTTCCGACACAGTAGTTTTGTGACATTAATGTAGTATCGTTCCGACACAGTAGTTTTGTGACATTATTGTAATATCGTTCCGACAAAGTAGTTTTGTGACAATAATGTAGTATCTTTCCGACACAGTAGTTTTGTGACATTAATGTAGTATCGTTTCGACACAGTAGTTTTGTGACATTATTGTAGTATCGTTCCGACAGTAGTTTTGTGACCAATATCGGTCATACACATATTTGTTTGTGTGATTAGTTAACATTCTATTAAGTATTACTTGTTGAGACTATTTTTTGACAGCGAAAAAAAAAAATTCTATTTATGTTTAATCATGTCATAAAAAGAATCTGACATTCGTTGTCATTTCATAAAGTTTTATTAAACTCGTCCAAGAAATTTGTTATTAAGCTCGCCAACTCATTTAATAATCTTTATACGAAATGACAATTCATGGCAGATCCTATATATCTATGCCGTAGATATGGCTATTTACGGTGCTAAAGCAATGTAAATCCGGTTTTTGCGGTTGATAAAGAGGCATAGGATACATGTGTTTTTGCAAGGAATTCAAAAAGACAAAGACAGCACTAAATTGATCAACTTAGAGATGTTATGGTACAAAACAAACTTGATATGATCTCGATTTTTGAGGCACTCGGGCTCTATAACCGAGAATTTCAACAAGCAAAAGAATTAATAAGTGAAGGAAGAATTTGTTTTCTATATCCTGTACGCAAATCTTTTTCGCTTTTACGAAATTGTTGTTATGATCGACATTTTCAGTGTCTTTCATCAGCGCCGAAGTCCGTCTGCTGACTCGATTAACAATGCTCTATCAAATACACATGTAAAATACTCTTCTGTTTTTAAATGAACTTGCATGTATTAATTTTTACATTCTGTATACCATATTGGTCTTTAATTGCCATTATAATTAGGATTTGATGTAAAGAAATGACTTTGTAGTAAAACAGGACCGAATTTGTTTATATATATTCCGTAAAATAATATCGATAAATTTGTTGCAACCAATCAGTGAGCGAAGCGTTCATATGAACGGATACTTTCGTTCATTTTGAATGTTTCATTCAAAGCGCAAAATTTCGTTCCGCTCCTAAAGCGTTCCAACTTCGATCCAATCACGCTCACGATCCAATCACGTTCCGCTCAGATTGTCAATTTCATGTTGTTCTTAACTGTAGCAAATGTGTTACTGCTAATGTAAGGCAGTATTTGATCAGGAACGGTGAATAAACTGAAAAGAATATATGTGTACACGGTAAACGAAATTGAAAGTTTTGTCTTTTATCTCCTTTTTGGTGCCACCTAGTTGCATGTTTTATAACCAATCATAGTGGGTCAAATTATCTTGCAGATGGTCAAATAATGAATGTTAAAATCTTGATTCAGTCAAGAAATATCCTTTAAACAAGGGAACCAAGATGGCCCTAAATCAATCACCTGAGTGGTGGTATAGTAGCAGATGTTTAACTTCTAATGTCGATCATGAAACCGCAAGGAGTTAGTAAGTTTATTTGAATAAAAATGAGGCCTCTGGCCTAAAATACAATATACAAATATCATACAATTAAAGTTACAGCTGAATGTGTGTCCCTTTAGTCATTCACTCATCTGTTACTTTCACAATCATTCACTCATCTGTTACTTTCACAATCATTCACTCATCTGTTACTTTCGCAATCATTCACTCATCTGTTACTTTCACAATCATTCACTCATCTGGTACTTTCACACTCATTCACTCATCTGGTACTTTCACAATCATTCACTCATCTGTTACTTTCACACTCATTCACTCATCTGTTACTTTCACAATCATTCACTCATCTGGTACTTTCACAATCATTCACTCATCTGTTACTTTCACAATCATTCACTCATCTGTTACTTTCACACTAATTCACTCATCTGGTACTTTCACAATCATTCACTCATATGTTACTTTCACAATCATTCACTCATCTGTTACTTTCACACTCATTCACTCATCTGGTACTTTCACAATCATTCACTCATCTGGTACTTTCACAATCATTCACTCATCTGTTACTTTCACAATCATTCACTCATCTGTTACTTTCACACTCATTCACTCATCTGTTACTTTCACAATCATTCACTCATCTGTTACTTTCACACTCATTCACTCATCTGGTACTTTCACAATCATTCACTCATCTGTTACTTTCACAATCATTCACTCATCTGTTACTTTCACACTCATTCACTCATCTGGTACTTTCACAATCATTCACTCATCTGTTACTTTCACAATCATTCACTCATCTGTTACTTTCACACTCATTCACTCATCTGGTACTTTCGCAATCATTCACTCATCTGTTACTTTCGCAATCATTCACTCATCTGGTACTTTCACAATCATTCACTCATCTGGTACTTTCACACTCATTCACTCATCTGGTACTTTCACACTCATTCACTCATCTGTTACTTTCACACTCATTCACTCATCTGTTACTTTCACAATCATTCATTCATCTGGTACTTTCACAATCATTCACTCATCTGGTACTTTCACACTCATTCATCAAATGATATGAGCCGTTCCACAAGAAAACCAACATTGTGGACTCTGCGTAAAGTATCGACCCGGATCAACCAAAGCATGCCGCGCAGGCTAATCCGGGCATTAAATGTTCGCCTCCTGTTGATTTTCGGTTTCAGGAATCATTAATCTATACAACTGTCCCCCTGAGACGAAAAGTGTCGACCCAGATTAGCCTGCGCGGACTGCGCAGGCTTATCTTAGGCGATACATTTACAGGGTCCATAGTGTTGGTTTTCTCGTGGAACGGCTCATACATATAAATACTTGCATAGTTTGATAAATTTTGCTTGATCATCGCTTTGAAGTAAATTGTGTAAAATATACAAAGATGAAAGTTGAACAAATCTATAAATATAAATATATATATTCTAATTCCCAAGTTGTGTTATGAGAAAGTTACCAGCTGTGATGTGACAATCTGCGTTGTGTAGTGTGATCTAGTCTTATTCGCTACAGATCAATCCATTCTTACTGTAGACCACTCCAGACATATGCAAAGACTTATTTAAAATAAAAAAACACGTTGATAATGCGATCAGTTCAAGGATATCAGCCGGACAAACATTAGCCCTTTCCCACATATATACTCTATATGGCGCATCTGCAGCAGACTACTTGTGAAAACGTTGTGTGAAAAGCAAGTGAGCAACTTCTCCTTTTGCAACAATGTTTTCTTCTCTATTCTATAGTTCTACAGTCATTTATAGAGATATTTCATATTGTTATTAGGATGTTGTTTTTTTAAGTCGTCTATACTTGTTGTATGTGGGAAAGGGTTAATAGTGATGTTTTGAGTACAACAATCAAAATAACGGATAAGAAGAAGGGATGACAGTATTGGTAAAAGAACGTCTTAAAGCCCTGACGCTAGACAAGCAGTGATCTGTCATGAAGCATCGATACTGAAATGATTAGCGGTGACATCCTCAGACAGCTGTTCGATAGTCTGGATACATATAAAATAGCATTGACAATTAGGGAGAAATAAACTTTCGATTTTGTGATCGGATCCAGTGAATGGATATTTGATATACATCATAATACGTAGTTATTTGACTTTTAATTGTGTCTCTAAAACCGCTACAGTTCTTCGTTCCTACTCGTGATAAGAAAAGGTGTGATGTAAACGGGCTCGAACTTATGTACCGGTATATTAGATTGCGAAATACATTAGTTCAGAACTTTCAATTTGTAAACTATGTTTCTTGTAGACGAGATTGTCTCTTTACAGTTTAATGGATAGAAAGATGTGTTCATTGTAAACAGTGATAAATAAAGGCATGTTGTCAACGGACTCGAGCTGGCGTAAAACTAACCTTGAAGTCAAACGAAATCATCGGGCGAAAACAATTATCTAATTATAAGCTAATTTCGTTAATACAGACAAAACATTTACTTATGTTTGGTTTGGCTATACCCTTTTGGTTAGCTACTAGCAGTGATTCGATTTTTAACGATCTCGGTGTTAATGCAATGAAATGAAAATATAATTGAAAGACATTGGTGTTTTATTCTTAATGTATATATAATATAGTATATTCTTCGTGTCCAATGGATACGAACAATTCTTGATTCTGTACTCTTAATGTATAGTATATTCTTCGTGTCCAATGGATACGAACAGTTCTTGATTCTGTACTCTTAATGTATAGTATATTGTTCGTGTTCAATGGATACAGACAGTTATTTAGTCAGTAAACTTAATTAACAGTATCGTCTTCGTGTTCAATGGATACAGACAGTTATTTAGTCAGTAAACTTAATTAACAGTATCGTATTCGTGTTCAATGGATACAGACAGTTATTTAGTCAGTAAACTTAAATAACAGTATCGTATTCGTGTTCAACAGATACAAGCAGTTATTGAGTCAGTATCCTTAAATTAACAGTATCGTTTTCGTGTTCAATGGATGCAAACGCTACTTCGTTCATACCTGTGGTCACAGGTATTGTACTTTGGAGGAACTCGAACTCGAGTCTATCGGAGGAAGACGAATACCCTGACCTAGAGCTGATCGAGGCCACCGACGCGAATACCGTGATTTACCTGACTATTGCGTTTTTCGTCGTTGGAGTGATGGGAATATTTGGTAACCTGCTGGTGATATTCGCGGTTGTCTTTAACAGAAAAATGCGCAGTTCGATGACGAATCTCTTGATCACCAATTTAGCGTTTGCTGACCTTCTGATCATGGTGCTAGGAATACCGGAGATATTTCAGTTCATAATGAACAAGGGCTGGATCTTCAATAGCCTAGTGTGTAGGGTCAATCGATACATCTTGGTCTCTTCGTTGTATGGCTCGGTTCTTACCCTTATATCTCTGTGTGTAGAAAGGTGAGTAAAGTTTAACCCCTGTCCCCACATACAACACATCTGAAGCAGACGGCTTTGAACACATCTTACACAAAAATATGAAAATTCTCTATATGTGGAAAGTATAATTATTGAATAGATTTGAAAACAGTGTGAACGAAAGGTGAAATTGCTCGTTATGAGCAATGTCTCCATTTGCTACAATGTTTTCGAAAGTCGTCCGCTGCATGGTCGCCAGAAAGCGTCTGCATGTGGGAAAGGGTTAATAGCGTTCATTGTGTAGATCTATTCAGGCTCTCCAAAACAAACTATTTATCTATACTCTGTGCCCAGAATTTGCTCTCAAGTATCTGATTGGTCAGAAACAAATACATTTGAGCCGTCTCGTGAGAAAACCAACATTTTGGACTCTGCGTAAAGTATCGATCCGGGTCAGCCTAAGCATGCCGCGCAGGCTTACCCGGATAGACACTTTTCGCCTTCTGTGGATTTTCTGTTTCAGGAATCATTACTCTATACCTCTACCCCCCTGAGACGGAATGTGTCGGACCGGATCAGTCTGGGTCGATACATTACGCAGAGACCATACTGTTGGTTTTCTAGCGGACGTCTCATTTTCGAAATTGACCAAACTATTAAACTCTTTTAAAGGTTTAAGTCTTATTACTTGTCATTTTCGAGAAATATTCTGACCAATGAGATGCATGAGAGAAGATTATCTGGAGCATGGAGCTCACTTCTGAGGACAGTTGATTGATTGATTGATTGATTGATTGATTGATTGATTGATTGATTGATTGATTGATTGTTCGGTGTTCAACGCCGCTTTCATTATTTTTTCAGTTATATCATGGTGTTTTGTGGGTAAGTTTCCAGTCTTTCTTGTCCATTTTATTCAGAGACCAGCATGTCGGTCGTAATGCTAAACTCGTAACCATGAGCACCAAGGAGGGCCGCCATTGCTACAATTTAAAAAGTATTTGGTATGACCCGGCCGAGGATCGAACCCGCGGTCTACCACTACATCACCAGGGCGGTCTACCACTACATCACCAGGGCGGTCTACCACTACATCACCAGGGCGGTCTACCACTACATCACCAGGGCGGTCTACCACTACATCACCAGGGCGGTCTACCACTACATCACCAGGGCGGTCTACCACTACATCACCAGGGCGGTCTACCACTACATCACCAGGGCGGTCTACCACTACATCACCAGGGCGGTCTATCTGAGAAAAGAGAAGTTTACAGAGTTGTATAGTTTATGTGACCTGATTTTCATCGACTGACCTCTAAGTTTAAACTTATTTACTTTACATCGATTGCGAAACAAGCTTTCAGCTTATATCAATCACGCTCGATGTCTGCTTCCTGGAGACTTTACCAGTACTCGCACCGTTTGTGTGGACAATCCCTCATCATGGGATTCGAACACGGGACCTTTTAGTACCAGAGGACGCTCAACCTCTGTTTTCATAAAAACACTTTTGGTAGTTCATTTTTAGCCCCGTCAGATCGGAGTGGCGTCCTACTTGCGCCGGATGGGCCCGGAGCGCTTCAATGTAATATAAATAGTAGAAACGTGGTAGAAACGCCAGACATCGTGCTGTGGTCGCAATGGTCGCCAATGATCGCCGAGTCACGGCGTTTGTTTTTTAAAAAAAACCACCAACGTTTGTCGATCTGACCGATCTGACCGAAACGCGGTGAGAACGCAGTGGTGTCGCGAAGGTCGTGATATAAGCGTAGTAACATCTCCATGTAGAACACGCGCAGAATACGCGTGGCAAAGACGCTGCGAAAATCGTAACTTTTGCAACGGCGACTTCATGGCGTCCTCACCACGACCCTCGCGTGTTAGCCACGATCCCAACACTCATACGGAGTCCTTATGGCATTGTCAGGGCGAGGTTACGATGATTTCACCACTATTGCGCGATTGCAACACATCCGAGTGCGCCTTTGGCGTTCTTACGGATTACCAAGCTTGCACCACGCTCCTATGGCGACTATGCGTTTCATGTGCGACCTGCTATAAAAACTGGTGTTTCAAAGTTCATATATCTGAAATTTAGGAATATCTGACCAGCCTTTATAGTCTTCGTGAGCATGTGGTATAAACGCCGTGAGGTCACCGTGCAGTCGTGTTACACGTAAGAAGCTTGGTTAGAGCGCCGTGAGATCGCTGGTGATCGCCGTTGCCAAGCCTATATATCCCAATAGAAACGCCGAGATCGTGGCATGAACGCCGTGAGAATACGGTTTGATCGCACAGGTCGCGGTAAAAGCGCGGATGTTTTCAAGTTAGTAATTTGTTGGGATTTTTTCTCGCATTGTGTTCACGTTTGCCGGCGACCTTGTACATTGTCTGGTCGCCGTAAAGTCGCGGGTGGTCGCCTTCCAGTCTGACGGGTCTTTGCCCCTCATCAAATTATACGTGACTTTGATCAATGCGTACGTTTGTCGTTAATTTAAAATGCACATGCTAGACCAATCCCTCATTGCTGAAGTGCAGTTGCAAAACATGCTCAACTGTGTATCTTTATAAGTCCATAACTACAACCTTTTTTGACTTACAACAACATATACAGCAGAAGACTAAAACCAGACACGTAGATCTACGTCCCTTCTTAAACCATTTAGGCAAAAATATGAATATACTTGCAGCAGACTGTAATGTGTCAATATCGAGATAAAATCACGTCGAATTCTCCTTTAAACAGTAATTTTAACTCACTGAATGTTATTTTCATCTTCAAAGAAATGTCTTGATTTGTCATGAATTCATTTAATAATGTTTATCCATTTATATCTGAAATATGAACTGTATATCAATCTCCTCTGCACTCACTTACAAATAGTATGGTTTACGGATCGGGTCTTTCGTACAAAATTATTTCGTCCTCGACACTTTTAAATGTGTCATTAGATTCCCTACAGACATTTTGCTTGCGTTCTTCATATTGTTATGCATCATTGACACAATGGCACTCGTCATAATATAATTTTAAAACATGTGTAGTTTGTTATTTTCATTATAAAAAAGGAAGGAAAGAATTACAATAAATTAGCATGTTGTAGGGGGTGGTCTAATTTATAAATATTGGACTACATTTTAACATTTGTCAAAGTCGGATATAATTAGGATGCCAAGCTAATATCATTTTCAGAAAAAGAGAAAACTCATGTCTTCAGCGATTAAACCATTTTCTCATTATTTTAAAAGTAGATTGCTGCAAAGGTGTCCAATGTTAACTTTAATAGGGGAAAGGTAAAATGACGTGCTATTGCATGCAAATCCTAAATTGTCTGTTTTGTGGTTTTATTGATAAATAATAAAATTCAAATATTCTGACAAACATCTTGAAAAGTGTATGTGGAATTCACAAATCTTAAAATTATTCCTTAATGAAAGCACTGTATACATACTAAGAATAATGATTGGCAAGATTACTCATTTCCATTACTGTTTATGATCAATAATTAGTTGGCTGTGTGTATGGTCAATCTACCTTAGAATGGAGATTGATCATAAACAATCAAAGGCTTCAACTATATTTCAAGGAAGGACATTCACTTCGTTGACAAAAGAAATGCAAGTTATGATACATTTTCACTTGACCCCCACCCCTGATGTTCCAATATGCCCCTCAGTTGATAACTGCTTGTTCAACTACTATAATGTAAGTGTTATGCATAACTGCAGTATGGATTTCCGGCGACATTGATGCGTTGCATCAACTTTCTCTTGTATTCCATTAATCTAACAAAATATGAGGAACGTTCTAGATAAAAATACCAATCAGACGGGCAATTGTGATATATTTATCAAAGTACTGAAAGTACTAAAGGTAGAAGTTTTATCGGTTAAGAGGAGATGCAGAAGTACATGTAGAAATATTTATCTAAAAAAAATCCCAACCATGAAAAACAAGTAATGATGCATAAGGCCAGAATGAAATATTTCCAATATAAAAAAAAATCTTATCGGTATTATGAAAATGAATTGACTACAATTCCGAATATGTCATTCGGTCCACAAGGTACTTTTTTAATGATCATATTACCCAATAGCTCTATGGAAATCCCACCATAAATATTCATGACAGTACAGCGCCTTCCTATGTATTGACTGCACTGAACTAACTGATGCATCCATAGTATGCACTAGATTAATGTTTACAATGATAACAGTAAACTTAGAAGTGTAATCTACCAAACCAATTGTGTTTTGAATGATTGTCTGGTTGTTCATCTCCTGTATTATACTTTACTGTTATATAGTGTCTGTTAAACGAAAAGGATTCAAGCTTCTATTTTGACAGACAAAATGTATAATAATATTCCAGAATAGCACAGAAAACATTGTGGCAAAATGAGATATTGCCCTTTATGAGCATTGTCTCCTGTTGCCACAATGTTTTCAAAAGATGCCTGCTGCAAATGCATCTGCCAGTGGAAAAAAATGCTATTCAAATGAAAAAAACACCTATTTCTGTTAATATAGGGAACAAAGGGTTACAATTTACAAATGGTAATTTGTCTAGGCAGTTTGTTCAAACTTGAGTATATAAGAGGGGAAAGCGTAGTTATATATCCTTATCCTTAATTACACTTAAACATTATAATTACACATTCAGATACTTGTAATTGTATTTGGTTACCTAGAATAAGTTGATTTGTTTTACTTATTTGACTTTTGCTTATGTTTGCATGCGTCATTCAGTCAAGACTTGTTTGCACTATTTTTTTTGGCGTACTGAATATGGTGTTCTCAGTCATTTACATCACTTGACCTCAAAACTTCATCTGAACTACGGTAGCCTTGCTTACGCAATTCTACCAAAATCCAGATCAACGTCTGCATAATCGTATGGTCATTAGAGTTGAATATATTTTTTATTTTATTTTAATGACAGCTCCAAATTAACACTGGCTTAATTCAAAAATATTTTGACAAATGTATGTCTTTAGTGGCCATCTACTCAAATTGTTTCAACCGTTTCTCTCGGTTGGACACGATGTTTGCTAGAGCTTAGATTATAACAATCTGTTTAAACATCATTGTTTCCTCCTCTATAACAACAGTTGATCTAAGATGAGCGATACAGGATCATCATGGTTCTCTTGTTTTCAAAGCAGACGACTGTAAAATATTATGTGAGGTAAATGTTTTTGGCTGTAACATGGTCAGGATGGCATTACTTGAAACACCCGTTAAGGTGGCATAACACAGTTGAAAGCTGATTTTCTGTTTCCTGGGACAACCCAACTTTTATTCTCTCATTATTTCTCATAATATCCATACTGGTTCGATACAAAGGGTTTTCCTGTATCAAGAAGTGCCAGAATTGTAAGAAAATGACTGGAAGACACACTCTCAGTCCATATTATGGAAATGATTGGCCACAAAAGTGGTCTGAAACAGGGTGATAAAAGTAGGAAAGAAAGATCAATTTGACCGTTTATTCCAAATATCACCCAACAAAAACGCAGAGGGTAAGTGTAACATTGAAGAGCTGCTATTTCTCTCAAAACAATAGGCAATCTGTGGATGCAGTCAGAAATACCACGTTTCCAGCTACTGTTCAAGCAATTTTGGACGCGAAAGCTGGTATTCAAATTTACCTCTAAATTCACGCCTAGCTGTGCAACCAGTGTTGTCAAACCGGGAGGAGATGTGGGTTCAACTGAAAAATTCACATTTATTAACATCATAATCAACCATTTACCCAAAAATATACCCAAAACTTACTATTTGTCATTATTTCTAGTTTTGACCCTGGCCAAAATCAAGTAAGTGTTATGTGTCACCTAACGTTATATTTTGTATATTACAGGTATATAGCTATAATCCATCCGATAAAAGCCCACATTCTGTGTAACCGCCGACGAATAGTTGTAGTACTCGGATGCATTTGGCCGTGTGCCTGGATTGCCGGATTACCAACGTTATTCTTCAACGAAGTAAGCAAAGGACATCCGGCTCATCCGGAAGACGCCATTAAATACTGCATGATTCGATTCCCTGACGACCCGGATTTCTACTTTCTACTGTTTAAAGGGATAGAATCGGTTTTGTTTTATTTCCTCCCGCTCGCTATACAACTGACACTGTATGCATTTGTCAGTAAGCATCTCTTCATCGGTTCTGACCGATTACACAGGACGCACACAGTCAGAGAGCCCAATGGTTCATCGATGGAGCGTTATTCCGAGGCGATCCAGGCCCGTAAAGGGGTCGTCAAGATGCTTATAGTCAGCGTGATCGTGTATTTCATCAGTTATTCCCCGAGTCAAGTTTTATTAGTTTGGAGTACGTTTGCATCGAGGTCCTTTCACGAGAACTGGTCTTTTATTGTCCTAGCGAACATCGTCGCTTATATAAATTCTGCCGCAAACCCAATTCTGTATAGCATATTCAGTCAGAATTTCCGTGAATGCTTCCGTGGTGCTCTTTGTCGATGTTTACCGAAACGCCCCGAAAGGAGAAATCTCCGCGCCGGAAGTAACCCGAGCACGTATAATACATACAGTACGGTGTCACGGTATTGGCGACATACGTCATTAGGATCAGCAATTACAGAAGTTTAGCGTGCGTTTCGAATGAACCTTCTTAGCCATTTACTTGTTATGAGGTGATTTGTTTTGGTAATTGTTTTGGTAAAAAAACATGAAAGGGAAAATGATAACTTGTAGAATAATGAAAGCATTAATTAATACAGACATTGTGAGAAAGGAAGAGGATTCTCATGTTGAGTAATTTTACATTCTCAACAATGTTTTAAATATTTCGACTGCTGCAAAGTCGTGACATGTTCTATGTATCAGAGAAAATATTAAGCAAGTTGGTGTATATATCGAGGGCTTGGCGTGAAACGGTTGTAACTAAAAACCTATTTTAAAAACCCTGGTTTAGGGGCAATTTTGACCCCTTTATAAACAATGCAAATTAAGGTGCCATTGATCAGAACGAGCAATGGCACCTAAATTTCCATTGTTTACCAAGAAAAATGATTTAACGCTTATAAAGACTTTATGGCGAGGTGATTCACACTATTGGCTCGATAAATATCAGCTTGACAAAAATATATGTGATATATGGAAGTTACTTACACGTGTAATGTAAAGCCGTTAACCCTTTCCCACATGCAGACGCGTTTGGACGCCTTTTGAAAACAGTGAGCAACAGGAGACATAACTCATAATGATCAATTGTTCATTTTGCTAAAATGTGTTCCACCCAATCCAATTAATATACTTTCATTACAGAACTGTTTTCATATTTTTGTTAAGATGTTTTCAAAGTCGTCTGCTATATATTTGTTGGGAGTGGGAACGGGTTAAACTTTTCTTGAACTGATGCATTCTCCAAACTTGCTTCTGCTTAACTCTTTCAGCGCCGAATTGTTTAAAGTAGACTCTTCCATGTTCAAAATCGGATGTGTCCATTTCTCAATTTATGATGAAAGTTTTGGACTATTTTGGTAACTTAAAGGTACACAATGCTGAGTTCAGGTGAGACAGCTCGTTGCGAGCTGACTCACCTGAATCTGCATTGTTTGCAAAAAACCTCAATATTGCCTGTGACGCTGAAAGAGTTAACTTGTTTCTTTTTCTTAATAAAATCTCCGAACATCGCTCATGTTTATCCCAAATCTATATTAGGGAGTATTGATTTGGTTTTCGGCTTGATGATGCGGTTAAAAGGAGTCCTTTTTTAAAAATGGATAAAACCTCGCATGAACATGGACTGGACGCGGACGAATTTACGTCACTACAAAGGTACGTTGTTATTCCCGAGGTCTATTTTTGAAATTTCCGGGGTGAGCATCAATATATTTGTATATATCCTGGAAAAACTTAGACAATTCTTATTTAAAAACGGGTTTCAAATAATAGATTCCTTTAAATTCATCATAATGATAATAGAACAAACAGTTTTTATCTGATAATTCCAAGCATTACTTACATTTGTAAGTATATATTCTGGATGTATGTGTAAACTGACTTAAAAATGTTATAATTTATTGTCGTTTTCTGTTGTTTATCTAACCATCTCTGTTCACCGTGCTTTTACTTTAGTTGAACGATATGAGAGCAATGATACATTGCTAGTACCGTGTGTGTTCATTAGTCGCCGGGCAGAAGCCCGCGACTTATATTTGTAATAGGTTTTTGGAAATGACATGGGAGGATGAGTTATTATTAGAAAAACATAAATTTAAATGTCTTGAACATATTACAATGGCGTTTGTTTAAAAACACTAAGTTATGACACATCTAAAATGAAATAAATATTCCGATGTTTTAAGTATGTGCAGTTTCTTTATTTTGATTCGCATTTATGTTTTTTTTTATATTCGTGTATATTATTAGCGCCTTGCAGCTGTTACTATACCACCAGTGTTGACATTTCAGCACTTTGATTAGATATAGCAATGTGACCTTTACTATATATAATTCAATTCTTTGAATAGTTTTGAAACGTTAGGAATATTCCTGTGGAAGTCTTTTGAAATTGGTCCATCGTGTTGGAAAGTGTATGGGTAACGCGGTATTTGGTATGTTACGCAACGACGTCGTTCAGGAATTGCGAAGTGACATCATTGTTAAGCAATTCGTTTTTAAACACACGGGGGTTAATACAATCAGTTCATAAGATTGACCTTTGCGTCAATCAAATTTAAAAAATTGTCACCTACAGAAGCATATAAACATGTGAGATGACATATATGGATCCTCATGCTATTCATGTTGGGATATTCCAAGTACAGTATCGGTTAGGGTGTTTCCATTTACACTAGTGGGTGTAAAGCGATGCAGCACGAGGAGCGGTCCCATCTAAATTAACCCTCCTTTTCAGCAGGCAGCAGTGTGAGGGTTATCGATGGCCATTCTCTCTGGTTTATTCTTTTATTCGGCCGGAAATTGTTAAATTGTCAAATGCATTCATACATGTATGCTGATGGATTGTACATCTTTTTTGCATAATAAAATATATATGTATATATATATATACACGAGGTAGAGAAGTGGCGACTGTTGAGTGTTCCGGTTGTATAGACTATTTAAATGAGATAAGTTTAGACGTTACAAAAAGGGGGTCGCACCTGATAATAACGATTGGGTTATTCTTTCCGCTTTATGACAAATTCAATCCGTATGAGAAGTTATTACCCTTTCCCTCATACGACAAGTCTGCAGCAGACGACTTTGAACATATTTTGTCAAAATATAGAAAATCTCTATAATTGAATGGATAACCTATGACTAAAAGTGGAAAACATTGTGGCAAAAGGAGAAATTGCTCGTTTTGAGTAATTTCTTATTTTGTCACTATGTTTTCAAAAAGACGTCTGCTGCAGAGGCGTCAGAAAGCGTCTTTATGAGGGAAAGGGTTAAATTAAAGAAAAAAGTGAACGGGCGGACGAACTACGACCACGGGCGCCGGACGGTGAGAGATCAGATTGCTCAAGGGAGCTAAGAATATAATCAATCCAATGCTATATTCGGTATTTAACAACGTTCAATTTATTTCAATAATCAATAGCCACTTGCATTAACAATATAGATCTATATCGATAAAATCTACAAAAATCAAGAAACTACTCAATTATGATAATTTCATTAAACTCACATTTTGCAAATTTTAACAACATTGTCAGAAAAGTAGACGTTGCTCAAAATGAGCAATTTCTTCTTCGCCCACCAAATTTACATTTCTGTTTAAAGATTCAAGGAATCAAACATTTTATTTTAATATTTAGGCCACCGGACGATGATATAATCAATACATTAGGGTTTTCCTCAGATAGTTTCAAAGTAGTCAACACCTTGAGATACACAGTTCATTAGACTTATACGTATTACACAGTTGTATTCCGAAATAGGCATCCAATGACTCTGTCGCAGCTCTGTTATGTAAACTATCTTCATATCCTTATATGGAATGTACTGAAAGCAGAAAGACAACAAGATGCCTGTGTGGACCTAGTATCGCTTCACTGTCATTAGGCGAAACATATTAAACACTATTAGCATAAATGGTAAAACAGCCCGAGCCCCTTATGGTTCTGTTTTTTATCAATCAACATCGCGTTCAGGCATCCAGAAGAGGGTTATCCAAGGAACATAATAATTTGGCTGTTCGACGGATGTGTTATGATATAGGCTTGATTGACTTTCAGGCAATGGGGCTTATAATAACGAACATAGCATATATTAGCGAATGCACATTCAGTGATTTTATATTTATGTTCCTAAGGATCACATTGCCCTCTTGAAAAGTGGGATTTGGGGCCTCTAAGATCTTCAGAGGCTTTATGATGTATGTATACGTAGATGGCTAACAGTGCAGATCCTGTTCAGATTGCGTTGAATTATAGGCTGATCTGGTTCTTTACTGATCGCAAAATCATTAAGGTATCAACGCCCCTGGTTTCGTTTGACATGACATCTGCCAAAATATCATTATTCAGTATAGTATTACTTCGATCATATTATTGTACACTTCAAGACACAAAAGATAACCGAATTAATAACAAATAACATTTTTTGAAATGGCACATGTACAAACAATGAGATAAACGACCCATGCACAAACAATGAGATAGATGGTCCATGTTCAAACAATGAGATAAATGGCCCATGTACAAGCAATCAGATAAATGGCCCCGGTACAAACAAAGAGATAAATGACCCGTGAACAAGCAATGAGATAAATGACCATCGTACAAAAATAATAAGATAAATGACCCATGTACAAACAATGAGATAAATGACCAATGTACAAAGACCAATGAGATAAATGGCCCATGTTTAAACAATGAGATAAATGACCAATGTACAAAGGCAATGAGATAAATGACCCATGTACAAACAATGAGATAAATGACCAATGTACAAAGGCAATGAGATAAATGACCCATGTACAAACAATGAGATAAATAACCAATGTACAAAGGCAATAAGATAAATGACCAATGTATAAAAACAATGAGATAAATTACCAATGTACAAAGACAATAAGATAAATGACCCATGTATAAAAACAATGATATTATGAGACCCATGTACAAAAGTCGTACTTACTTGAGAAAGTCAGGTGACCGAGATACAACTTGTTCAAAATCGATGTAGGATAACAAATTGTCATCATCTAGATCTGACTCTTCCAACACCTGTAAAATGAATCAACATGAAAGTCAGATATTATATGAGCCAGTGCATGAGAAAAGGGCACAATTTGGCTTTTGTTAATTGTATAGAGATCCTGATCAGCCTGTGAATCCGCACACAGATGAATCTTATCAAGATCCTCACTGTGAACATACAACTTACGCAGGCTTGTTAGCAGATTATGTTAATTTGTGTAGATTCAGATAAGACGGAGCGAATAATTTATAGGCTGATCCAAACAAACACTGTTACAAAATGGCAACTTGTACCTGTGATCGTGTCTTGGCTCACACAGTCACCGGATTATTTGACACGTCAGGTTTAGCCTTGCCATGGGTCTATTCCTGTTGATTTTGTTTGATTCTGCTCGGCACCTCGGTCATGGTGGAGTGCCCTTGGGGCAAGGCACATTTTCTAGCCTAGTACTGGTTTGTTTACCCAGGGATCATGAATAAGTGAACTGTCGCCGTAATATGTTACTGAAATAATGTTGAAAGCGGCGTAAAACCCCAATAAATAAATAAATAAATTTATTCTGCTGAACTCTTTCAGTGCCGAAATCCTATACATGTATATGTATACTCTTCCATGTTCAAAATGGGGCGAACTCCATTGTTCATGTAATAAGAGTTTTCGGGATATTGCAAATAATACAGAGTTCAGGTAAGACAGCTCGTTTGGAGCCGACTCACCTGAATCTGTATTGATTGCAAAACCTCAATATTGCCATTGGCGCTGAAAGAACTGTATAGTGTTTAACACCGCAGTTATGTCACCGAGATTGTTGGGTAAATTACCAGTTTTACCGAATGTATTTATCATGACACCAATACATCAGTCGTAATGCCTTTTCCGAAGGAAGGAAATCAAAACAATACTTTAAAAGTATTTCGTATGACTCCACCGGGGATCGAACACGGATCTCCCACTCCAAAAGCGGACGCTCTTAGCACAACACCACGTAAACGATCTTCCTGTCGAGTTTGGGGTATGACAAATTAAATGTGCATGCTGAATGATTCCTCAAATTACATGTCTCTGTAAAACATGTGAAAGCATGTCTTAACCCTTTCCCTCATATAGACGCTTCCTGACGCCTCTGCAGCAGACGGCTTTTTGAAAACATAGTGACAAAAGAAGAAATTGCACAAAACGTGCAATTTCTCCTTTTGCCACAATGTTTTCCACTTTTTGTCATTCAATTATGGAGATTTTCTATGTTTTGACAAAATACGTTGAAAGTCGTCTGCTGCAGAATTGTCGTATGAGGGAAAGGGTTAACCAAAGATTTAGCCCCTCCTAGCCATTATGAATTATTCAGAGTAAATACTTTATAAAAATAAAGCGTTTGTAAATGTGTTTGTTTGTTTGTTTGGAGTTTAACGCCGCTTTCAACAGCTTTGGTCATATCACGGCGGTCAGTGCACCTACCCATGTTTTCCTGGCTTTCCCACACCAGTACTTACACAACATTCTTTCGAAGCCACTGACTACTTTCTCACATAGATCAGAGGTGAGAGGCAATGGAAAACATCGCCCGAAAGAATGTCGCCGCAACCGGGTATCGAACCCGTGACCTCCAGATCACGAGTCAAAGCGTTTGTAAATGATTACAGTTTACCCTCTTACATGTTCAACGGTGGCATATTGACTATGTACAATGTAAGTTTTCACATAGAAATAATATTATATAGTGTCAATGACATAAGACGTGGTCCATTTTGAGATATACAATCAGCGAAAATATGAATTATATTGGTTGAAAACTGTGGACTTTACTGTGTTCACAGGAAAATGTGAACTACAGGCGATCAAACGGATATTAAAACGTACTTTACGTCAATCCATATACGCCAGAGTATCTCAACCCTTTCTCGCATGAAAAACGTTTTTTGACACATCTTCAGCAATGCAATGTCTCTTTTTACCACAATGTTGAAAAGTGTATTATTTAATAATTAGAATACCTTATCAACTACAAAAGAGACTTCATCTTGTGTAAGATCATTCTTTGTCAAACAGCTTAGCGTTCGCTCCAGGTCTGTCTTACCAAGGAAATTATCTTCATCAAAATCTGTAGAGAAAAAAGAAACGCAACATTTTTGGGGGCATTTGTGGACGACACAGCCAGAATATTTCCGAAAAAATAAATAAATAACCTAAGAGCATGAAACATGTCCGAATTTTATTTTAATTGTTTGATGTTTTACTCCGCCTTCAAGTTCAAGTTCAAGTTCAAGTTCAAGTTCAAGTTTAAGAGACAGACAGATTTGGAATACATATCTACCGTATATTTTAAAGGCATAAACACATTTGATATCACGAGGGGCTGATTCAGAAAACACCGAAAACATGTCAAGAAACTCATCAAAATTCATGTTTCCAGTTCCATCTTCAGAAAATACTTGACATACTCTCTCACGAAATGGGTTCTCCTGAAAATAAAAATAGAACATGGATCGACCATAGTACTTACAGCTTACAATAGTCAGTTTTATACGTTTCACACTTTCGGGCAACATGGCACGCGTATAGCAGACGACGTTTGAAAAAAAGTGTCGCAAAAGGGGGAAAATGCTTATAATGAGCATTTTACCTTTGGACATAGTGGTTTTTTCACTAATTATACATGCATTTGTAGGCATTTCTCAAAGTTTTACCATGGTGATTTCAAACTCATCTTTCCCTCATATAGACGCTTTTCGACGCCTCTGCAGCAGACGGCTTTTTGAAAACATAGTGACAAAAGAAGAAATTGCACAAAACGTGCAATATCTCCTTTTGCCACAATTTTTTCCACTTTAAGTCATAGGTTATCCATTCAATTATAGAGATTTTCTACAAAATGACAAAATACGTTCAAAGTCGTCTGCTGCAGAATTGTCGTATGAGGGAAAGGGTTAATGGGAAAGTTGTAATGCTTGCTTCAATAAGACCTCAAACATCAAGTGTGTTAAAAGATCGCAAATTCATATACATGTACTTTCTGGTGTTTTATATTTTAAAGTATTTTGTAACATCCGGCCGGGATCGATAGACGCTTCCATTGCACCACAAGTCTGGTACCGAGTGTGAATGCCAGACAACCAACCATATGACTGAAAGTTTGTATTGTAACATTGAACTGCTTTGAAAAGAAATCCACAAAGGAATACCAGGAGAAAACCAACATTATGGACACTGCGTAATGTATCGACCCAGATCTGCATGCGCAGTCCGCGCATGATAATCCGGGCGAACACATTCAGTCTCAGGGGGATAGAGGTATAGAGTAATGATTCCTGAGACAGACAATCCACAGAAGGCCAACAGTGGCTTTCATGGTTAGCCTGCACCGCATGCTTAGGCTGAACCGGGTCGATACTTTAGTCAAAAATGTTGGTTTTCTCGTGGAACAGCCCATATATATATTGCACCTAAAACGAGAGATGATCCTTGATTATGTTTATTTTCTACATATTTGGGTCGTATAAATAGTTGTTGATTTTTTGTTTTGTTAATTTGTTAATTTGATTGTATTAACAATTTTGTTATTATATCTTTGTTAAAAAGTGTACATGTATGTCAGTTTGTATTATTTTTTCTAGAAAAACAGCAAGTGTTTAAAGCCTTATTGAAAATGAAATAAAGTAAAGTATTGGGGACATGGTTGAACTCACCCTTAGTTCACTCATGACCTCTAAAACGTGAAAAGGAACCTTTATTTTCTTCACTTTGCCATCTTTCATCTCCCGCGGAACCTTGTCAGGAGCTAACTGTCTGTAGATCTTGAAAATTCTTCAAGTACAAATAGTTCAATAAAGGGTTTAATGTACGTGTTGGTGCAGTTATAAGAGCATAACACGAAATTGCCAAATTACTCAGCAAATAATAAGTGCAAAATGTCAGCTGCTAATTTTGCAATTTCGTATTATACTCTTTATAATTGAGGACTTGGGGGATAAAGTTATTCATATGATCAATTTTGTGTATCGGAAAATAAATTCCTTTAAGTCACCCGATCCTTTTTAACCCAATCAAATCGAGCAATTCACAATTGTATTTGAACCAATTGCAATTATTGAAACGCATATCACTGACAAGAAAAGTAATAGATATATGTCACTGTTCCAACTATGGTAAGTCGAGCATAATTTACATAATTTATTTCGTATGCACACAAAAATGTTATTTGGTTCTTCATTCTCGTATCCTTAAAGCATGTCTTCGGTGACGTGTGTGAATGAATGTTATTTATACTTAATCAACATCAGGAAAAGGAGCCATGACCTCTGGCGCTCATGTTTAACAACGTGTGTCCGTGCGTGCGTGCCAAGTCCTCATAGCTCAGTCGATATCGACACGGGCTGTCAATCAAGAAGTTGCGAGTTCGAACCTCAGATCGACAAGCATTCTTTCTGACGTTTGACAAAAGTATGTGTGATAAGCGTCATTCGTCTTCCACCAATGGTCTACATGTAACAGTCTATATGGAAAAGCAGCCAGTTGCTTGGAAATAATAGTGTGTGGAATGCTGGTGTGAGAACGCCAAGAAACGCATGATTAAGTGAACTGGACATCTCGATATGAATAAAAAATTGTTAAAAACGGCCTTAAACCCCAGTGATTCAATGAATCAATGGTGCGTGCGTGAATTCGGTAACAGCTATATAATAAAGTTGTGTGTGGTGGTGGGTTTTTGAACGTATAAGGCGCCAAATATGATAGATTCTTATAATAAATAACGAGACTTATCCCTTCATATAGTGCACTTTATCAAAATCTCCAGAACCGTCACTGTAATATACTTTCAACGTCTCATTTTAAACAAGTTGGTGCCAGTGTCGTTTAAAATCTAAAAATAGCATTTGACTATATATTATCAATGGCTAAGTTCACGACGAACCCGAGTTCCGACTAGACTTATCCGGGTTCCTCATGAACGGCAAGAGTTTTAACTCTAGTGACTTCATATGAACTTCTGACCCCGACTATTTGCAACCCTGCTTTGAGCGAGAGTTAGAAGAGTTCCAACATGGCGGAGGATGGCAATTCTGGATGCTGGTGTGTAAATAATCCTAAAATACGAACCTCTGAGTTCAGTAATCAGTGATGTATTTATTTGTAAGGCGGATAAATAAGGATTTGTTTAATTGGGTACTTGCAAATAATTGCGCGCCGTCATTTAGACAACAGTAATTAATACGAGCTTTCTGGTATCGATAATAAAACAAGCGGATACACCATGGAGGCTTCCATTTTGAATTTTGACTCCAGGGTAGAGATGTGCGTTCACGAGAACCAAGTGTCTTCGCATGCGCCACCGATGCACATGCCCCTGACCCTACCCTCCTTGAGTTCGTCATGAACTTAGCCAATATATAGTCAAATGCTATGTTTAGATGTTAAACGAGAATGCCACCTGTGGTTGTTCAAGGGAAACAACTCAATTTTTATTGATAACTTCCAGCGATATTAATTTTATCTTTCGTGGTCCAAACAATTATTTTTAGATCAAAAGTCACATGGCACTTGTTGTTTGTAATCGTAAGCTCGATGTCAAGCGCTTGGTATTTCAGGAATTGTAGTGCAGGATATCCATTTCAAACAACTGTTCTAAGCGGAGTTTTAAGGTGTCTTTAATCTTGCCCGCACTATTGGGTATCATTTTCACAAATGAGCCGTTTCACGTGAAAAACCAACATTATGGCCTCTGCGTAATGTATCGACCAAGATCGGCAAATCCGGGCCGAAACAATCCGCATCATGGGGTTAGATGTAAACGCGTAATGATTCCTGAAAGAGAAAATTCAAAGGAGGCGAAAAGTGTCTGCCCGGATTAGCCTGCGCAGCATGCTTAGGCTGATCCAAGTCGATACTTTATGAAGCGTCTACAATGTTAGTTTTTTGGTGAAACGGCTCATTAATGAATTGTGTGTGTGTACTTTTGGCTTTGCGTAGGTCGAGTGCATATGGAATCATATCGATTCTGTACTTACCGTAGGATATCTTTTCTTGTGAAAAAAGTACAGTCCTGTTTTAAGTAAAATAAACCGTAAATATAGAATATTTAATACCTAGTGAATAAAAATAACTTTTAGTCGCATTCGTGAGAACTTCTTAAGCGTCTCTTAACAAAGTGGGATCGGATCATCTTGTTCACCTCGTCCTGCTCGGTATTATATGTATCTACACAAGTTGACAGAATCCCCTTACAACTTTGTTATCAAAAACCATGCTCTTGGATACTGTTACTCAATGAATCTATGTTTTCGAAGGTTAACCCTTTCCAACATACAACGAATTCAGCTGCCGAGTTTTAAAAAAAGTTTCACAAATAATATATGGAAAACTCTTTAAATTGTAACGTTAATCTTTCAATAGAGTTGAAAACATTTTGGCTTACGGTGAAATTGCTCATGATGAGCATATCATTTTCTTTTTGTAACACTATTTTCAACAGTCGTCTGCTGCAGATGCATCTACAAGTGGAAAAGGATTAAGCCCGAATATACATGAAATACAAGTAAACGAATCGATACTGTGTCAATAGTTTAAGGACTGTAAGTGCGACAGAAATCCCAGTCATTATTTCTGAGAAACAATTCGCTTCTACATTGTACTGATGACTCATTTGAAAACGTTTGACCACAGCTATTAGATAAGAACAATCCTAAATCCTTATATAATCCTCAAACTATATGTTGCCATCAGAAATCAAACAACGAATATGAGCCGTCCCACGAGAAAACCAACAGTATTGCCTCTGCGTAATGTATCGACCCAGATCAGCCTCCACAGTCCACGCAGACTGATCCGGGCCGACACATCCCGTCACAGGGGAATAGAGTAATGATTCCCGAAAATGAAAATCCACAGGAGGTTAAACGTGTCTATCCGGGTAAGCCTGCGAGGCATGCTTAGGCTGATCCTGGTCGATACGTTACGGAAAGTCCACAATGTTGGTTTTCTCGCGGGACGGCTCATAAGTTGATACTTAGGCAATGTACTGAGAATTCCACAACAGCGCACACCTGAAACAGCTTGGTATTAGACACCACCAAGGTAAAATAAACCGGGACGACTCAAGGGAACTTGGTTACACCCTGGGGCCAAGCCCAGTACTTGGCGAAGGACAGAGAGAAGTGGAGGCAGTTTGTTGTGACTTTATGTCTCACTGGGGAAGAAGAGGACACGTAAGTAAAGTAAACTCTATGTTTTGGGTATTCAAAAGAATCGTTTTTCTTCTTTTGAGTACCCAAAATATAGAGTTTACTTTACTTACGTATCCTCTTCTTCCACAGTGAGACATAACGTTTTTCTTCTTTTGAGTACCAACAACAAAGGGATTTGATGAGTCATAAGCGAGATATTGTTGGGAAAATACTTTTTTACCCCTGCTTATCTAGCCAACTGCCGTTTAATTAACTCAATGGCGGTGTACTATATCCATCAAATACGTAGATAATTCAATAATAATTCTTACCTGATATGCTTCTAGTTGCTCCTCCGTGAAGGTTGTAACCTTATTACCCATATTGGCTTCAACTACGTATATATATTTAAGTATATTTAACTAACCAAGTCATCCAACACCAAAATTGTTTTTATTGTGATAAAAATAAACATGACCCTGTTTGTTAAATATTCACTTCATAATTATCCCCGCTGATAAACCATGATAACAAAACGAGATAAAAACATAGGTTGCCTCTGATACGATATACGAGGGACGTTCGGAAAGTTTTGAGACAACATCCATTTAACACTGTTCCTTTGACAAATCGTTATATATTTTTATATTCGTATCCATAGCAACATGCGTTGTAAAGACCCGGCGCAACCCTAAATTTCTCGATTACACCGCACTTTATTGAACACACAATCATAATAAAAACGCGCGAAACTTTGTAAAACATACATGACGTTATTCTTAATTCATATCATCATTTGCTGAAAGTATTCCGCAAGTAATAATTTAAATACACGCACCTAGAGAATCATACTTACTAAGTGCATAATGCAGACGCAAACAAAAGAGGAACAGCAAATTTTAATTAACAAATTTGGTCAACCTCAGGAAAACGCCACCGGAAACTAAGGAGCAGTTGGAGAGGGCTAATAAAGGTGAATCTGTGAACAAGGCACTTGTGGACAGATGGAATGAAAGTTTCAGTGACGGTAGAACATGTACAAAGTACAAACACATATCCTTTTGTCCGTCTGAGATGATGAAAGGGTTGCGATTATGTACAGAACGCGCTTAATACAGATCGGCGAATGACTGTGAAGGATATTGCAAATTTGTGCTATATTGGTACAGCGACTGCTTACAAGATTTTGACAGAAGATTGTATTTGAAAAGTGGATAAAAAGACATGCGAAATGGGTACAGTGCATCGGGCGATTCTTTGAGAAGGAGTTAAACTAGGAACTGCGTTAAAACAGCATTATTGTGTAGACGTTACGTGAAAACGACGTTACTGCGCCGGGGACCTTGTAGATATCATTTTCTATGTATTGTTGTTAATGTATATATTGCGTTATTTGAATGAAAATTGCACCATTCAGTAGATTATAACTTAAAGATACACTGTGCGAATTTTTATTCACTGTTTCCGATTTATCATTAAAAAACAAAGATAGTCTCAAAACTTTCCGAACGTCCCTCGTAAATGATTGACGTTGTTTTAATTAGCAACATGTTGCCTGTTATCGCATTATTAAACCCTTTTGGATACTGTTAATAAAATAGTATGTGCACAGTGAGAAAATGTCACTGTCCCCTCGGAAACAGTTTGATGGCCTTTGAATTATAATATGCTTGATCTTTAAAAGATGTCGTCGTAATGTTTGCAGTGTAAATATAACGAACGGTGTTCCCCACGCATTTCTTTTTAATTGTTTTATAATCTTGTTAGAAACAGAGTAATAAACACAACTGCCAAAATAGATACACATCACCGAGTCGCTCATGTATAAGGTATGTTCTTAAGTACAAAAATGGCAGCCGAAGTCGGTAGCGACGCGTGCCGTCAATCCAGGGATTGCGAGTTCGAACCCCAGCTCGGCCAACATTCTTTCCGACGTTTGACAAAAGTCAAAGGTTATGACAAGCGTCATTCTTCTTCCACCAATTGGCTATCAGTCTATGTGGAAAAGCAGCCAGTTGCTTGGAAAGAATGTTGTATGAAGTACTGGTGTTAGAAAGCCAAGAAGCATATGAGTAGATGAACTGGCCGCCGTGATATGACTGAAAGATTGTTGAAAACGGCGTAAATCCCCAATCAATCAATCAATCAGACATACCATACCGCCCACGATCACGCAATCGCACTAAAAACAAGAACCCTGCTCTTTCAAATACGTGTATAATGTAAAGTTCACTGCTAATCTGATGCATGTTTTATATAAAGTGATTTAAGATAAATTTCGCCTTTCTGTAATTTAAAGAAACCAGCAACACAATTGCCTCACAAAACATCAGTAATGAACATTTGTATTACAATTAAGGCCGATTTGTTCGGCTGTATGGCTGAAGTCCTTTACAGAAACGAAGGGTAAAGCAATGTCATCATACATTATCTAAAACATACATTGCAGTAAAGAAACTTAACAATACAATATGGATGAATGAATTGTATTATATTCAAAAACATATCTATACATTATACATTGTATATATTCTCCGTCTTATCAGAATCTTCAGCTGCCGAGCCCCGGGAGTTTAGTCGGTAGCGGCGCGGGCTGTCAATCCATTGGTTGTGAGTACGAACCCCACTTCGGCAAACATCAGTTCCGACGTTTGACAATTCTAACAAGCGTTTTCCACCAATGGGCTAAAACTGTATTTGTAAACGCATCTAGTTGCTTGGGAAATAGTTTATGTTGAGCACTGGTGTTAGAAATACAGGAAACACTTGAGTATGTAAACTGGCCGCCGTGATATGACGGGAAAATTGATCATAACAACATTAAACCCCATTCTATCAATTAATGAACTTCGTCTTCTTCCGATTCCTTATCTAAATCCGACACATGATACCAGAACAGTAAAGTGACATTTAACGAGGCTTCTGCATGCATGAAGAGAGCCATTCCACGAGAAAACCGACATTGTGGACTCTGCATAAAATTTCGACCCGGATCAGCCTAAGCATGCCGTGCAGGCGAACCCGGACAGACACGGTTCACCTCCTGTGGATTTTCTGTTTCAGGAATCATTATTCTATACATATATCCCCCTGAGACGGAAGTGTCGGCCCGGTTCAGTCTGGGCAGGTTGATCGGGGTCTTGAAGGTTTTTGTTTTTTTACCAAAAACGATATAAATAGATGAACCGAGATATACTTTTAAAATGGTCAAAAAGGGTTTTTTGTATTTATCTATGTACAGATTCTTTTTACTGTGGCCTAGATTTTAACACAATATGACCAATATTCCAACTTGGCTTAGATATCATTAACTCACATTCTGCAGCTGCTACAGTGTTAACAAGAGATTCCTTCAATTTGACCTAGTGACCTAGTTTTTGAACAGACATGAGCAATATTCAAACTTGGCCTACATATCATCAAGACAAACATTCTGATCAAGTTTCAACATGCTCGAGTTATAAAATGCAGCATCAAGAGTGTAAACGAGATTTCCCTTCAATTTGGCCTAGTAACCTAGTTTCTGACCCATATTCGAACTTGACCTAGATATTATTGAGACAAACATTCCGATAAAATGTCTAACTGATGAAACAAAAAAGTGCGGCCTATAGAGTTAACAATATTTTCCTTCAATTTAACCTACCTTTTTTTTATATCTTACATGAACAGTATTCGAACTTGATTGATTGGGGGTTTAACGCCATTTTAAACAATTTTTCACTCATATCACGGCGACCAGTTAACCTTCTCATGCTTTTCCTGGTTTCCCCACATAGACTGTTAAACAGCCCAATGTTGAAAGACGAATGACGCAGGTCACAGTGACTTTTGTCAAACGTCGGAAAAAATGTTGGCAGAGCTGGCATTCGAACTCACAACCCCTGGATTGACAGCCCACGTCGCTCGCATATCCGAACTTGATCTTCATTTCATCAAGACAAAAATTCTGATAAAAGTATCGACATGCTCTAGTAAAAAATGCGGCCTTATGATTGTTACCCAAGTTTTTCCTTCAATATGACCTAGTTGTTGACCCAGTTTCGAACTTGTCCAAGAGTTGATGGAGATAAATAAAATGTTCTGATAAACTTTCATGAAGATCGGATGTAAAATGTAGCCTTTCGAGTATTAACAAGGCACGCAACACAAAATGTGATCATAATAGTTCACATTGAGCACAGGTGAGCTAAAATCCGACCTTTTCCATATTATGCATATTTGAGCCGTTCCAAGAAAAAAAAACACATCATGGTCTCTGCGTATTATATCGACCCAGATCAGACGTTCCTTCTCAATTGAACATAGAGTAATTATTCCCCAACACAGAAAATCTGCAGGAGTCAAAAAGCGTCTGCTCGGATTAACCTTAGCGGCCTGCTTATGCGGATCCAGGTCGATACTTTATACAGTACACAATAAGGTTTTTTTCCCATGGAACGGCTTATTTCAGGTCTTAACCAGAAGATACATAGTTTCCTTATATTGTGTTCCATTCTCCTGATCAAATGATTTATCTGTTAAATGCCGTTCATAATATAATTCAGTTTATATCACGGCAACAGTTCATGAACTGTGTTAACAAGATTTTTACATCAATTTGACCCAGTTTCAAAATTAGCCAAGATTTCATAGAGATTTTCGTTCGTTCGGATAAACACTAAAGAAGATTAGATGCAAAATGTTGCCTGTGTAGTGTCAAAAAGGCAATTGTTGATGACGGACAAAATGTGATACAAAAAGCTCATCTTTAGAGCAGTTGGTGTTCAGGCGAGCTGACAAGAGGACTATGATGGTCCTATATTGCTCAACTAATTTAATAAAACAGTTTAACTAGACACTTAGTCAAAGTTTTAGACTTCATAAATTTCCCCCCTGGTAGTCAGATTTTACAATAGATCAAAAATTTGTTTTAACAGTCTTGAAATAAGTCCTTTGGTTTAGATGGTGGTTTTTTTTGTAGGTAAATGTAAACGGACAGACAGAGACAGATGCTGCAGCCATTGGATAGCGAATGATCCCACAGCGAACCACAATACTGGAAGCAATCTGCCAATGACAGACATGTCATGGTGATAAGAATAGATCCATTACACTATGGCCAGTAAAACAAAAATTCAAAATGCATTTTTTTCTCTTCCTTTATTCACACATACAGTTTACTTGAGAGGAATAAATCGAGAAGAGTGGGTGGCACCAATACCAGGGCGACCATGCTTCACGGGCTTGTATGTGATACTGAACTCTCCCAAATAGTGGCCGATCATCTCGGGCTGAAATAAAACCAAGGTATAAATCAGATATCTAGGTTACGGAAAAGTCGACGCTTACACATAGGACAATGAGACATGACTTAAGCCTGACAGCCATGAGCTTAAGATTAGGTCAGTTTTAACAAGGTTTTTCCTTGTTTATGAGCCCATATGACCCAATTTTAAAAATGAACCCAATTTAATGTAGACGACTGTTTTGATGAGTATTCTTAAAGATTGTTTGAGGGTTGTTCATGAATATTATAGAATATAAAAATGTGACCTCTAAGAGCCGCTCACAAGGTAATAGTGATATAAACCAGGATATACAGTATGTGCACCACATAAACAAGTTCAAGTGAACATACCTCTGGTATTCACAAGGCAATCTTACTAACACTTGTTGTATGGCATTTCCCTAGTGTTAAACATGTGATTCTGATGGATGACACAAAACCAATATCCCATCTGCCATTGGTGGCTGATAATTAACTATGAACTTGCAGTGATTCTAATGGTAAGTATAGGATTAATTTCCATTTCACTCTATATCATTGAATTGGGATGCGCTTGAATGGTTTATCTAACATCATCACTGCCTCGGTAGTGAAGTGGTAGATTGTAGAGTGTTCGCCGCGGGTTCCATCCCAAGCCAGGTCATATCAAAGACTTTAAAAATGGTAGTAATGGCTGCTTTCCTTGCTACTTAAGGTTTCAGGGTAGGCATTTCGACTGACAGACGTCAGAAAAAATGGACCAGTAGAACTGGAAACTTACCAATTTTATTATTAAATCAAGTTTAGAACAGTTCAGTATTAGCCCTTTCCCTCATATAGACGCTTTCTGACGCCTCTGCAGCAGACAGCTTTTTGAAAACATAGTGACAAAAGAAGAAATTGCTCAAAACGAGCAATTTCTCCTTTTGCCACAATGTTTTCCACTTTAAGTCATAGGTTATTCAAATATAGAGATTTTCTAATTTTCTATTTTTGGACAAAATATGTTCAGTCGTCTACTGCAGAATTGTCATATGAGGGAAAGGGTTAATAATGAAGTTAAGAAGTTGTAGAATCCATTGTTACCTTAATTTCAACTTGATTGTATGTTTTGCCATTGTAAACGCCAACAATACTTCCAATCATTTCTGGTACAATAACCATATCTCTCAAGTGGGTTTTGACAACCTAAAAACACAGAGAAGGTTAATCATTAAAAGTTTTAACAATTTCTTTGATGGAGATTCACATTAAACAGTATATCTGTATACTTAAATCTTGCCCACAAGAGGGCCATGGTGGCCCTGGAAAGCTCAACTGAATTACGCCAACCACAAAAGCTCCTTTTTTGCGAATAGGTAAGCAAACTGAATGTTGCCAAGATTCCATCAAATTTGGCAGTGTTACCTTATTTCGACCTGACATGACCTATATTCGAATGTTGCCAAAATATCATCTTAATATTCATTCCGACCAAGTTCAAACATGCCCAAAATATAATACAGCTGTACAAGTGTTAACAAGATTTTTCTTCGATTTGGACACATATTCAATCTTAGCCTAGATATGATCAAAACATTCTGACAAAGTTTCAACATGAGCAGGGTTAATAATAACTTCTTTTTTTGTTTTACTCAATCAGAATCAAGCTTTTAAGCAAACAAATGCATGCCATTGTTACAAAAACAGCATGATGAACGAGTATGAAAACTCTTAGAGTAGAGGGTTCAATTAATGACCATTGTCTCAATAAAGCGTTGGTGATGTTTTCTAACAACAATTTGTTATTGTTTGCTTACAATTGAGATAAAAATGGATTTAAAAAAAGAATTTATGATAAATAAAGTAAAACGACAGCAGATTTTTGAAAACCACATTGCAAAAAGACTTCCAAATCTAAATTCTTAGCAGCTCAACCCCTTTTCCCCCCAACAACAAACTCTTCTACCACTTACCTCAGGTTTCTCCATAGCGGGAGCCTCTTTCTTTGCCTTCCTCAATCTCTTGATGAGGGCAAGGGGCTGTCTCTTGAGTCCTCTTTGAAACTTGCGGCGAATACGAGCTCTGAATAATTCTGTCAACTGCTCACTGAAAGATAAATGTTAATAATAGTATTAGGCAAAGGCTTAGCTGAGGGGATCTACTCTAGCACTTAACCGCATAATCTAGCCATGGCTTACAAGTCTTGTCTCTGAACTGTATCCATTAATTTGTCAATAACTCCAAGTGGGCTACAGTCTTCCTTTTAATTATCTTAATCTATATCCAACTTTTGACAACATTACCACAATTGAAGGATAACTTTTACAGTTACTCCAGCTTTACTATAATATTGCATACTTTTATCATGAAGTGCAAATTCCTAAGTGTATACTATATTTTCATTACACTGATGCTGAATAAAATGCTGTTAGTTCTATACCTTTTATATGAAGCAATGTTGATCACAATCACTACCTACATATTTTACAACTTTTTTCCACATACAACAATTTGAGCTAATCTGCTGCAGAAATGTTAATGCAAAAAGTTTGTACTTTTAATATAGTTGAAAAGAGTGTGACAAAAGCCAATTGCATCACTCATGTTTGACATCAACATAGCACTTCTCCATACTCATATAATTCTTAAGATTCTACTTTAACCCTTACTCCGCTGAATTACATCAACTAGTATGACCCCCTTCTAATTTTTATTTGCAACATGTGAATGTAATTAGGGATTGTAGGAAAGTAAAACGAGATCGCCGTGGAGGGTACGCCAACAGGAGGGACATACCTGTATCATTATTAAAGCATGAGTTGTGCGACTTGATATATACATTAAATTTGTTTGTTTCCACGGACATGTGTACCAAGTTTCATTTGAACATGCAACTGTATTTGAATTTTATGTGCATTAAGGTTTTTTAAGTTTTTCATGACGACTCGGCCGTATCACGTAACAATAGCCCGACTTTTTTTCTTTGAAAAACAGACAAGATAGAAATCTTAATGCATAATTTTTATTGCTTTTTAGTATGCTACAAAGTTGAATAAATTTATTTTCAGATATTTTGCTTGAATCTTGCAAATAAGAAGCTTGTGTGTAATTGTGGAAAAAATACCTGGACATGTCCAGCAGCTGGTCCAGATCTACACCTCTGTAGGTGAATTTTCTGAAGGTACGCTTCTTCTTGATTTGATCTACGTCCGCCTGTTAGAAGAAATGAAAGCAAACATCAATAGGTGAATAGAAAATCCAGGAAAACCAACCTTAGCAAATTATGGTATGAAGATATGAATCTTCTACTTTTAGCACATTCATGCAATTTGAATTTTGATCTGTGTACCATGCAGTTTGTGCATGTCAATTTGGATCTTTGCTGCTAGCAAATGTACTTTGGTTAGTTTTCCAGTTGAGAAATTAATGAGCATCAAAGTTTGAGGCAGAAAAAAGCTTATGATCGGTTAGTATTTATGTACATTTTATGAAAAATCTTAGGAAGAGCATCACTGAATGAAATTTACAACGTGAAAAATGAAATAAAGAAATAGAATTGAGAGACTCATGATATAACTTTACAGTTAAGTTAACTCCAATATACTATGTAAACAAAAACAGTAAATACCGCTATGTTCATGAAACCTACTACAACATTTGGGATTTTGTAAAAAGTTTACTAAAATGGTATTGAACATGTGATTTGCTACCTTCTATATCCTACATGTATTGAATATGGACGTTGTCTCATTCAAATTACCTCTACTGGTCGTCAACAACGGGCTACCCTATTCAGGTTGACATTTTGTTTTTAATATTACTATCTCGCATTTTCCTGCCAATTACACTCGAGAGAGGGGTTGACAGTAACAAAAGATAGATGGATGGATTGGCGCCTTTCATTCAACGTATTCGCATACTGTAGATTTCAATAAAACGTCGAACTTGAATGTATTTACTGCAACATTTTGATGCATTACCATAATGATACTGCATTATAAAAAGCCTCAAAACATGCTTAAATGTTTTAGTTTATATTAAAAGCCTCAACCAGATAATACATTAAAGGGTGAAACAACATTTTAACAGAGATTAACATTAAAATATCTGCGAAAGAAGTAGATGAGGGTCGATTAAAACTTAATACTCAATATTTACCATCTTCAGTTATGTTCCAAAACCGGAAAAGGAAGTAGATACGTCGCGTTGAAATTAATATTGAGATTTTAATAATGTTCCAAAGTTTGATTTACACTTCAGCGAACGGCTATTAATGCAAATACGTGTATATCATTTACGGTACATACAATGCACATTAGAACATTCAAATTTCATTTCCCATGTGTTTTCCCATTTTTGTATATAGGAAAATGTAATAGCGCACGTACCGTGCTATATGTGATTTCTTTAATAAAGCAATCAGTGAAAATAAAGACTCAAAATACATATGGAAACACTTGAAAGACGTTTCACATCTTAATAAAGTAAATAGTCTAGTAATACCGCAACGAATCATCAGAGATAATAACACATTTCAAGGAAAGCAAAATTTCATTGATGAATTAAATAAACATTTTGTTAACATTTCAAATTTGATATCCAAGACTGATTTTGAGAAAACAAATTTTGATTATCTTAAGCAAACCATGAACACTCACTTAAAATACCACCAATTTAATATTATATTCATAACACCACATGAAGTCAGAAACATTATAGGTAGATTAAACACCAATAAATCGACAGGTATTGATGGCATAGGTCCAAATATTTTAAAACATTGTGGCGATGTCATAACACCCTGCATAGCATCGATCATATATAACAGTATTGCAGCAGGCACATTTCCTGACGTTTTTAAAAGCGCGAAGGTAATACCTATCTATTAAACTGGAGATAAGGAAGACCCTAGCAACTACCGCCCAATCTCTATATTACCAACAATTTCAAAAATAATCGAAAGACATATTGCTCAACAAATTCAGTCTTATTTCACTAAAACGAACATTCTACATCGAACACAATCGGGATTTCGTAAAAATCATTCCTGCAATACAGCTCTAGTAAGACTCATTGATAGATGGTTGAAAGATGTAGATGAAGGAATGTTATTAGGCACTGTGAGTCTGGATCTAAGAAAAGCTTCTGATTTGATGGACCACCGAATTCTCTTACATAAACTCAAACTTTATCACTTTTCTGAAATGTAACAGTCCTAAAAGATTCGACCTGATCAGGGCTCGAACCTTGGACCTTTAGATCCGAAGGCGAACGCTCTACCACGTCGCTATAAAAGCTAGCTCCATAGCAAGGCAGTATAAGTGTCCCCTTATACATAAGGCTACATATACCCCCTCCTCTAAATGAAATTCGTCCTCGAATTTCCGGAGACTGAGAATGTTGTGAAACGTTCTCGAGGCTTTTTCTATGTAGTCCCTTATTGGGCGCCATTGTAACAGTCCTAAAAGATTCGACCTGATCAGGGCTCGAACCTTGGACCTTTAGATCCGAAGGCGAACGCTCTACCACGTCGCTATAAAAGCTAGCTCCATAGCAAGGCAGTATAAGTGTCCCCTTATACATAAGGCTACATATACCCCCTCCTCTAAATGAAATTCGTCCTCGAATTTCCGGAGACTGAGAATGTTGTGAAACGTTCTCGAGGCTTTTTCTATGTAGTCCCTTATTGGGCGCCATTGTAACAGTCCTAAAAGATTCGACCTGATCAGGGCTCGAACCTTGGACCTTTAGATCCGAAGGCGAAAGCTCTACCACGTCGCTATAAAAGCTAGCTCCATAGCAAGGCAGTATAAGTGTCCCCTTATACATAAGGCTACATATACCCCCTCCTCTAAATGAAATTCGTCCTCGAATTTCCGGAGACTGAGAATGTTGTGAAACGTTCTCGAGGCTTTTTCTATGTAGTCCCTTATTGGGCGCCATTGTAACAGTCCTAAAAGATTCGACCTGATCAGGGCTCGAACCTTGGACCTTTAGATCCGAAGGCGAACGCTCTACCACGTCGCTATAAAAGCTAGCTCCATAGCAAGGCAGTATAAGTGTCCCCTTATACATAAGGCTACATATACCCCCTCCTCTAAATGAAATTCGTCCTCGAATTTCCGGAGACTGAGAATGTTGTGAAACGTTCTCGAGGCTTTTTCTATGTAGTCCCTTATTGGGCGCCATTGTAACAGTCCTAAAAGATTCGACCTGATCAGGGCTCGAACCTTGGACCTTTAGATCCGAAGGCGAACGCTCTACCACGTCGCTATAAAAGCTAGCTCTATAGCAAGGCAGTATAAGTGTCCCCTTATACATATACCTAGGCTACACTTATACTATCAATACATTTTGTCCAATCATACGGATCTTTTCCATGACTTACATTGGCTGTCTTTTGACGAGAGGAGTCGCTATCACAGCGCCTTGCTGATTTACAAGGCCGTTCACAATTTGGCACCAATATACATGAATGACATTTTAATATTTTCGGAAAATAAATATCACACTCTACGCTCACAATCCAATAACAATTTAGTATTGACTACAAACCTAGAACAAATTACATGTTAAATTCATTTAGATATTTTGGCTTTAAAGTCTGGAATAGCATTCCATCACGTATAGAGCACTCAACGTCTATTGTATCATTCAAACGAAATTATAAGAAATACATTCTGGAAAAGGTTCCATACTAACACTATCTTCATTAGTTAAGAATTGTGTTTGGAGTAGTTATTGAAATTTAATTATATTTGTACTTCATGCCATAATTTTTCATTGAAATTTGCGTGTTGTTAAATGTAATGTTTGTGTGTGTTATATTATTGAAGGCCATATGAAAATAAGATTTGTATAGCCATTGTTGAATTGTCTGTATGCGTCTTAGATGTTACCTTAAAAAAATAAAGATATTATTATTATTATTATTATTATTATTATTATTATGTGTTTACTTTGAACTGAATTGGTTTTGTAAAATGATAATGTTAAAGGTGTTTAAATATAATTTTATGTTAAATTCTTGTAATTTACGCTTAATAATAATTCAACCCCATCTTGATTAGCAATTTCTCCATTTTCACAATGTTTTGAAGTTTATCATAAAAATACACTGTCTGTACATATAATCTGTCCATGATGTGTTCACGTGCTACAGGGTGGGGTTATCTTTCTAATCACCTGAAAGGAAGGCTCAGGGTGATCTATTCCGATTAATTATCCCTGTCTGTCCGTCTCCTTTTGAAGAGCATTCACAACTTCGTAGAAAAAAGTACTGTTATTTATGATTTTGTTTACTTGGCTACCGATTTTCTTATAGCTCATCGACTTCAATAATGTTAGTACTGCATGTATTAATTAACTAGATTTTGGAAACATCTACGCAAATAGATATTTATTGAAATTTCTATAAATGATAGTATAATAAACAACTAGAGTTGAAACCATTACAGCAAAAGAAGAAATTGCTCTTTATGAGACACTTCTTCTTTTGCCACAATGTTTTAAAAAGACGTCTACTGCACATGTGTCGATATGTGTTCGTATATGTAATAAGCCAATCCAATATATTTCGTCCAAAGAATGTTTCTGTCCACCGCGTAACTTTATTTTTGCTTCATTTTGCAGTAATTCTGGTGGTAATAATTGGTGCACTTTATATATACTGTATCTGCTTTCAGAGGCTAGTAAGTATAGAGAAAACACAAACATATTGCTTTCTTTGTTATTTGGAGTTTATGCATATATCTTAATTGACAGTTTCTAGTGCCATTGCACCATACTGACATTGTGGAGAATCAGATAACATCAAACCATGACGTATGTTTATAACTGTTGAAATCCTAAACATTTGATATTCAAGGGCAAATCATTCTTTGTATAAGAGTCCGATCTAAAAACATCTACGTTTAATATGTAAATGTACACCAACTATGGGTAAAGTGCGTCAATGTTTAATGCTAACGATGGTCCATACAAATCGACCCAATTGATTGCTATCTGTTCAGTTTTGTTAATGAAAACAAATAGAAAATTCATTCATTCATTTTGTTGATATTGTACCAATTTTTATAAGTATTGCACAGAGTTGAAAATATTGTGGCATAAGGAGAAATTTCTCATAATGAGCTATTTCTCCCTTTTCCTCATTGTTTTCAAAATTCGTCTGCTTCGGGGGGCGTCAGAATACGTCCATATGTGGGAAAGTGTTTAACAGTTAATTTATTGTTTATTCACACATAGGACAATTTGGGTAGGTATATATATATATACTATTATAATACTATATAAAGAATTTTTTACCGAAACCCCATCAGTGCTCGCCAACTAGTTAAGCACGGCGAAGGTAAATATAATAAGTTAATCATCATCAACCTCCGTCACGTTTACTCTATATCACAAATTTACCGAACTGATCATTTACTAACAACTCCGACATCCCTTACATATTAATGATTAGTGCAAACATATCAAACTAAATTTTTAACCCTTTCCCTCATATAGACGCTTTCTGACGCCTCTGCAGCAGACGGATTTTTGAAAACATAGTAACAAAAGAAGAAATTGCACAAAACGTGCAATTTCTCCTTTTGTCACAATGTTTTCCACTTTTAGTCATAGGTTATCCATTCAATTATAGAGATTTTCCATTATTTGACAAAATATGTTCAAAGTCGTCTGCTGCAGAATTGTCGTATGAGGGAAAGCAAAATTACCACTCCAACCTATTTACCATCATTGAATATATATCATGAAAAGGGGCTAGGCTGCACATGTTTTGTGCATGTGTAAAGTCGATACACCAGTATTCACAGAAAACAAGAATGATCGGAATCAGGAACGTACATGTATATGTCTGACTGAAGCCCCGTCTGACTGCAACAGGAAAACCCATTACAGCTATAAAATATACAAACAAGTATGACAACCATCAATACTTCTTGCAAATACAAGTTGTCAATAAATCAAGAGAATTCTTATAATGACATATTCTTCTTTTATCTTGATATAAGCAAATAGTGTCTTCTTTAAAAAAGACATGCAAAGACTATAAAACAGTATATTGTTCGGCTCACCGCGCATTCAAAATATTCCTAAATTACTAATCGAGTAGAGCGGTGACCCACATTATTGCAATTTATTGTGAAATAAGGAAACCGGAAACCAACACACCAAAACAAAATGAGTACCCAACGTGGAAATATCAAGAAATCTGGACCACCAAAGCACCAGAACAAGAAGGCATGGAAAAATGTTTATCACGATACTAGTATACAAACAAAACGGATCGTGAACACGGAAGTGTCGGGGGTCTGTAAACGTTGTAAGGACATCATTGATTGGAAAATATCATACAAGAAATACAAACCTCTCAGCCAGCCTAAAACATGGTGATTTTATGTTTCATACTTATATTGAATTATTGTAAAATTTGATTAAAAAATAGAAAAGGGTTGGGAGTTACATTTGTTTTAAACAATTAACTGATAACATTGGTTAAATGAATATCGTGGTATATGTATTGTTTATGTATGATAATTTATATAATATTTATAAAGCAAACTTCACAGTAAATTATATCCAGTGTCACTCAGTCGTTGTTTTATAAATCTTATATCCGATTTCATAATCAAATTGGACCTCAAACCATAATGCACACACAATCATGAACCAGCAAATTGTAAGCTGTACCTCACAGAGTTGAGCTAGTCCAGGTTTCTGTACTAGGAATGCGATTTTTTATTTTGACTGTTCGCATCCAATATGTAACAGCGATATAGCCATTGCTGGTCACCCATCCAGGCAATAACCCTGATGTATGTTGCTTAACTTCGTAAAAAAGCCAACCACCATAACAGCGTTGTCATAAACACCCTGTAGAAGTGGTATTTGTACATCTACGCCATTCCTGTAACATTTCCCCCTGTTTTCTTTTGAATTCGACTCGCAAAGTTCTGTTCACTTGCAGTACAGTAGAGCGGAGCCTATGTAAACATCACTGGAAACCACCAGAGATGATGGTAATGTCATCCTAAAATTCCACGTCTGCCACCATTTGTTACGTGTTCCAGGTCTCTCAAGAAGTTGAGCCATCGCGGATCACCCATCCAGGCACTAACCACGATGTATGTTGCATAACTTTGTGAAAAGGCCAACTAATGTTGTGGAAGTGACTATATACATGACTGAAAGAGAAATTGTAAACAATATTATTGAAGAGCAATATTATTTTTCTTCTCTCACAATGTTTTCGTTGAATGGCTGACATTAGCCCCTCTGGACATCCCCTTCGTAATAAAATAGGTGGACATTATCCCCTTCACCGGATTACTGAAACTGGACATATCTCCTTTGATATTTATAACGAAAATATATTTAATCTGCATCGGATTAACCCTTTTCCACATACAACATGAGAAATTTTATGAGAAATCCAGTCAATCATACTGTGTTTCCCTATTGTATGTGTGCCTCTTTCATTCCTGATTGCTAGATGACAATCACTAAGAGGTAACAAACACTTAACAGGCTCTCATGCAGAGGTCCAGATAAGCTCTCTTCCCCACATTATCTCTCTTATCATCCAACCAATTCTTACGATGTTGGTACTCAAACAAATTTTTCTCATTGAGACAATTATTTTAAATACCCACAACTAACGTTTTGAATGTTCAAATAAGGATTTTAAAACATGCAAAACGCCTCTTATCTGGAGCTCTGGTTCTGAGAAATACATGCAACCTTTAAAACATGACAAATGAATATTTTTGCATCAATTGCAACATTGTTGATTGTTGAAGCCTGCATGTGTTTCGTTCTCTTTCAGCGTAACATGCAAGCAAAGGAATGTGAGGAAAGCATACAATGTATACTGCGAAGACTGTAGTTCCAAAGACAACAAGTGTGCTAAATGTGGTGAAAAAAAGGATATTGTGTTAGAGTAAGTGCAGTTTGTTTATATATATTATTGGAAGGCTGTCACATACTATTAGTGATCATTTCTCCATTGTGTTTCTGTGAACACTCTTGTCTTCTCTTCCCAGTTACATTACACTAAATCCGGTCTTCGAAACTTAACCCTTTCCCTCATGTAGACGCCTCTGCAGCAGATGGCTTTTGAAAACATTGTGACAAAAGGATAAATTTTGTCGCAATGTTTTCAACTAGATTCAATTATTAAACTTTCATTCATAGAGATTTTTCATAATTTGCCTAGATTTTTTCAAAGTTGTCTGCTGCAGATTTGTTATATGTGGGAAAGGGTTAATTGACCAGTGATGATACAGATCTTACTGTGTCTCTTAGAAGTCTGATGAGAGTCAGCCCTGTTTGCCATTTGCTAAAGAAATTGTTCTGGTGTACAACCACACTATGTAATCTAATTTGATCATTGTGCCATGATAAAAGACATTAATTTTAACCCTTTCCCTCACATAGATGCTTTCCGACGCCTCTGCAGCAGACGACTTTTTAAAAACATAGTGACAAAAAAACGAAATTGCTCAAAACTAACAATTTCTTCTTTTGCAACAATGTTTTCCACTTTTAGTCATAGGTTATCCATTCAATTATAGAGATTTTCTATGTTTTGACAAAACATGATCAAAGTCGTCTACTGCAGAATTGTCGTTTGAGGAAAAGGGTTAACCCTTTCCGACATGCAGATGCTTTCTGATGCCTCCTAGAATATTATACATTTTGATATGTGGTTGTTCTGAGCCGAACCAAAATGTAAATAATGACTGGTTTACTGGTTTGCGTTACACCGTTTACAACTGTATTTCACTTTTATGATAGCAATCAGTTCACCTATCATGTATTTGTTGGTTCTCTTGCACCAATACCTTGTATAACATTCTTCACAATCAACTGCCAACTTACCCTCAGACTTTTAAGCCCATCTGCTGTAGATGGATGATGCTGGTCACTATTTTTAGTCATCAGAAGAATATTCACAAAGCCTGTGTTGTTACTGTCAACTCAAATGTAAATCATGTATAAATGTTCAAAGTCGTCTGCTGCAGAATTGTCGTATGAGGGAAAGGGTTAAGCACATACAGATTCTTAACCCTTTCCCTCATACAGAGGCATTTTGACACCACTGCAAAGTCTTATGCTACAGGTTTGTGGTATATAGAAAAGGGTTACATTTTGTGCAAAGATGTGGACTTTTGTGGACAGCGTCATTAACATGTGATTAGTCTTGCAAGCCAATGCTGTTCAGTTAAAGAGATTTTTCCAACAAAATTGTCTTCTGCAGAAGCATCTGTATGTGGGGAAGTGTTAACATAGGGCTCTGGGAAATATATGGAGTTATTTTACAATTTGAGATAGTCATTCCATACTCAATTCCTGTAATGTTGATATTATGCTTATAACCCTTTTCCTCAGATCTTCACCAAAGTCGGTTACCATGTTTGTGGGCTTAATGTTTGAGCCAAGTTTGATAAATAGCCAAATTATCCAAAATTGGGGTAAATAGGCCTTGTCCAATCTTCATCAAAGTCGGTGTTTTGGGCATATAACCTTGATTGAGGTAAATGACTGGCCAGATGACTAGTAATTCCAGAGTGAGACCTTCCTGACTGGCATATTTTGTGTCAGTTTGGCATTCTTGTTTGTTTTTTCTCATGTTTTTCTTCTCTTTTTCGCATATTGTCATATTTAGCTAATTTTCTCACTCTTATCCAAAGGTGCTCTCAAGTTGAAATAATGTTCTCATGAGCCTAAGCCTATCAGATAAGAGATTTATATTTTACCAACCTCTACCTAGAATGAATCTGGTTTTTTCTTTTTTTTACACAGACCCAGTCTACCCGAAGCACTGCAGGCTGCTGAGGACAGTCGGATCAAATTAAAACTGGAGATGTTATCCGAGAGAAAGAGACGTATGATACTTTTAACCCCTTTTCCACTACAGACGATTTTTGAAAACATTCTGACCAATGATGAAATTGCTCTGAAGGAACAATTGCTCCTTTTGATAACAAATGTTTTCAATTGTATTCAATAAATATAAATCCATTTATAGATTTTCCATAATTTTGCTTAATGGTTTCAGTCCTCTGCTTCAGATTTATTGTATGTGGAAAAAGTGTTAACCCTTTCCTTCATATATACGCTTCTTGACGCCTCTGCAGCAGACAGCATTTTGAAAACATAATGACCAAAGAAGAAATTGCTCAAAATGAGCAATTTCGCCTTTTGACACAATGTTTTCCACTTTTAGTCATAGGTTATGAATTCAATTCAAAATATGTCCAAAGTCGTCTGCTGCAGAATTGTCTTATGAGGGAAAGGCTTAACCCAATACGATATATCCAGAGTCGTCTTTCTTTGATAATATCACGAAAAGTGAATGTATAATTTTGATACAGGATTTTCCTTTTACCAAAATGTTTTAAAACTGCTGCCAAGGTTTTAAATGTTGCCTGTATCAGAGAAAGGATTAACCCTTTCCCACGTACGACAATTTTGCAGCAGACAACTTTGAACATATTTTGTTAAAAGATAAAATTGAATGGATAACCTATGACTAAAAGTGGAAAACATTGTGGCAAAAGGAGACATTGATCGTTTTAAGCAATTTCTTCCTTTGTCACTATGTTTTCAAAAAGTCGTCTGATTGATTTGGGTTTAAAACTGTTTCAACAAAAAATCAGTCATATCATGACAGCCAGTTCACCTACCATGTGTTGCTTTCTCACACCGGTATTCCACACAACAATCATTCCAAGCAACTAGCTGCTTTTCCACATAGGTTTAGGGCATTGATGGAAGACAAAATTACTCTTGCCTCATTGAGTGACTAACTTTCGTCAAACGTCGGAAAGCTTGGGTTCAAACTCAAAACCCTTGGATTGACAGCCTGTGCCACTACCAACTGAGCTACCATGGCTAGCTCATCAGAGTGATTGGGTTAATTTTAAAACTTGAGTCTCATACCAAAGGTTCTGGATTCGATTCCCGTGATAAGCGGGTTCTGCCTTTGGAATTTTTTCGCACAAATGATGCAATCCTGATTAAGTCTCCAGGAATCAGACATTGAGTGTGATTAATATAAGCTGAAAGCATCTTTTGCAATCCGTTACAAATAAATAAGTTTATAAACTAAAGTAAGGAGAAGAAACTGTAAATAAAACGGCATATATCAGTTAAAAGACATTTTGTATGAAGTATAAGTAAAAAATAACATGGATATCTAGCTGGAGCCTGCCATGTATTTCAACCAATCAATATATCCAGATCACTAGGTATAAGTGTTGCCAGTTTGAAATCCCTCAGCCAAACAGAACCAAAGTTATGAACAGTTAACCCTTTCCCATATACAACCAGGGGCCGTGAGATTGAATGCCATCTTGGCCAACATTCTTTCCAACATTTTATCAAAGTTAATGCAACAAGTGTCATTTGTTTTCCACCAATGGGCTAACAGTCTATGTGGAAAAGCAGCCAGTTGCTTGGAAGGACTCTTTGTGTGGAGTACTGGTGTGACAGAACAAGGAACACATGGGTAGGTAAACTGGCCGCCATGATATGACTGAAAAATTGTTGCAGCAGACAGCTTTTTAAAAATATAGTGATTAAAGAAGAAATTGCTCAAAACAAGCAATTTCTCCTTTTGTCACAATGTTTTCATCTTTTAGTCATAGGTTATGCATTCAATTATAGGGATTTTCTATTTGTTGACAAAATATGTTCAGTCGTCTGCTGCAGAATTGTCGCACTAGGAAAATGCCACCAGAAGTAATCGACACTTTATTATTTATTCCATTATGAAACTGGCTAGGTGTAACACAAATTAACCATTTTACTTATCATAAGAAAAGAATAGATCTTTCTATTGAACTTCATTAGAATATGACGAGTACATTTTGAGGAGTAAGCAAATAATACCTACAAAATAAATATCCAATAAATCTTTCCCTCATAAAGACGCTTTTTGACGCCTCTGTAGCCAACTTCTTTTGAAAACATTGTGACAAAAGGTGAAATTGCTCAAAACGAGCAATTTCTCCTTTTGCCACAATATTTTCAACTATTTCAATAATTAAACCCTTATTTATGGACTTTTTCACGTTTTTGCCATTATATTTTTTTAAGTCGTCTGCTGCAGATTTGTTGTATGTGGGAAAGGGTTAAACCTTTCATATATGCAGAAGAATGTGTTTGAAAACAGTGTGATATAATGACAATTTTATTGTTCACTATATTTTCAAAGTCCAACTGCAGGTTCGTTGTATGTGAGAAAGGATTGATTCATATATATATATATATATTCTTTTCAGGAACTTATCTCAGGCTTATAGAGAAGGGTGAACTAAAACCTGGAATGTTTCCAGATTCAAGCGGCGAGGAAGATTCAGAGACGGATTCCGAGGACGAATGTAAAGTTGAGCAAAATGTTGGTACTGAAAAAAGCATTGTTGAAAAAGTGAAATGTATGGACCTTAAAGAAAACGATTGTCATGAAAAGGATACGACACGTGTTGATTTGAATAAAGACTAAACATTTTCGAAAAATTGGCTTAGTTTTCCTTGATTTTGCAGGAACAAGTTTTTCACCAATTTGACTTATAATTACAGGATAATTATGTTTCAGTGTGAGATCGGAATATATATTTATCACAGAGACGGCACTCAAAGTGTAATTTTCACAAGTTGGCTATGCTAGGAGTGAAAATTACCTTTTTAGTGTTCATGAATGGTAATATATCGTGGTAGATTGTCAACCGCTTGTTTTGCTGCAGCTTAACCCTTTCCCTCATACAACAATTCTGCAGCAGACGTCTTTGAACGTATTTTGTCAAAATATAGAAAATCTCCATAATTGAATGGATAACCTATGACAAAAAGTGGAAAACATTGTGGCAAAAGGAGAAATTGCACGTTTTGAGCAATTTCTTCTTTTGTCAGTATGTTTTCAAAAAGCTGCAGAGGCGTCAGAAAGCGTCTATATGAGGGAAAGGGTTAAATGTATGTTTCAGTGTGAGATCGGAATATATATTATCCCCCGAGTCGGCACTAAAAGTGTAATTTTCACAAGTTGGCTATACTAAGAGTGAAAATAACCTTTTTAGTGTTCATGAATGGTAATATATTGTGGTATATCAACCGCTTGATTGATTGCAGCTTAGCACCTTTTTCAACGATATTTCACAATGGCCAGTTTCCACAACATTTTCTTCTTGCACCAGTACTCCATACAACATCTTTCCCAGGCAACTGGCTACCTTCCCATATTGACTTTTTAGTTTAGGCCATTGTTGGAAGACGAATGACCCTTGTCACAATGATTGAATCAATCATCAGAAATAATTAATGGACAAACCAAGCTTTGAACCCACAACCCCTGGATTAATAGCCATCAGCTTTACTGACTTGAGCTATTGTGGCTCGACGGAGAAAGTCAACCAAGGAAAATAAATTTTACGCAACGTTATTTTCAAATCGACGAGTACATTAATTTTGTACATGGAGATTTTTGAAAGTTTTTAACATATAACAAAGATAATCTCCAACCCTGGCGAATTTTAACCAATCTGGATATTGACCAATGTTGGTAGAGGGTCACGGAAGGAATGTTTGTGCCAAATTATTTTCGAATCGGGCCAGCATTGTCGGACAGAAAAGTTTTATAAGTTTTGGAATGTTTTAGCTTGTCCATTTTTGAAGAAAAACGTTGCACATTTTCAAATGAAACTTAATACACATGTTCCTAGGAATAATACGCATGTCTATACCAAGTCACACAACTCTGGCTTAAACAATTATTCAGTTATGCGCCTTTTTCGACATAAAAAATAAAGCGGATGAGCGTTGGCATTCACTCTGCTGCGCTCTTGTTTGTTCTTCTGTTTCTGCAGTTTCCAAAGTTGGACATGGTATTCAATTCGTTGAAAATGTGAACAGACGGACAGACACTGACATTGGATGATCAAAATAGCTCATCCTGAAATTCATGTTCAGGTGATCTAATAATGCAGTCTCTAGGGTGGCCACAAGAGCTGTCTTCAATTTGGTCTAGTGAGTACATGTAGTGACCATGTTTGTGATCACCCAATACCCATATTCAAACTTTGCCAAGATATTATCAAGATGAACAAACTGAAATAGTTCATGAAAATTGGATGAAAATAGTGGCCTTTAGTGTTAGCTAACATATTGTTGAACATGGACAGAAGGCGAAAGCATGTCAGACATAAGGCAAGCACAATAGCTCACCTTGAGAACTTTGTGCTCAGGTGAGCTAATAAGAAAAAGTCATGTACATGTTTTATCTTTTATATAATACAAATATTTTAACATGATATAGTAGAAGTCAATAATTCTCACAATAATGACTTTTGAAAACATTGTTTTAACCCTTTCCCACTTGCAGACGCATTCCGACGCATTTGCAGCAGACGTCTTTTGAAAACATAGTGACAAAAGAAGAAATTGCACAGAACGTGCAATTTCTCCTTTTGTCACAATGTTTTTTCCACTTTTTGTCATAGGTTATCCATTTAATTATAGAGATTTTCTATGTTTTGACAAAATACGTTCAAAGTCGTCTGCTGCAGAATTGTCTATGTGGGAAAGGGTTAAGCAATTTATCCTATTCCCATATTGTTTTCATTTCTGCATTAAAATTACACAAAATTATTGAGAAGTTACATTTTTTTTCCCTTGATCTTTAACCCTTTCCCATCTACAACAATTCTGCAACAGAAAACAAAAAGATGGAATTTATTTCAAAATGAAAGTATAATTATCAAATTGAGTATAAACACTGTGGCAAAAGGAGGAATTGCTCCTTTAACCAAAGTGTTTCAAAAGTTGTCTTCTGCAGAGGCATCAGAAGAGTATGTATGTGGGAAAGGCTTAAAGCAAACAATCCTACGGATATTATATCAAGTCGATAATAAATATGTTCCAATCAATAGCTTGTGATACTTCCAAAATAAATTAACGACTTCCTGAAAACCAACCATAGGGTATTTCCAATTAGTGCAGATCAAGATCTACCTGAACATCAGTTCACTGTTCACCTATTAGTCTAGATTAGACAGTATTGTCGTCTAAACAGATTTTAATTCAAACATAGAACTCGTCCTGCATACTTGTATAATGGATTATTGTTCTTGACCGTTTGCTTGAGAACTCCTGCATCCTTGTACAACTATATTAGAAACACGGAAGCTTCCGATTACACTGTGCGGAGGTACACACTGATCTAAATCTTCTGGTCGCAATGTAAAACAGTCAAGTTTTGTGTGATGTAACCCTATATCTAAGTCAATTTTTATCACAGAAACTGCTCTTGCTTGGCCATCTGCCATTCTAAAACTCTCCACGCTACTTCTGGGTTGAATTCCTCTTGGTCTCGACACATTACCATCACATGTGTTATTCTCAATACTTTGTTCTGAAACATTAACAAAACTTTTTATTATTCACAATGAAAACAACTAACTGATTTGAATAATCTTTTTCCTGATATAGTTTGATTTTAATTATTTTACAGCAAACAACTGCAATGTTGGGGGAAAAAAAATACTCAAAACAAGTAGATTCTTATTTTTCCACAATGGTTTAAGTGCCATTTCATAACAATAGAACTTGAATTTCACAGATTTTACAAGATGTTCTTGTTTATTTTAAAGCTGACAACTAGAAATCAGCTAACTGTAGTGATATAGTATGGAGGCCATTTCTTAAAGTCAATACATGTGCAAGAGAAACAGTTGACCATTTCCCACAAGGTGACATATTTTGAAACAAGATTTAAAAACATTCGGTTGAAGATTAGCAACTTCTCCTTTTGCTATAATGTTTTGAACTCTGATCAATAATTCATAGACAGCAAGGATATATTTGTAAGTTGACAACTGACTATGCATTCAGCACCAAATTGTTTTGAGGAAAATATTTTTAAATTGTTCACTACAGTCACGCCGAATGCCCATCAACACGGCTTGAGGGAATCTGGTCGAAGGTCACCTTAGGAACATTTCTACAAAAACATTTTTTTCATTTTTTCCCTTCAATTGCCATGATGGCAATCGGAATTTTGCCTGGACCCAAAAGTTTGGAAGGAATTTGGAATTTTAGGTGAGGAGGCTTGCTAATGTTGTTTCCTCACAATTGGCCAAGTGATCCAAGAGGGAAGGTGGTTTCAAGTCAAAAGTTAACAGTAACAGACGCTCACACATCGCACAATTAAGATGGTGAAGATAAAGACAAAGCAAAGCAATGTTGCCCACCAACTTCTTTAAACCTTTCCTACATACACCAAATCTTCAGCAAACGACTTTAAAATATCTGGTTATAAGTATGGTCAACATCTATCAAAAAAAAATTAAGCATTGAATAGAGCTGAGAAAACATTGTGGCAAGAGGAAAATTGCTCATCATGAGCAAATCTTCTGAAGCCACAATGTTTTCAAAAGTCAACTGTTGCAGAAGTGTATATATGTGGAAAAAGTTAAGGTTAGGGTTATAAATAATTAGGCAAGTGAAATCAATACTTACTGGGTCTCCCTCAACAACATCTCCTTTAGAATTTCTGTACACTTCTATAGCTTGAGCATTGAACCTGATGAACAAAACTGGTCCCTGTTCAACAAGTTTACCCATAATCACCTGTGAATTATATACAATACAGTGTCAATTACAGGAAAACAAGAAAAGAGATTTCGGAGGAAGTCATTTGTCACCCGCCTATAAGTCGGTCAGTGTTAGTGAAATGGACTGACTGTCAGTGAGCAAAGAAATGTGACACAAATTGTGTATTTAGGGCAAGTTTGTCCCCATTTATGTACCATGTTCGACTATTGCATGCAAAGGGTCACTAGCCAGCTATTACTGAGACACACAACTAAACAAGAGGGCCATGATGGCACTGGATCGCTCACCTGAATTAAGCAATGTGATTTGTCATGCCTACCACAAAAACCTTTTTAAGCAACCAACTTGCCTTGAAGAAATCTTGCAGAGGGTCATCTAAGGAACATTTCTACAAATTATTTGGAAATTGACTAGATACTTCCGGATAAGACATTTTTAAAGTTTTCAATATAACCATATACGGCAAAACAGTCCTGTGACCACATTTTTCCCCCAGTAATTAAAATGGCTTGAAGGAATCAGTTAAAAGGTCACCCAAGCAATATGTTTTTTTGACAAACAAATTAAAGGAATAAGTAACATTTCTACAAAATTATTTGCAAATTTGCCACATCTTTTGGAGAAGAAGATTTTTAAAGATTTTACTTTATATTATACAATGTATATTAATTTTATAAAGGCAAAACAGCCTGCCCCCTGGTGGGAATGTTTTTCAACCAAGGATGATTTCTGTGAAGTTTAATTCAAATTTACACTGGCCATAAAGGAGATGTTGATGACGTACAACAGCAGGGAGTAAAATTAGCGGTCGCCCAGTCGCCCATGGCGACTAAATCTTCGGCTGGACCACCTAAGATTTCAAAATCGTCGTCCAGCCGGCGACCTTAAATATTGCATTTTCTATACTCCAGACCCCATGTTATTTTTTTTGTCGATGGAATCATCAAAAACTGATGAAGTTTATCAACTGTTAGAGAAATTGTCTTTTTTCTCATTACCAGATCCAAAATAGCCCCTTTTGTGTTTAACTTGTTTCATCGGCGAACAAAACATGGAAGATCGAGAGATTCCAAATACAATTGTAAATATTAGGACCCCTCTAGGCGATAAATGAGCGACGGTTATCGGATTTATTCTACCGCGTAAACAAAATTGGGTACCTGTAATCTATAAATAGATATGGAAAATATCCCAAACAGACTTATAAGTATTACGTCAGCTTTTTCAAAATGTCTGCGCAGTCAAATTTAACAAAAATTACAATGCGGCGTTTTCTCGACTGGGTTAGCGGACCCAAAAAGAAAAGGTTATTTTACAGGGTTCGAATTTAAGCTTGCAAACTCGCGAGTGCAAATTTCAAATTGCAAGGTGAGATTTCAGGAACCAGCATATTTTTGCGAGTGAAAATTTTGGGCCGAATAATACGCATTTCTATTTGTCGATCTTTTACAGGGTTGTTTCTTTGACAAATCGCTGTTATTGCAGTGATTTTTCGAGATTTACCGAGTGGCTGGGAGTATATATATACTTTCAGTTTTGCAATATTAGCGGAAGTTTACAATCGACTCATGTGCATGCATATTCAACGGCCCCAATATTGATGACGTTTACTGTATACATTTGAGCATCGGAATTCTAAAATTAGTTTTAATTTATATATCGCAAATACGATGGTATATTTTGGGTTTCCCAAGTTGTATTCACAACGGAGATAGAAGGAATGGATGTCTTGCACTTAATCTATTTATTATACCCCCAAAAAACAAAGTTTTGGGGGGGTATATAGGAGTCACTGTGTCGGTCGGTCGGTCGGTCGGTATGTCGGTCGGTCGGTCGGAAGCCATATTTTGTCCGGACCATATCTTAACAATGCAACATAGGATTTGAACGAAACTTCATAGGATGATACAACACATTGAGAGGAAGTGCGGTGTACAGGAACCATAACTCTATTTTATCTAAATACAAAGTTATTGCCCTTTGTTACTTTTTCTTATTCGTAGAGTCTTGTCCGGAGCATAACTTTAAAACTAATTGTTGGAATTTAATAAAACTTCATAGGATGATACAACACATTGAGAGGAAGTGCAGTGTATAGGAACCATAACTCTATTTAATCTAAATAAAGAGTTATTGCCCTTTGTTACTTTTTCTTGTCCGGAGAATTACTTAATAACAGATGGAATCTAATAAAACTGCATACAATGGTAGAGCATAATCAGAGGAAGTGCAGTGTACAAGAACCATAACTCTAATTTACATAATTACAGAGTTATTGCCCTTTGTTACTTTTTCTTATTCGTAGAGTCTTGTCCAGAGCATAACTTTAAAACTGATTCTTGGAATTTATTAAAACTTCATAGGATGATACCACACATTTAGAGGAAGTGCAGTGTACAGGAACCATAACTCTATTTAATCTAAATACCGAGTTATTGCCCTTTGTTACTTTTTCTTGTCCGGAGAATTACTTAATAACTAACAGATGGAATCTAATAAAACTGCATACAATTGTAGAGCATAATCAGAGGAAGTGCAGTGTACAAGAACCATAACTCTAATTTACATAATTACAGAGTTATTGCCCTTTGTTACTTTTTCTTATTCGTAGAGTCTTGTCCAGAGCATAACTTTAAAACAAATTGTTGGAATTTAATTAAACTTCATAGGATGATACAACACATTGAGAGGAAGTGCGGTGTACAGGAACCATAACTCTATTTTATCTAAATACAGAGTTATTGCCCTTTGTTACTTTTTCTTATCCGTAGAATTACTTAATAACTAATAGATGGAATCTAATAAAACTACATATAATGGTAGAGCATAATCAGAGGAAGTGCAGTGTACAAGAAACATAACTCTACTTTACATAATGACAGAGTTATTGCCGTTTGTTACTTTTTCATATTCGTAGAGTCTTGTCCGGAGCATAACTTTAAAACTAATTGTTGGAATTTAATAAAACTTCATAGGATGATACAACACATTGAGAGAAAGTGCAGTGTACAGAAACCATAACTCTATTTAATCTAAATACAGAGTTATTGCCCTTTGTTACTTTTTCTTGTTTACAGAGTTATGGCCCTTTTGTTGGTCGGTCGTAAACCATATTTTGAGTCAAGGTGCTGTTTTGGGGGTATTTATCATCTTCAGTGATATTTCTAGTTTATTGGGGTTTTACGCTGCTTTCAACAATATTTCAGTTATATCACGGCGACAGTTCACTTATTCATGATCCCTGGGTAAACAAACCAGTACTAGGCTAGAAAATGAAAAATAACAAGGTCACCGATTTAGGTCATTCACTGAAACAGGGCAGTGTACGATTTATATGTCAACATTACATCCGATCCTAGCAGGAACATAATTTAAAATGATTTCAAGCAGGAATTGAGATTGACACTCTAGATTTCTGTTTCCAATTTAAAAACAATAGTTCATCAGTTTTCATGAATGACTTTTCTTCATTTGGTTTTGCATTGAATAAATTTAAATAAAACTAGAACTATCACTGAAGATGATAAATACCCCCTAAACAGCACCTTGACTACACCAAAACTTAATAAGTAAAAGGGCCCTTACTCTGTAAAATAACATGCAATTGTAACCCCTTTAGGATATGCACATCTCCTCTTGGGATAGAAGCTTCAAGTAAAATGTTATTGAATTCCTATTTTGTAAGAAATAGGCCGGACAAAATATGGCTTCCGACCAACAGACAGACAGACAGACAGCCCACCACAGTGACTCCTATATACCCCCTCTTCTTCGAAGGGGGGTATTAAAATACATGTTTGCTTGTTGTAATAGGCTACATATAATATGAATAAAAAAAAATCATATATGAATTTGCGTAATTGTATTATTGAAAAGGTTGGGCCACCAAATTTTTCTCTGGGCCACCATTATTCTATAGTAAGTGGTCCAGTTGGCCACCAAGCTCAAAATGTTAGTCTTTATCCCTGCAACACATGTACTACGCCGAACAATCACAAATAACTAACATTGAACACATCATGTTCAGGTGAGCTAAAGGGGAGCTTATAAACACCTCCGTGGTGTCATGGTAGAAAGCATTTGCCTCAGGTGTAGGAAGTTGCGGGTTAAATCACTGGCCAAAAACTAATAAGAGGATAACGATGGTCCCAAAATCGCTCACCTGATTTAATAGAACATTAATAGTTTTCAATTTTCTTACAAATTTGTGCCATTTTTTTTTTCTTAAATCAGACAAATACTTAGTATTTTTTTAAAGCTTTTTATTTAGATTTACCATATCCATATAAGAAAAAAAAAAGCCAGGCATCCTTGCTGTCGAGAGAAGATTGATCCCAAGTGGTTACTAAGCAGTCATTTGAAGCCAAAAATTATACCTTATAAGTAATTCACCATAACATAAGCTAGCCTGGCTTTTACCAGTACAGCTAAGAAAAAAGAAATATCCAAACAGATCAATGGTTTAACTCTTAGCATACAAGCGGTGGATTTTGTCAACTGTTGATGACATTTGAAAACAGTTTGGATCCAGATCACCACCCCCCCTTAATTCGCTGACAAAAAACAACTAAGAATGCAACAAGTTGATATATAGATGTGTTATTCATACAACACAACCAGTATTTCATAATGACATGTATGTTCATACTTACATCGACATCACTGACATCTAGAATCTTACTGTCAAATGCGTAACCTGAATCTTTAAACTTCTTTATCTGGTGCATCAATACATTGAAGGTCTGTAAAATAAATATTTAAATATGTCTTCAACATTATTGAGGACTCGGCAGCATCATGTGTTTTTTAATGGAGAGGAAGAATTTGAACAATCATGGTAGAGGATCACCCAAGGATCAGTTTTTCACCTTAACCCTTTCCCTCATACGACAATTCTGCAGCAGACGTCTTTGAACATGTTTTGTCAAAAAATGGAAAATCTCAATAATTGAATGGATAACCTATGACAAAAAGTGGAAAAGATTGTGGCAAAAGGAGAAATTGCACATTTTGTCACTATGTTTTCAAAAAGCTGTCTGCTGCAAAGGCGTCTATATGAGGGAAAGGGATAAACTCTTTTCGTGCCATGGCAACCAGAGTTCTGCATTCAATTTTATTTCTTTGAACAACGTTGAAAAATGACAACAAATGGAAGCCTGACAAAGACTGGTCAAAATAACTAGCTTTGCACATAATATCATCTAATCCATTGCAAAACACTTAATCTAATAAATTTAACTCTTTCCCACATACAATAATTCTGCAGCAGAAGATTTTGAAAATGTCTAAGCAAAAGCACCGAAAATCCCTTTAAATGAAAGAATAATAATTAAATACAGTTGAAAACATGGTGACAAAAGGTGAAATTGCTTGTTTTGAGCAATTTCTTCTTTTGTCGCCATGTTTTTAAAAAGCTGTCTGCTGCAGAGGCATCAGAAAGCGTCTATAGGAGGGAAAGGGTTAAGCATCCTGAAATACAACAAAATGAAATGTAATTAACCCTTTCCCTCCTATAGACGCTTTCTGACGCCTCTGCAGCAGACGCCTTTTTGAAAACATAGTGACAAAAGAAGAAATTGCACAAGACGTGCAATTTCTCCTTTTGCCACAATGTTTTCCACTTTTTGTCATAGGTTATCCATTCAATTATGGAGATTTTCTATTTTTTGACAAAGTATGTTCAAAGTCGCCTGCTGCAGAATTGCCGTATCAGGAAAAGGGTTAACTGGTAACTTCCTATTCCTTTGACATGTGCATCTTTAACATTTAACAGTTTATATATTACAGATTCATAAAAAAAAACTAAAATATCACACAAGTATGGCTATCCAGATGTTATTTTGTGTATTAAAAAGAGTGGTTTCATTATGAGCAATTTCTCCTTTTGCAACAATGTTTTCCAAAAACTGTCTGCTGCAGATACTTCAAAATGCATCAATATCTTGGAAAGCGTTTAATACGGGATTTCTCTCTTTAACTAAAAATATTCCGGTCAACTAATTTTTCATAATAAACCCATTTTGAAATTTGAATTTCATAGCATTGACAGTTGAAAAGATGTGGGAAGTCCTTAACAGGCATTTGTATATCTAATAAGGAGCACAACTCAAAAAGACTTATCTTTAGGAAAAGAAACAAGACGGGTATGAGGCCCTACTTTGCTCACCTGAGAATGGGCTATTTAAGACTTAACTCTTTCAGCGCCAATGGCATTAAGATTTTTCTACAATATGGCCTAGTGACCTAGATTTGACCTGACTTGACCCATATTTGAAGCATGGCCTAGATATCATCAAGACAAACATTCTAGTAAAGTTTCAACATGCTCACGTTAAAAACACGGCCTCCAGTGTTAAGAAGATTTTCCTTCAATTTGTGCTCGTGACCTAGTTTTTGACCCGACATGACCTATATTCGAACTTGGCCTAGATATCATTAAGACAAACATTCTGACAAAGTTTCAACATGCTCAAGTTTAAAATGCGGCTTGCAGAGTGTTAACAAGATTTTCATTTAATTTGATCTAGTGACCTAGTTTGTGACCCAACATGACCCAGTTTCGAACATGGCCTAGATTTGATGGAGATGTATGTTCTGATAAACTTTCATGAAGATTTGATGCAAAATGTTGCCTCTAGAGTGTTAACCCCTTCCCTCATATAGACGCTTTCTGACGCCTCTGCAGCAGACGCCTTTTTGAAAACATAGTGACAAAAGAAGAAATTGCACAAAACGTGCAATTTCTCCTTTTGCCACAATGTTTTCCACTTTTTGTCATAGGTTATCCATTCAATTATGGAGATTTTCTATTTTTTGATAAAATACGTTCAAAGTTGTCTGCTGCAGAATTGCCGTATGGGGGAAAGGGTTAACAAGCAAATGTTGCCGACGAACGGCGCCACAAAAACTCACCTTGAGCACTTCTTGCTCTGGTGAGCTAAAACTAAGGGTCAGCTATATTTGCATGATAAATCATTTTTAAAATTTCAAGATACTACCAAGATCAATTCATAAATTACAGCATGTTCCAACAAAACTTGACAAATATACAAATGACTGCATAGCAATAAGCTCCACTAACTTCTTTGAAATTCGGGGAGGGGGGGATAAAAAGAGAAAACATTACCGCTTCATGACACCAGTCTCTCAAAACTTCGTCTTCCCCTCTCACTAAAGCCTAAAAAAGAATAGATAAAATGCTGTATAATATTATAGTTTTATGCTTCTGTATGGGAAAATCTTGAGCAAGGACAAGTTCCTTTGGCCAATAAGCTCAAGCTTGCATTGAAACTTTTTAGTGTATATTTTGTAATTTTAAATTTCAAATTTGTCAATCTGGTATTTCTATGTTTTTAAAAACTTTGATCATACAGAATATTAACAATTGTTTTATTGCACAATTATTGTCTTTTCTAATGGTTGCAAAGATTGTGGAAAATAAAAATTTACAGCAACTGTTTCAACTCGCAATATGGGCAAAATGACATTACATGTATACCCGTTTGCTCAATATGAACTTTTAAAGAACATCTGCATTGAAATCATCTGAGGAAAATGATTTTGATGGACAGTAGAAATAATTGTTGGAAAATAAAATGCAATAACCTCTTAATTGTATTTTTGATATTGTCCATTTAAAATTTGTAATTTTCATGTTTTTAAAAACTTGTTTTGTGAGATTCACAACTATTGTCCATTCTGATTGTTGCCAAGATCGTGCAAAATAAAAATGTTTGGGAATGCCATTTTGTTTTGATTCAAAATGTGGGCAAAATGAAGTCATCTGCTTTGAATACATCTGAGGGAAAAAACCTTGATGCAAAGTTGAAAACGTTGATAAATCAAAACGCTTTTGAGCAAACTTTCCTTTCCCCACAGTGTTCCCAGAAGATGATGCAAATGATGTGATTTGGTATCTCTATCTGACAAAAAGTTTAATCTTATGTACTTACCTCTAGTAAATTTGGAACAAATCTTCTTTGACACCAGCGGGCAAATTCCTGTGTTTCAAAATTTGGATCTACTTTACAAATTTCATCAACTACTCCAGTCATTTCGCTCTTGGTGAACATACCACCTATTAAAATAATCCAAACAGAAACCAATGAACCTCAAACTTCCAATATGTGACCACCATCACCAAATACACATTAGCACCCATCGTAATAACCCACAGTTATGAGTAGGAGTTGTAAATTTAATGATTTGAGGATGAATCTTCCTATGGTTGGGGAGTATGAAGTAGAGTGGTCAGTCCCATAGAAGACTTTGCATAGTTTGATGTTTGTATAAGGGAATAGTCATACTGCATTGCTACAGAGCTATCTTTTACAGGGATTTGGTAGAATAACGGTATTTACCAGGGACAAGAGGACCAAAGTTCGCGTTGGGTACTTTTTTAGGCAAGTAGTTCTTCCGTTGAGCCATGCCATATTATAACCAACCAACAGGGTTCTGAATAGAGATCATATGCATACTTTAAAATGCATATGCAAGTGGGAAAAGGTTAAAAATAGTCAAGCGCAAAATGATCCATTTTTTCCTTTTCCGACTATGTTTTAAATTCTGCATTTTGTTTATCCATGCATTTTTCTAGATGATTAAATGCTTTCCTGAGATGTTTTTTTTAAAGAAGAATACTATAAATATCATATCAGATTTTTTTTAAGCCTTTTAACATATCTGCAAGTCTGCTGCACACAATGAGGCATAATTTGAAAATAAGAATTTTACCAAACCGAACAACCTATCTGTCTCTCTCTGTCTCTCCTCCTCTCTCTCTCTCTTTTAGTATTGTTAATAATACCATGTCACATTAAAATTGTAAATATATGACTTTTGTTATAACACTCATGCACCTGTCAGTTTGAGTATTAAAGTTCATGTTATGTTATGCAGCAATTTCTTCTTTTTCCAAAATGTTTGCCAATGTTGCCTGCAGCAGAGGGCTGAGGCGTCAAAAATGCAAAAGGTTTAAAGTACTTACCAAACAGATAGGATACTTTTTCAGTTACAGCCCTGCTGGCCCGGACTACCGCATTATCACTTTCATCATATTTCATTTTTAAATCAAAGAATTCTGAAAGAAAAAAAAAAATATTAACTTTATCATAATGTGTAAGCCCCCCATTAATTATATTCAGCAGCATATGTATATCTTTTGACTTATATACAGTTAAGAACATCATGAAATTGACAAATTTACCGATCACGCTCCGCTCCATTCCGTTCAGTTCTGCTCAAGTTCCAATCTGCTCTTAAGGCATTTAGTGGGTGAAATCATTGTGATTGCTTTTTCCCGTTCCGATCACTGGGAACGCTTTTTTTTTTTATCAAAATAAAGTTTCGTAAAATATTTATCGAGTAAATTGTTGCAACCGCTCAATGAGCGAAGCATTCATGTGATTGGATTTTTTCATTCATTATGATTGTTTGGTTCGGTGTACAAAATTCCACTCTTAAAGCGTTCCAACTTCGTTCCAATCACGTTCCGCTCAGATTGTCCATTTCATGATGTTTAACAGGTTAAGTACATCAAGAATATGACCAATTTACCGTTCAGGATCCACTCCACACCGTTCCGTTCAGTTCCACTCCTCTCACGTTAAAATCCGCTCTTAAAGCGTTCAGTCATTCAAATCTTTGTGATTGCTTTTTTCCGTTCTGATCAAATTGATTGCTTTTTTACGTTCACTAGGAATGCTTTTCTTAAAATAATTATTGAGTAAATTGTTGCAACGGCTCAATGAGCGAATTCATGTGATTGGATTTTTTCATTCATTATGATTGTTTCATTCAGAGCTCAAAATTCATTTCTGCTCTTAACCCATTACGTCACGCAAGCGCCTCAGAGCGCTGCTTTCTATAGACGCACAGATGCGCTTTAGAGCACCTCGATCCACTACGGCACAGAGACGCCTTAGAGCGCTTCTGTTTTTGTATCTAATATAATCCTTTTTAGATTCTAAAATTTATTTATAAAAATAGCCCATTCGATGCATTAATATCTTACCTTTATTAATCCGATGAAAATTTGGTATGTTCCCAGTTGAATTATATCCTTATAATGCACTTCAATTTACAAACCCAAACCTCCATTATGATTTGAGCCGCCATTGATGTTTACAATTTTTGTTTTGAAATTTGAATAAGCACCCACTATAAAATCAAGTCAATCCGTCGTATGTTTACACTACTTATGTATCTTCAATGCAAAACGTATTGTGTTAACTTTATATCCAATCAAATTATCCATAAATCACGCGTGATCTCGGTGACATATGACAAGCCAATCAACTGCTCTTGACCACGTGTTACCAAAAGCGTATCATTGCTAATTGGCAGATTAAAAGTAGTGATTGGTCGGTACCGGAAATTGATTGGGTTTTATGACCTTTAATTGGTGTCCAATAAACAACAGAAGAACATGTGCCATTTACGATTAAACTGTGAATAACTCCTTTTGACACATCATTTCTCTTTGATGAAATTTATTTCACATTTGTTTAGAAAAAAGAGGGGAACATTTTTCTTTGTCCCAAAATTGCTGTCCAAAGTTGTAAACAACCCACTGCGGAATTTTGCTGACGTAATGTGAGTAAATTCGCGCGTGCTATGACGTAACATAACTCATTGGCTGTCCTAGATTTTGGTTTATTTATGTGCAGTTCATTTATAGGGGATTATTATTTGGATTATATAACGGATTTTCTTGCAGGTTTGAGAGATTATTTTAAAACTTTTTCTTTAATTCACTGTATTTACTGAACTATTTCAGCTAGATAAAAATGAAAAACATGGCTATTTAGTAAATTTTATCTGTAGTATTTCATATTCTTACATTAAACCAGTGCAATGCTTAGAAATTAACCATTTGTTAGGATTTATTACTCAGGTATCAACATTGTAAAATTTCCCCAATACCTCTGTGCGCTCAGTGCATTAAAACTGATAAGCCAGTATGCACTGCAGGGCGTTTATTGGCCATTGTTCTGTGAAGTAATGGGTTAAAACATTCCAACTTCGTTCCAATGAAGCTCACGATCCAATCATGTTCAGCTCAGATTGTCAATTTCATGATGTTCTTAACTGTACGTACATTATGTAAATATTTAAAATTATCATATTTTCATGCATCTACTGAGTTGAGTATATTGTTTTCAAAATAAAATCTGATTCACATTGTGCAATTTCCTTTTAAAGTACTGTATGTTTTAACTATAAACATAAACAAATATAATGAAAGAGAAACTGCATGTTGAAGGATGAATGTTTAAATTGCAGACTGTTAATGAAATTATTTTAGTAAGTATAGATGAATTCCTCCAAGAGTTTTTAATATGGAGTAATTTCTCTGGTATATCAATTGAAAATATAGAATTAACCCAATCACACATAAGAAGAAGGTGATGCCTCTGCAGCAGACGACTTTTAAAAATATCCTAACAAAAAGAGAAATTGCTCATAATGCGCAATTTATCCTTTTGCCACATTGTTTTCAACTGCATTCACTAATTAATCTCTCATATGTAAAGAGTTTCCACATGTTCCACTGAATGTTTTCAAAGATGTCAGTTGCAGATTTGTTGGATGTGGTAAAGAGAAAGGTAAGATTGACTTACTGTTCATGTACTCATTGTTGTCTTTAAAATTCTGCCATGTTTGAGACCATTTTGAGTCTTTATGTAAAACTACACCAACTGTTTCACTAAAATATACAAATACTTGCAATAATATTTTTCCTATAAAAATGTAGCATGATGCTGTCAGAGATGTTCTCAGAGACAAGTTTTCAGAGCTCAAGATAAGTTGTGTGAATGCAGAAAAAAAGGATTAAAAATGTTTTCTGAGCATCATTTAAGTTTTGTCATACCAGGGAATAGGTTATAACTTTCCAAACAATATTTTCTAGGAACACAAATAAAATTCGAATACATTAACTTAGTGTTTATAAACAAGAGGGCCAATACTGCTCCAATGCCATTAGGCAAAAATTAAATCACTTAAGCCATAGAAGGTAAAACGGCCATTACGCTACCTGTAAAGTTTCCTCCCTATTGGCCCAGTGGTCACAGAGGAGAAGTTGCTTGAAGCAAAAAGTTAACTCTTGGACGCATGCATACAAAGACGCACATTAGACAATTTGCCATGACATAAGCTAGACTGGCTTAAAGCCAGAGGAGCTAAAAATGATCCCCGCTCCCAATCATTGTTGTCAATGGAAAAAATATTTGTTCATTAACCCTTACCCTGTAGCAGAAATGTAACATATTTTGTCAAAAAGTAGAAAATCTCTATAATTGAATGGATAACTAAATGAATGACTAAAAGTGGAAAACATTGTGGCAAAAGGAGAAATTGCATGCTTTGTGCAAATTCTTCTTTTGTCACTATGTTTTCAAATAGCCGTCTGCTGCAGAGGCTTCAGAAATCGTCTATATGAGGGAAAGGGGTTAACTGTCTTACTTGTCAGGCTCTATGATTCTTTGATCCACTTCAGAAGGATCAAGCTTTGTGGTCCGCATACGTAATATTTCTGAAATTAAAGAGACAAATTTTTTAAACTGTATTATCATGACTGTCTTACTGCGTCCTCAGTAATTTCGCAATACAGAAAAAATAAAGCATTCCCTTTACCCTTGCAGTTGACAGATTTTGAAAACAGTGTAAAATCTTTTAATTCTAAATATCTTCATATTTTCCTCCAGTATTTACAAAGCTGAAGGTTTCAAGTTAACATTCTTGGACATTCTGAAGAAGTGTGGATCCAATTGTTGAAAGGAGCGCATCTGTTTGTCTGTGATTTACGCCCTCTTTCAACACTTTTTCAGTTAAATCTCCGAATTTCTTTAAGCTACTGTTGCAACTCGTCCATTTATCCTGACACCAGAAAATCAGTCATAATGCTAACCCCAGAATCCTGAGCGCAAAAAGGAAAGTTTTTACTTAATTGTCTTTATTGTGTTGGCAGTACACCTTTCTTGCAATGTCAATCCTTCCGCCCAGGCCTGTTATCCTTAAACAGACCTAAGTGAAAGCGTGACAAACAGACAGACAACAGGAAACACAAACATGAGCGCCGCAAGAGAATGCCAACATTCGGCTGTTTTTTTCTATTAAAGTAAAAAAATGGGCATTACTGATTAAAGCCCATTTTTTGTGACTTGGTATGAACATGTGTATTGTTATTAGCAACATGTGTACAAAGTTTCATTTGAAAAAGTTGAACAGTATATGAGCTATGAAGTAAGGTTAAAGTTTTGCGACGACGCAGCAGACACATACAACACCAAGGGTTTCACAAATAGCTTTTTATACCCCACCTTTTTTCTTCCAAGACAGGAATAACAAAAGTTTCTAATGCAGAAGATCATTACATACCTGGGGGGTTATATGATTGAACTCTTGATAAAGCAACTTCATCTATGTCCTTTTTAACGGCTTTCACTCCCTACAAGACAATGAAACATGTGATAACAAAGTGGAACTAGAGACAGAGGTCCAGATAAGGAGGGGTATTCATCTCTTTTTTTCCACAATTTCTCTCTTATTATTATAGCAAACCCTATAATGAGGGTACTCAAAAGAATTGTATCATTGAGACGATTCTTTTGAGTACCCACAACATAGTGTAAGATGGTCTAATAAGGATTTTAAAACATGCAAAACGCCCTTTATCTAGTGCTCTGACTAGGGATGATCACTTGTTTTTATTGGGGGATTTTCCACAGAGAGTAGTGAGCCATACGGCTAAATATGGATGGACTTTAATGCATCAATATGGACAAATATACATGTGACTTTGACGCAAGGTCTAGAATGAGCCCTGATCTCCAATTACATAAAACAAAACATTGTATGAAAAGCAGTCATTACCTATTGTGAGCAATTATGGAATTTTTTCAATACATCTGAAAACATATATTATATTATATAAGCATTACAGTTGATGCAATAAGAGTATCGATCTAGAAATTCAAAGACTTACTGAAGAAACAGTTTTAATTGTAGCACTTTCACTTAGTTTTTGGCCATGCTTATAAATCGTTTCTCCTGCTTTTCCTGCAGTTTTACCAATCCCTTCCGTGAATTCCATCCCCTTCTTAACAAATTCTGTTTTTTGAACTTCTTCAAATGTCTGAAATGAAGAATCAAGCAATACAAATCAAAACATTAATTGGACGTGATTTTTCCCAAGATCAAATTTTTCGATGTCATACAATGAGTTTTAAGTGTCAAGAAAGTTACACAAGCACATCAGTGGACTGACACAGTAACTCCTTTATATACCCCCCTAAACTTTGGTTGTGATGGTAAAACTAGGGTTCTACAAGTTTTCTAAACTTTTTCCAAAACAACGAGTCTGCAACAGATGCACTTCAGTATAAATACTTGATAGGGTTGAAAACTTTTAGGGCAAAGGGAATAATTGGTCAGAATGAGCAGTTTCTCCTTTTGCAACAATATTTCCAAAATTTGACTGATAGAGATGTGTCAAAATGATTTGCAAGTGGGAAAGGGATTTTCTAGAATCCTTTTTGGTATTTTAAAATAGACTGAAAATATGTTCATTGGACAACAATCTTATATTTAGTGCATTACGGATCCACATATCATTACACAGCGGGAAACCTACACATAGTGATCAACATTACTGTAACATTTCACAATTGGAATAACAAACAAGAGGGCCATGATGGCCCTGGAATCGCTCACCTGATTTTTTTTTTTCACTCTAGCTATTTAAGCCCCGCCCCCTGGCAGTCATAGTTTCCGACCAATCAACTTGGCTTGAAGGAATCTGATAGAGGGTCACGCTAGGAACATTTCTACAAAATTATTTGGAAATCTGCCAGACACTTTTTGAGGAGAAGATTTTTTAAGTTTTCACTATAGCCATAAAAGGCAAAATAGCCCCGCCCCCCCTGGTGGCCATGTTTTTCGACCAATCAACTTGGCTTGAAGGAATCTGATAGAGTGTCATCCAAGGAACATTTCTACAAAATTATTTGAAAATCAGCCTGACACTTTCGGAGGAGAAGATTTTTTAAGTTTTCACTTTGGCCATATAAGGCAAAATAGCTCCGCCCCCTGGCGGCCATGTTTTTCGACCAATCAACATGGCTTGAAGGAATCTGATGGAGGGTCACCCAAGGAACATTTCTACAAAATTATTTGAAAATCGGCTGACACTTATGGAGGAGAAGATTTTTTAAGTTTTCACTATAGCCATAAAAGGCAAAATAGCCCCGCCCCCTGGCGGCCATGCTTTTTGACCAATAAACATGGCTTGAAGGAATCTGATAGAGGATCACCCAAGGAACATTTCTACAAAATTATTTGAAAATCGGTCTGACACTTTTGCAGGAGAAGATTTTTTAAGTTTGCACTATAGCCATATAAGGCAAAATAGCCCCACCCCCCTGGCGGCCATGTTTTTCGACCAATCAACATGGCTTGAAGGAATCTGATAGAGGGTCACCCAAGGAACATTTCTACAAAATTATTTGAAAATCAGCCTGACACTTTCGGAGGAGAAGATTTTTTATTTAAGTTTTCACTATAGCCATATAAGGCAAAATAGCCCCGCCCCCCCTGGCGGCCATGTTTTTCGACCAATCAACATGGCTTGAAGGAATCTGATAGAGGGTCATCTAAGGAACATTTCTACAAAATTATTTGAAAATCTGCCAACCAGTTTGGGAGAAGAAGAATTTTGAAGACTTTTCGGTTTCGTTGCCATGGAAACCAGAATTTTGCATGGATCCCAAAAATTTGAAGGAATTCTGGTGAGGTCATTGAGAGGATGCTTTCTGTGAAGTTTCATCCAAATTGACCCACTGGTTACTGAGGAGAAGAAGTTGACGGACGACGGACGACGGACGCCGGACAAAAGGCGATCACAATAACTCACCTTGAGCAAAGCTCAGGTGAGCTAAAAAGTGTTGCAGCATGTATACAAAATTTACAACACTATGAATGTCACTCCTGGTGGTGGCAAAAAATTATAATTAACTTTCAAAGGTTTTGTTTGCATGGTTTTACGCCTCTTTCAACATTCTTTTTTAGTTTTTCCCCCAAGAAAAATACCAGTACTTACTCCTGGTTCATTTATTATTACACAAGCATGTCAGTCGAAATGATAACCCCACAATCCTGAGTGCCAAGGAGGGAAAGCTACTACTTCAAATTGTAAACTATGCCGGGGAACAAACCCACATTCAAGGCCAATTCTCTGACACTACATCACTAACGGGGTATTTTTTAAAGGAAATGAGTTTGAAAAGGCTAGTGCCTGCTCATCTTACATCATCATGTAACAGTATTAACTAAAATAAACAAAAGTTAAAAGTTCATTTGAGCAGTGCTAAAAAAAAAAAAATTCAGATTGAGATTGTTTTAGGCATCAGCTCTGTCTGCATTTAGCCTTTCTGCAGCAGATGACTTTGAACATATTTTGTAAACAAGAGGCCCAAGAGGGCCAGTATCGCTCCACGGCCATAAGGCAAAAATAAAATCTCCAAACAGCCCTGCCCCGTGGTGGCTATTTTTTTTACCAACCACCATGGCTTAAAGGAATCTTGTAGAGTGTCACCAAAGGAATGTTTCTGCAAAATTATTTGAAAATATGCCTGACACTTTCGGAGGAGAAGATCTTTTAAGTTTTCACTATGGTCATATAAGTCAAAATAGCCCCGCCCTCTGGCGGCCATGTTTTTCGACCAATCAACATGGCTTGAAGGAATCTGATAGAGGGTCACCCAATGAACATTTCTACAAAATTATTTGAAAATCGGCTGAACACTTTCGGAGAAGAAGATGTTTTAAGTTTTCACTATAGCTATATAACGCAAAAAAGCCCCGCCCCCTGGCGGCCATGTTTTTCGCCCAATCAACATTTCTTGAAGGAATCTAATTAAGGTTCACACAAGGAACATTTCTACAAAATTATTTGAAAATCGGCCTGACACTTTTGGAGGAGAAGATTTTTTAAGTTTGCTCTTTAGCCATATAGGCAAAATAGCCCCGCCCTGTGACGGCCATGTTTTTTTACCAATCAACATGGCTTGAAGGAATCTGATAGAGGGTCACCCACGGAACATTTCTACATAATTATTTGAAAATCTGCTGAACACTTTTTGAGAAGAAGATTATTTAAGTTTTCACTATAGCTATATAAGGCAAAAAAGCCCCGCCCCCTGGCGGCCATGTTTTTCGCCCAATCAAAATTTCTTGAAGGAATCTAATAAAGGGTCACCCAAGGAACATTTCTACAAAATTATTTGAAAATCGGCCTGACACTTTCGGAGAAGAAGATTTTTTAAGTTCTCACTATTTTTTTCTTTCGGTTGCCATGGAAACCAGAATTTTGAATGGATCAAAAAAATTTGAAGGAATTTAGTAGAGGACATTGAGAGGATGCTTCCCATGAAGTTTCAACCAAATTGGCCAAGTGGTTAGGGAGAAGAAGTCGTTTAAAGGAAAAAGTTAACGCACGCACGCACGCACGCACGGACGCACGACGGACAATTCGCCATGACATAAGCTCGACTGGCTTTCAGCCAGTGGAGCTAAAAATGGAAAATCTGTATAATTAAATGGATAACCTATGACTAAAAGTGGAAAACATTGTGTCAAAAGAAGAAATTGCTCGTTTTGAGCAATTTCTTCTTTTGTCACTATGTTTTCAAAAGGCTGTCTGCTGCAGAGGCGTCAGAAAGCGTTTCTATGACAGATTGAATTAACTGTTATCAAACTGTTGAAATTACAATTGTATTACATATGTGTAACACTTACCTCTGAAACTTTTCCTTTGACATCTTCAAAACCTTTCTTGAATACCTCGGACCCTTTGCTTGTTTCTGATTCAATTGACTCCTATAGAAGATGGCATAAAGAAACAAGAGATTAAGTATCACAGGGCTAGTATCATACACACTTTCAACATAAATGTTTCTATTCTAAATTAGGGCCATTCCAGGAAAAAATGTGGGGGAGAAAGGAACGACCACACATTTTTTTTTAGCGTACCACCTATCAAATTTTAATTATTTTTTGGGCACTAATTTTTAAAAAAAAGAATACCCCCCCCCCCAAATAAAATTAGCTCGCAGTTTGCCCCCTTTTAGACATTTTTTCCTGGAACAGCTCTTAAACCTTCCCAACATGCAACAAAACTGCAGCAGATGACTTTCAAGACATGCAGGCAAAGTTTCTCATTTTGCCACAATGTTTCCAAAAGTTGCGTTCTGCAGATGTGTCAACACATGTCTGCATGTGGGAAAGGGTTAACTAAATTATAAACCTTTAATGACTAAAGAAAGAAATATGAGAAACTCTAGGTACTGGGTATTTCTGATATTAATATTAATATATATCAAACTTTTCAGGTTTTTTCCCCAAAAGAGCTTGGACATAGCACCTGGATTCGCCTTGTATCCAACTCGGTCTCTTGAAACTATTCTGTACATGTACATAGTGTTCAACTAAAAATGAGCAAATAAAAGCTGAAGATTTTATGCATAGAGCATTAAGCCTATACACTACATGAATATTTAAATGGCCAGACCAACTCTCTACTAGGGTTTTTGAACAATATGAGAACTAAAAAATTTACACTACTCCCCCAAACTTGATCTAGAATATATTTATATCTAAATTATCAATACTACTTACAAACTTTTGTCTTGCTTTCTTTATTGCATCTGATGTTTCCAGTTTCTTTTTTTCTTCTCTGAATTTCTTTAAATTTTCCTGAAGAATATAGAATACATAGTTATTATTTTGTTTATAGAAATAACCAAAGGTTAAATAAACTTGTGAATAGATTTGTTGTTGTTACAGATGAAGATTAATGTCGTGAAAATAAATCAAGTATTTTTTGGTCAACACAATGACAGTGCATGCAGTGTTCCAACTTTCTTTCTACACTGGTTTTTTTCTTAATGTAGCCCCAAGCAGGTTCAACCAATCAAGGAGGTCTGACACTTAAGTGTCAATTCCATATTTCATTGGTAACGCTGCTGTATAAATTCATTGGCTTTAGTTAATAAGTAGAACAGAATATGGTGAACAATTTAAGACCATAATCTGTATTTTATCCCTAATGGAATAAAAAGTTTTTGTCCAATTTCAACCCTTTCCCACACTATATATAACAAACCTGCAGCTCATGACTTTGAAATTAACTAGACAAATATATAGAAAATCTATATAAATAGTTAATTATTGAAACGAGTTGAAAACATTATGGCAAATGGAGAAATTGCTCACTATGACCAATTTCTCCTTTTGCCACAATGTTATCAGAAGTCATGTACCCCAGATACGTCAGAAAGGGCTAGGCAAAGAATTGTCTCAAAGTTCCCCCATATATAGTTTGGATGTCAAATAGGATTCCATAACATTATCAGAGGTCCAGATAAGAAAGGGTAAACAGTTCTTTTCACCACAATATCTCTCTTATTACCCAACCAAACCCTATGATGATAACTCATCATAGGGTTATATTGTCTAATAAAGATTTTAGAACATTCAAAACGACCCTTATATACAGCTCAGTATAAACATGCAGCACAGCCCTTAGCTGGAGTTAGATGTTAAAATATACATACATTTAGATCTTTGTCTTTTGATACTCCCTCCTTTATATTGTCATAAATTTGTTGAAAGAAACCTTTTCTTCCATCCGCCATGCATCGAACCTGTTGATGGACAAAATAACATAACTACATGTGATACATTTCAACTTTGTTTATTGCATTTATTAATGAATGAGTCATGCACACGGAAAACAAAACAGAGGGATTTCTGACAAGTGACAATAAAATTCTTTTCCATCCATAGTATCTTAACCCTTTCCCTTATACAACAAATCTGCAGCAAACAACTTTAAAATAATCAAGGTTAAACTATTAAAAATCTCTAGATATAAAGGTATTTTTACTGCATATAGTTGAAAACATTGTGGCAAATGGAGAAATTGTTCATCATGAGCAATTTCTCCTTTAGCTTCAGTGTTTTCAAAATGCTGCAGATGAAACAAAATGCATCTTCAAGTTGGAATTGTTAATATATAATTCATGTTACACTTATGGAATGTTATTGTCCTAGTGACTTATTGGCAAACAAAAACATAACATTTCCAGGAGTAATATGATGTAGTGCTACTAAAACTTATCTTAGAGCACTCCCACTTATTTTCGGGTTTTCAGTTAATCGTAAGATTTGTGTTAATCAGTTGTAACTACATCTTGATACAAATTAGCTAGTGAACCAAATTTTAGCATTGACTACGTACCACTACACGCTCTAAAAATAGCATGACTCTATTTTGTAAACATTATAGGGAGCTATTTATCACATAAATAGAAAATTTAATTTGTGTTAACAAATTTAATCGTAAACACAATTTATAAACCTATCAATCTAATATTTATCCTGCAACTTATGAAACAGAGAACATTGTGGACTGATATATCAGTGTATATATTGACACAGTCTGATCTGTGTCTACACACTAATCATACTATCCGGTATTTTCAAAAATTACAATCTCTCTCTCTACCTCACTCAATCATGTCTCGTGACAATTGCATGTTTACTGTTTATTGTTTTTCTCATGTACCATAATTGTTGTTTGTGATAATAAAGATTGTGTTCTGTTCTGATTCAAGATCATGTTGAGGGCTTGGCGTGAAACGGTTGTAACTAATATTGGTATTTTTTACCAATGTAAATCACCCCACCATAAAGTCTTTATCACCATAAAGTCTTTATAAGCGTTAAATAATTTTTGTCAAAATTGCCCCTAAATCAGGGTTTTCAAAATAGGTTTTTAGTTACAACTGTTTCACGCCAAGCCCTCGATGAAGCTTTTTGTGAAGCCATAAATCTTTTTTTTAACGCTGAATAGATTTGAATCCTCAACAATTGCCACCTTCGAAGTTTGACAAGACAAAATCAACAAAGCCACATGATAACGACTTTGTGTGACAAGTGAAGATCCAGATCAGCATGCATGTATATCTAGTTAACCTTCATTAATATTCCCCGGACTTTCCAGAGCCTTACCAGGATGCTTGTATACCCTTTCCCACATACAGTGATACTACAAATCTGCAGCAGATGACATTTAAAAAATCTTTCAAAAATATATAGAAAAGGTTAATCATTGAAAGCAGTTGCAAGCATTGTGACAAAAGAAGGAATTTCTCCTTTTGCCTACAATGATTTCAAATGTCGTCTGTAGCAGGAGTCAGAAAGTGTCTGCAATTGGGAAAAGTTTAAACCCAAATTATGTTGAACGTATGTTGCTGTTATTAAGTATTTAGATGCAACCATTTAACAATATATCATATTTAAATTATGTAAAATATCATACCTGGGTAAAACATTGGTTGTGACGACATTCTGCACATATTAATTGTGAAAGTATCTGAAAAAAAAGTTATGTACATAATATTATTTATTACATTACTGAGTAGATTTTACTTTGCTAGTGTCATATTAGATGGTTCTGATCTATGAGAAGTTAAAACCAGACTTATACTTCACTTCAATTCTGACCATTAGTTTCAAGAGTAAATTTTAAAAATTCTTTGAACAATTTTAAACAAGAGCCCCAGTATTTCAGTAGGTGTCAATCCAGGGTTTGTGAGTTGGAACCGCAGCTTAGCCACAATTCTTTCTGATGTTTAAACGTCATATGTCTTCCACCAATGAGCTAAGCCAGCCGGTTGCTTGGAAAGACTGTTGTGAGATTAGTAGAGAAATCCAGGGAACACATGACTTGGTGGACTGGCAACCGTGATATGACTGAACAATTGTTGAAAACAATGTTAAACCCCCAATCAATCAAAAACGGATAAAGAGATATTTAAAGAAATTGTGTTTGACCATATATGTCGACGGGTCATCATAGTAGCTAACCTTGAGCAATTTGTGAAAAACCTAAAGATGATGTAAGAAGGGGAGAACATTTTTTGATAGCTATCCCCTCGAACTGATATTTTGATTCAAATATTAACAAAGCTTTCCTTTGTGTTCGTCTCTTACTTTCTATGCAAAGTTAGAACTAAACCAAATAAGAGATAGCGTTTAGTAGATCATGTGTCGGTCGTTTTTTTATGTCGCGAAAACACATGACGCCCTTGAGTCCTATGTCACCGATCTCGCCCAATATGCATGACAACAGTCATGGACAGTTTCTCCAACAGTTGTTTACCAGATAATTAAATTTAAGTTTCATTTGACGCTTTAAATTCAATACATACTCTTGCGTTTCCTGAACTTTTGGTCCTTGCAATCACTTTCCACACGTTCGCCGACATAACTGTTTCTTTTCTCTATTCGGTCAGTGTACTCGGGTGATTGTGGTCTAATTGAGATAGAATTAAAAGCTTGAAAGGGTCTTGGTAGAGAAATAGAAAACTTCCTTAACAATGGTGCATGTGTTTGTCAACCCCAAAGTTAATAGGAAAAGAATGCAGTTTAATAATAATAATAAGAATAGGTATACTGAAAGACTATAGCTTTCAGTAGGCCTATATGAATCGATATTGTTCAACGGTGTACTCTTTTAGCTACGCCTTATGTCTGTACAGGGCCTTTCAACTATTTGAAAGACCCTGGTCTGTATGAACACAAGAAGTGCTATTATTCTTATACCAGGATAATCGTGACGCCTCAGAACGCTCACCTGAATGACAAGATCAAAATTTGCTTTCCCACTTGCAGACGCATCAACAGCAGACGAATTTTGAAAAAATTGTGGCAAAATATGAAATTCTCATAATGAGTAATTTCTCTTTTTGTCGCAATGTTTTCAATTCTATTTGATAGTTATATTTTCATTTAAGGAGTGTTCCTAGTAATACTTTGGTTACTTCAAGGTGTTCTGCTGCAGATTTGTTGTAGGCCTATGCGAAAATTAAAGAGTTAAGTTATTCTGAGCAATGCATTTGTCAAGGTCCCACACATATATAACACTTCTGCAACAAAGTGTTATTCATTTGAACGCCACCCCATAAGGGCCTTGTTTATTGACCGATTTAACCCACTTTCTTTTGACGCAGCATCTGGACTTTAATGGAAAATATAATTCTCTAAACATCTTTAAAGATGATTCCTAAATTAATATTCACATACAGCTTGGATGAAATCGGTCCATTTTAGAGAACTCTGAGCATTTTGCATTGCACACATTACTTACCATTTCCCTCATATAGACGCTTTCTGACGCCTCTGCAGCAGAAGGCTTTTTGAAAAAAGAAGAAATTGCTCAAAACGAGCCACAATGTTTTCCACTTTTAGTCATAGGTTATCCATTCAATTAAAGAGATTTTTCAATTTTTTGACAAAATATGTTCAAAGTCGTCTGCTGCAGAATTGTCGTATGGGGGAAAGGGTTAAGGATTGTACACAAATCTCATTATAATCAGACCAAACAAACTTTATGTTCGTATATTGTGGTATATATACAAGCGTGTGAGTTTAGATCTGGTTTTAATAAGATTGATAGTCTGCATGCATATCGAGGGCTTGGCGAATAACGGTTGTAACTAAAAAATTGTATCTTTTTTACCTAGGTTAATCACCTCTCCATAAGGTCTTTATAAGCGTTAAATAATTTTTCTTGGTAAACAATGGAAATTTAGGTGCCATTGCTCGTTTCTGAGCAACCGTTTCACGCCAAGATCCGATATACTGTACATCTTTTTTTAAATTTCATTGTAACTTCTTTGTATTCCTCAGTATGTTGTTGCCAAGCCACAGTAGCTAAGTCGGTTGCGATACGAGCTGCCAATCCAGGGATCGTGAGTTCGAACCCAACTCGGCCAACATTCTCTCCGACGTTTGACAAACGTCAGTGTCAAGCGTCATTCGTCTCCCACCAATGGGCTAACAGTCTATATTAATGTGGAATATCAGACAGTTGCTTTGAAAGAATGTTGTGTAGAATACTGGTGTGCTTGATACAGTCAGGAAACACATGAGCAGGTGAACTAGTCGCCGTGATTTGACGAAAAGATTTTTGAAAACGGCGTTAAACCCCAATCAATCAATCAATCCTCGGTATGACATTGACAGTCAATAATAGGAATTATTATGCTTCAATTTCCAAACGGTCTGTTTTATAGTTTAGTCAGTAGCAAGATTAATAAAAGCACTGCAGTGCTGACGGCCTGGTGGCTGCTGGAAGGTTGTATTTTTCGACGCACGGGCCCTACGGCCCCCGGTAAATCCGCCACTGTATATTTCACGTGACTTCTTTCGTGGGTTGAGGGGAGTCCAGCACGGGCCCTATGGGCCCCCGCTAAATCCTCCACTACATTTGCCACGCCTTTTCTTTGTTTAACATTAATTTTTCGACGCACAGACCCTACGACCCCCGGTTAATCCGCCACTGTATATTTCACGTGACTTCTTTCTTTTTTTCCGTTCCTCTTCGCGAATGTTAATAATGTTAACAAGCGTCCATATTTGACCTCTCGGCGCATTAATTTCTAAAGCATTTCCTAAACTTATATTGGAGCACTCACGCCTTAAGCTTTTCACTGATGTTCCAACAACATTAAAATGATATTTATGGGGGAGATCCTAACGGGTGTATACAAAACTAAGACCTAAGACCTAAGACCAGGTACAAAACTAAGACCCTGTAAAAAGTAAAAAACTAAGACCCTGTAAAAAGTAAAAAACTAAGACCTAAGACCTAAGACCCTGGTAAATGTTTTCATTTGACTTTCTTTTCATAATATCATTGCTCCGGCATGCATGATATAACTAGGCGGGTTCAAACCAACGTCCTTATGACACTTTGGACAAGTATGCTGCCGGTCAGGTGTTTGATATAGAGAAATGGGGGGGGGGGGGGGGGGGTATGGAGTCACTGTGTCGGGCTGTCTGTCGGTCGGTCGGTCGGTCGGAAGCCATATTTTGTCCGGCCTATTTCTAACAAACCACTGGGTGGTTTTCAATAACATTTTACATGAAGCTTCTATACCAAGAGGAGATGTGCATACCCTTAAGATATTACAATCGCATGTTATTTTAAGGGTGCACTATTATTGAAAATCGCAAGGCCTACACCGAGATATTGCTGGTTACTTTGCAGGATTTTCTATACGATCGCCACTACATTGCCATCGGCGCTTTGATTTATATTAGAGCCTTAATAGTGTATGGGGCGTTTTAAAATTCGAGCACCTATATGTGTTTGAGACGTTAACTGGATTTACTCTCGCCTTTGAGACAGCCCCGAAAGAAATCAATTAGTTTTCTGGTGTTTTACTTTTCTTTCAACGATTTATTAGTTAAACCACGTCTTCACCTTCGTACTTGTATATAAGCCTACTGGTCCATTCGAGTTGGTCATAATGCTAACCCCACACACAAGGAGTGCCAAGGAAGCTCTAACACTCCAGTCTGCACCACCAAACAGGCAAGTTCCTATATATTTTTAAACGCACTTTTGTTACAGCGTATGATGGTCAGATTATACCGATACGGCGGACTTATCAAGACTTCTTTCCCCCGGCCAAAAATGATGCAACCCCCTCCACCGTTTAAAATGCGTCAAAAGTCATCTGTGTCTGCGCCCAAATATATAAATTTGTATCGCCGCCTCTGTAAAGTCACGGAATTCATTCACGCACGCCCGTATGTATGTTTAAATCTGGCTATGTTAAGTCGACAATTTCAGACATGTGTATTGGATAAGAATGTCGACCAGAGAGGTAAGTTAACTTTTTGTTTTGCTATATATGGTATTGAAATTTAGGTTGTATCTCTTTATCTCTGTTTTTCATTAACTGTTCTAAATTTATTAGGTTATGTATGTGTGGTTTTTTTTTTATTTAGTTTGTATGTAGGAAAGTAAAATCGAGTGTTCATCTTATTTTTCAAACCAAATACATCGGTGTGCTGGAAATATTTACCCCAAAACGGCGCAATACTTTTTGTGGCGATTGGTTGACAATCGCCACAGTGCTACCAAAACAACAACAACGAAAAAAAAATTATATAGTCGTATTTGAACAATCGGTTGGATATTTCTGCAAAGGCAATTTACTCACTTCCGTTAAACCGCCATATATATATATAGTTCCATCAGTGATGCAGGCACACGATTAATAATGATAATGTTAGTGCTACTTTGATACCGGATTGGTACTAATATTTGAGATTTATCGAGAAAATATCTAAATAGAGTTAAACTATTTTCATATTATCTTTCTTCATGTTTGGGCAGATAATAAATATCATCGGGCGTCTTGGGTACGCTATGCAGAGTATCATGATACTCCTGTGCCTCGTTTTATTTTTACTGTAGTCAACCGTAACCTTTTGACCTTTAACCTGATTCGGCAGGAGTTGGTTGTACTCTGATTATCTTCGTCATGATTTGGCAGATAATAAATATCATTGCGCGTTCTGCCTTGCAAATAACGACAACTCTGGTGATACTCAAATCTGGAAATTCCAAAAGGTTCTATAAATAGCTCGCGAGACCAAAAACCAGAAAAGCTTGTAAATCTCAATATTATAAACGCTTTATTTTGTACTTGTTTAAATATATGAAAGCGTCTAGATAATAAGACTGGTTTACAAAGGTTTAAAGGACACACGATGGCAGTGTGTACACACGTTATGTATACACGTCTGCACGTTCTAGAGTCAATTAGCAATCAATGCTGACAGTGTAGCCTAATTGAGTTTGAAGATCTAGCATTATAATATATGCCTATATTTTCATAAATTAAACAGTTTGGCAAATAGTGAAATTGTGCTTTTGGAGCATGTTTTGTGTTTGTTTTTGCACTCACATTATTCGAAGCAGTTTAACAACCTCAGAGACATATAAATACACTTTGACAACCCTCAATCATGCAATGTGAAGGGACTAAATTGAACAGACCTGTTTAATATCGGACATAATTGAAACAAACACCAAACTAATGGATACTGTTTTCTCTCCTTTCTTTAGTCATTTCTAAAGTGTAAAATATATTTTATCTTAATATGGACTAACGACCTGGTGATAAACATGTGATTACCCAAACAATTTAGATTACAAATAGTCATTCTAATGAGCTAAAACGGTAGTCTATCGAATACCAACTAGATTTTTCATAACTTTGGAATGGCCTAATTTTGAACACATCATGACCAATTTCAGAACGTAACTAAATAATCACCAAGACAACATTCTGGCAAACTAACATTATTCTACTGTCAAAAGATGCAGGGTTGATACATTCTCAAATATACCCGCACCAGAGTCATCGCAAGCCCTACACCGATATACTGCTTGTTACTTTGCAGGATTTTCCATACGATCGCCACTACAGTGCCATTGGCGCTTTGATTTAAAACGGGGTTAAACTCCCTATGGAGCTTTTCTCTGTTGGAAAAGGGGTTAAACGCCACGCTCTGCCTTTCTCTGTTTGAAAAGGGGTTAAATGCAACGCTCTGCCCTTCTCTGTTGGAAAATGGAACTCATTTTGCGGCAATGTTTTCAACTCAATGGAATAAAATATAACTTCCATTTATAGAAATGTTCAATTATTTTGCCTGAATGCTTTAAACCAATACTGTATAATACCCTCTAGCTTTCTACCAATTTCACAAGACTGCAGTTCACTTGATTCACATGTTAAGGTAGTAGGACCCTAATGGGCATCATTTCAAACTATAATCAGCTTGATAATTTCTTAATGTGTATCATTTCCTGGATTCAAAATTAAATTTAAAAAATATTTACCGTCAAATAACAATTTTAATTTTAATTACCCTAATCATAATTTTCGATAAAAACGACATCACCCGAGAGACAAGAATAATCCTTTAGTTCATTTATTTTCAACATTTTGGTAATAAATTGGTATCAAAGTAACAAGAAATATATTTGCTTTCAGAAATAATACATTTTCGATCACATCACCAACAAATATAATCAAACTACTGAAAAAGCCATATGGTATTACAATATGAACATACTGTTTTGACCGCGTAAAATTGGAACATCGACTTTAAAAGCAAAATCATAGCAATAGAATAGCGTGAACTATTTTTCGTAAGCGCTTGGGTGAATGGGTAGCACGAGATATTGGTGAGTTATTTGTATATATTGTTGTGAATTGGCGGGATAAGTTCATTCTACCGGACGACAGCAAGCAGTTCACATCTTGTTTTAAGATTTAACCAGAAATTAATCCACGTGGCAGCCTCGGACATGGACACAAAAGAGCTTCTAACTCGGATAGAACATTCACCGAACTTCCAATTGGAGTCATTAGAGCAGCGTATTTCGGGATCTTGTTTCCGTTGTTGGAAAAGCGGTCATTGGCATGCCGAATGATGCGGTGTTGGATACGCCAAGCATTGACACAATTCCAAAGATAAGTAGTTATGTTGATTATGATTAGTGTAAGAATATAGTTATTTCCATTTGATGGATTGTAACGGTGAGGTTAATTGCAATGTCGCAAACGTCTTTTTTGACGCCAGTGGATCTGGTATTGATTGCTTCATAGAGCGTTTCACTGTTGTAGATGCAATGCGTCATGGGTGAAGTGGTTCGTTGAGAACCAGATATTTGTATAACTGCATATCAGGTAGGGCAGATTGGGATGCTCTGTTTAAACTAGATGTACTTGCATTGGAGGAGTTGATTTTGAAGGAAATATGAAATTGCTGAACGCATGTTTTTCCCCATTTGATGGATTGTAATGATGAGGTTAATTGCAATGTTGCGAGCGTCTTTGTTGACGCCAGTTGATCTGGTATTGATGGCTTCATATAGTGTCACTGTTGTAGATGCAATGCGTCATGGGTAAAGTGGTACGTTTGATAACCAGATAGTTGTTATTACTGCATATCGGTTGACAAGTTGAGATGCCCCGGCGAAAATTGAGTTTTTTGCATAGGTAGAGTAGTTTTTGAAAGAAATACGAAATGGCTGAACGCATGTTTTTTTTCCATTTGATATATTTCAATAAGGAGGTTAATTGCAATGTTGCAAACGTCTTTGTTGAATCCAGTGGATCTGGCATATATTGTTTTAGAGAGTCACTGTTGTAGATGCAATCCGTTATTTTTAAAGTGGTGCGTTTGAGAACCAATAATGTTATTACTGCATTTAGGGCAGGGCAAGCTGGGATGCCCCGGTGAAACTGGATGTACTTGCATAGGACGAGTTGTTTTTGAAAGAAATATAAAATTGCTGAACGCATGTTTTTTTCACATTTAATATTTAAATATAGAGGTTAATTGAAATGTTGCAAACGTCGTTGATGGTGTCAGTGGATCTGGTATTGATTGCTTCATAGAGAGTGACACTGTCATGGGTAAAGTGCTGTGTTTGAGAATCAGTTATTTGTATAACTGCAGATCGGGTAGGGCAAGTTGGGATGCCCCGGTTAAACTGTATGTACTTGCATCAGCGTTATTGTTTTTGAAGGAAATATGAAATAGCTCAACGCATCTTTTCCATTTCATGGATTGTTATGATGAGGTTAATTGAAATATTACAAATGTTGGTAGCAGACAGATACAGTTGGTGAAAATCTCTAAAGTTATGTCGACAATGTTAAAGACATAACATTATTTTAATCCCGAAATGGATATCGAGAAATGAAATCAAACAAGCAAATTTTCTGAGTCGTTGTTACAATTGCGATGACTGGTCTATAGCAGTCGAAATATTCAGAGATTTTAATACTTAATGGAGTCTGTATAAATGATCGATTTTCTTATGATTACAATGCAAAATGATTTCAGTTAATTGCAATGTTGCAAACGTGTTTGATGACGCAAGATAATCTGGTTATGGTTCTTTCATAGTGTCACTAACAGTGAAGTCGTAGAAATTTGGTCTGAACCCGAGTTAAGATCGAGCTCTACACGGCGAGAGCTGGAAGCAGTTCGCAGATCTGTTTTATCACATTGATAAGCTGCATGAAAAGACTGTTTTAGTCGAGTATAAAAACGTTTGCAATTTTATGAATGTTGGTAGCAGAAAGATACATTTACTGAATCTCTAAAGTTAAGTCGAACAATGTTAAAGACATAGCATTAGTTTTATCTCGAAATGGATATCGAAAAATGAAAACAGATAAGCAAATTTCCTAAGTCGTTGTTACAATTGCGATGACTGGTCTATAGACGTCGAAATATTCAGAGATTTCAATACTTAATAGGGTCCGCATACATGATCGATTTCCTTATGATTACAATGCAATATGATTCAGTTAGTTCCCAATGTTGCAAACGTATTTGATGACGCAAGTGGACCTGGTTATGCTTCTTTCATAGTGTCACTGACAGTAAAGTCATAGATATTTGGTCTGAGCCAGAGTCAAGATCGAGCTCTACATGGCGAGAGCTAGAAGCAGTTCGCGGATCGTGTTTTCTCATATTGATAAGCTGCAGGGAAAGAATGTTATAGTCTAGTATAATAATAAAAATGGTTTCAATATTATGAATGTTTGTAGAGGAGAGATATATGGAAAAAAAAGAAAAAAGAAGCTCGGTCGAACAATTATTTCAGTCCCGAAATTGATATCGAGAAATGAAAACAAACAAGCAGATTTTACGAGTCGTAAAATTTCGTTGCACGCTTATAGTTCCAAAATGGAAATCTGTTACCCAAGGTATTCACTGCTGCAGACTTAGATAGTTATTACGTTAGTTACTATTTGACGGCAGATATCTTTTCTTCGGATTTATGGCTATTCGAATATGTTTTTAATGATGTCTTTGTTTCATTTATGTTTAGGTTTGGAGCAGTCCATTAAATCTGAGCTGGATAAACGGATATAGATAATCTAGTTACAATGGGTTGGTGCGGCACATGAATAATATATTGGTTTCTTCAAAAATGGAAATTACGTCTTGAAAATATTTCCGTTATTTCAAGAAATGGCAAGAGTTCATTCGTGAAAGAGTGTGGTATACCCACTTCGGTGGCATTGAACATTACTGACTTAATTAGGAGAAAGTGCACATATACTGCGAGTTCATCTACAGTGGAAATGGAAACGGAATGGCAGATGGAGAAGCTATCATAGCAAGGATGGTTACGTAGTCGTCTCTTTAGGAGCCAGAGTAAGAGTTCCTAATCAATTATTTTTGTTAATATTACTTGCCCTTTCTTTTTATGTTCTAGACTCGCCGTCTGGTATTTGCATATGGGTGTTTGTATTTTAATTTATACGTAGAGAGAAGAATATAAATTTCACGCGTTTCGTAGAATAGCGTAAAATATTTTTCTTCGCGTAGCGTATTCAAAAGGGTTATTCGTAAGCGCTTGGGTGCATGGGTAGCACGAGATATTGATGCGTTATTTGTATATATTGTTGTGAATTGGCGGGATAAGTTCATTCTACCGGACGACAGAAAGCGGTTCACATCTTGTTTTCGATAGTTTATTCAACATAACTACAAGTTGCATAGAATAAGGTCTAACATTCAAATCTGTCATTGACAAATTGACACAGGTTTCCAGAGTTTTTCCATACAATGGTTTTTATCTCTGGTCGTTCCTGGGCGAGACGGATTTCCAAAAATATTGTCTTACTTCGTAATTCAGATGTTTTATTCATTATATAAACATGTTTATTCAACACGTATTACAGGCTGTCACAGTATGTACATATACTTCACTGTAACTGCTTCTTGTTCATTAAAGAGACTCGCCGTCTGGTATTTGCATATGGGTGTTTGTATTTTAATTTATACGTAGAGAGAAGAACAAACATGTGTATTGGATAAGAATGTCGACCACAGAGGTAAAATTTCGATTTTATCTGTTTGAATTAACTGTTCTGAATTTATTAGGTTATATATGTGGTTTTCTTTTATTCGGTTTGTATGTGGGAAAGTAAAATTGAGTGTTTATCTTATTTTTCAAACCAAATGCATCGGTGTGCTGGAAATATTTACCCAAAAACGGCGCCATATCGATGCAATACTTTTCAAAACGGGGTTAAACTCCCTAGGGAGATTTTCTGTTGGAAAAGGGGTTAAACGCCACGCCTTGCCTTTCTCTGTTGGAAAAGGGGTTAAACTCCCAGCTTTTCTCTGTTGGAAAAGGGGTAGTGTGGAGGTTTAAGTCCTACACTCTTTTGAGAACATTGTGATCAGAGGTAAACATTTTCCAGTTGCCGATATATCTGCAACGGACTAATTTTGCAGGAATGTTTTCAACTAAATGGAATACAAATAAGTGAAATAACCATTTATAGAGATGTTCAATAATTTTGCCTGAATGCTTTAAACCAATACTGTATACACTCTAGTTTTCTACCAATTTAAAAAGTCTGCAATCATCACTTAATTCACATGTTTAGTTCATGGTTCCCGTAATACTTTGGGTTATGCGGGAGATTAGCAGGCATCAACTATTTAAAAACAACCGTTTTAAAGAACAAACATATATTTTTTTAGTAGTATTCACATTTTCTTTTTTGTGAACTGTATTCAGCATATCGAGCGTCAATCCCCTTTACCAAATCCATCTAATCGTTGCATATGTTATGACCAAGTGCTGATCGAAAGCTTGTCTTGCCGCCATGTCACAATCCACAATATTTGCATTCCTGAAAAACCTTTTAAATATGCTTCTAATGAAATTGAATTTGATGATGCTCTTTTCCGTGACCCTGTACAGATTTGCCTTGAAATGGGGGAGTCAATTTGCAACCCTTTACTCCGGTACTGAGAGCACACATTATGACCGAATGTAATACTTGTCCGTCACAGATTGTGTTAATAACATTAAGGAAGAGTCTATTAGTGTGAATGGGGATCACGTTTCATAAAATGAACTGTTATCTGCCGTTTCATCATTAAAAACTGGCAAAATGCGTGTTTTACAACTACCATCTTATACATGATCGGCTAATGTACCATTTTTATTTGATTTGGTGCATTGTTATGCTTAATGTTCCTACAGTTCTTAAACCGGGTATAATTTTGACCGTATATACAAGTGGAGATAAACCAAACAGTAATTCGAATAGTTCTTTCTTCGTCTTTGTTGAAATTATATGAAAGGTGTTTTATTCAGGGGAATGCACGTGTCAATTGATAAACCTTTACATTCATTACAGGGCGATTTTCAATCAAACATGGGTAGGTGAATAACTTCTTTCGTTTTGAAAGAGTATACAGCACTTAAAATGTTTAAAGCCAATAGTTTACCGGTTTTTGTTGTTTTTTTTTTTGCTTTTTAGACGCGCGTCAAGCATTTGACCAGGTCATGACGGTTTCTTCTACAAATAACGAACTAGGTGTTCAACTTAAACTTCTTAAATCTGTTATATCCATGCGCTCTAACATAAACAGTTGTGTCGTGTATATAGGTCACTTCTCTGACTGCTTCCCTGTTGATGTGGGCATATGTCTGCATGTGCTTTGCACCCCCTATGGTATATTTGAATTTAAATACTGGAGATTTAATTGGTGAGTGAACACATATCACGGATTACATCAACTCAGATTGAGTTGAGTTGAATATTGGAAAATTAACCATGGATAGACCTAATCCTCCCATATGTATAGGCTAACCCTTTCCCACATACAACACATCTGATGCGGACGAATTAGAAAACTATTTAAATGTGCTGAAAACACTTTGGCCAAATGAAAATACTGATGCATCTCTAAGACTAAAGACTGCAATATTTAGGGTCTTTGCCATATACAACAAATCTGAAGCAGATGCATAAGAGAACACGTATGCAAAACATATCTATATATGAAATGTGTTACACAGTTTGGCAAAAAGAGAAATATTGCTCATTATGAGACAATTTTCTTTTTTCCACAAAGCTTTTTAAAAAAAATGGTATGCTACAGATGTATATAAATGCGTCTACATGTAGGAAATGGTAGAATATTTATCTGTCTATGTCCCAAATACCTTTTGAAAATTATTATGTAGAGGCTTTGATCAAGATGAACAGATTCAATCTGCTCTGAGCTTTACTATTCACATTGCTTGGACAGACTCAAGTAATTTTAATGGTGTGTTTAACTTTATAAAATCGATGGAAAGAGATAAGCACGGTTTAAAACTTTTTTTTTTTGGCAGTAGACATTAACTATTTTCAAAGTTGTCTGCTGCATATTTGGCATATATGGGAAAGGGTTATTACATATTATCACATAATATATCTGCAAACTGGATGAATAGAGATGAACATTTTGGTAAAAGGAAAAATTAATAAACATGATCAATTTATCCTGTTGTAACAATGTTTTAAAATCGTCTGCTGCAGAGGCGTAAAACGCTGTCTAAAGATGAAAAGTATTAACCCTTTCCCTCATACGACAATTCTTCAGCAGACGACTTTGAACATATTTTGTCAAATAATGGAAAATCTCTATAATTGAATGGATAACCTATGACTAAAAGTGAAAAACGTTGTAACAAAAGGAGAAATTGCACGTTTTGTGCAATTTCTTCTTTTGTTACTATGTTTTCAAAAAGCCGTCTGCTGCAGAGGCGTCAGAAAGCGTATATATGAGGGAAAGGGTTAAGACATATCACGTGCACGGTAACCAAGAAACATCTTAATTTGCATAAACAACAATTTTCTGATTGGCTCAAGACGAATTTCGCGGGAATGTTAGCGTTCAGTTCACTCACTAGGCTTTAAATGTTCATTGTACATCGACACTCGTGTTCTAAAGTTAAACAGGATTAAATAAGTTTGATTGACAAGGAATTAATACAGTTCATTAACTTGATGTGACAGGTAAGTTATCTCTCTGAAGACATTGTAGCAAAAGAAGACATTGCTCATAATACATTCTGTGAAATATATTAATGATTATTCAGAAATGCCCACTTTTCGATTTTTCAACAGACGAGCAATGGCAGATATGTTTCAAAATAGGAACAAAATGAAGTGTGTTTTTTGTCGTTCTTGTCAGACTTAAAGTGGCACAGTTTTCCACTCTGTATTTTCAAATTCTTTCGTTTTATTGTCATGATTTATACATTTTCAAAATGTAGGAGAGGACATTTGAAACATCTGTAGGAAAAGACATTTGAAAATAATGTGGCAAAAAGAAATGTCATGATACTATCTTTTGAAAGATGACTTCAGATTATTTAATAATTATTCTTTCACTCTTGATTTTCCAATTATTTGTCCAGGTATTTTCAAAGGCAACCACTACATATTTGTTCAATGTTTTCAAGGTCGTCTACATATCTATCGTATAATTTGCAATTAGGAAACGTATTCAATGATCAATTTCTTCCTTTACCATAATGTTAAAAGTTGTCATCTAATGGCGTCAGGAAGCGTCTGTATGTAAGAAAGGGTTAAGAGTTGTCTGCTTTATGAATAGCTGATGCAATGATGTACTGTCTGAAAGATTGGATGAACAATTGATCAATTTCTTTCTTTCCACAATGATTTCAAAGTTCCTCGAGTACAAAGGAATCACAAAACAATTATTTCGGGGATAGGGTCAGTAATATCCGTTGTTGCTTGAATTTTAGGGTAATTACATTTGCTGTAACCTTTCCCACTTGTAGACACATCTGCAGCAGACGACTTTTGAAAACAGTGTATCCAAAAGGCCACAATGTTTTCAACTTTGTTAGATACTTGCACTTCGAATAGAAGATATTTTTGTTTATATGTTTTCAAAGTTGTCTGCTGGAAAGTGTTGAGCAATTTTGATTCAGTGGATTTTAAAAATCATAATAGAGAGAGAAAGTGTTAACACTTAAGTGTTTACTGATCTGTTAAGTGTTTAATTGAACATCATGTATCATTATCTTCAATAACTGTAGATATCCAGTGTGAAAGCAACATTCAGATGTTCTATAATCCGTGTTTGACCCTCTAATCCTATGTTGTGGGGACTCGAAAAGAAATGTCTTTATTGACCCAAATCTTTTGAGTACCCAAACCATATGGTTCGGTTAGATAATGGGAGAAATCCTGTGTGGAAAAACATGATTTGAGCAAGTTCACCTTGTCTCGCACCATATTTCACGAGTGATACAAGATAAATTATTCATCTGTATTACAGAAAAGTGTTTTTAGAATCTGAAGCCGATGACTTTAAAAAACTTCAAATACATTAATATTTGCCCTTTAAAACATATATATTAAATAGGATTGAGAGTATGATAGCTGAAACTCATAGGTTATTGGCTTGAAGATATAGTGCGATTTCCTTTTGCCACAATGTCAAAAGTATATTGCTGCAGAGGGTTCAAAAAGCCTCGGATCTACATATGGGATAGCATTAATTATGCAAAGAAGGCTTTGCATGCCACTGAATATTAATCTGTTTTCCTAGCCTAGTACTGTTAGTTACCCCTGCAGTTATCATGAATAAGCATTAATCGTGCCCGGATAAAAGCTAAATACTGTTTAAATTGGTGTTAAACATAACATAGAACTAGTGACATCATAACATGGATCATAAGGAGTAGTAACATTAGTAATTCTGGTAAATTACCCAGGAAGCGCTGTGAAATAACTGAAATTCCTACGGTCTTGGCTTGAAGATATTGTGCGATTCATTTGCGAAGTGATCCTTTAAATGTTACATGCATGCATTTCTACGGTGACATAAAGTTAATTTTCTGTTTGTCAGTTACACCGGTTTGAATGAAGTACAATAGAAAGTTAGCTTTAAATGTCTCTTTTTAAATGTAAATTCAAAGTGAAATTAATAATCAGCAGATAACTTTGTAATTGTTATCGCACATATTTCGGCGAGTAAGCAGCGAGAAACTCCAAACAACAGGGTCTGATCTGAATGCCTGGTCACTAGTACTTAACAATGGTATTCCCTCCTTGGTGTTTATGGTTTTAGGGTAACCATTACTTTCAAAAGTCGTCTGCATGATAGATAGGGTTAATTCCTTTCAAATACATTAATAGTTGCCGTTTCAAATACATTACTATTGAATAGGGTTGAGAGTATAATAGCTGAAATTCATAGGGTATTGGCTTGAAGATATTGTGCGATTATTTTTCCTTTTGCCACAATGTCAAAAGTAGATTGCTGCAAAGGCCTCAGAAAGCCTCGAGATCTACATATGATATAGAGTTTAATTATGCAGGGAAGGCTTTGAATGACACTAAATATTAATCTGTTTTCCTAGCCTAGTACTGTTAGTTACCCCTGCAGTTATCATGAATAAGCATTAATTATGCCCAGATAAAAGCGAAATACTGTTTACATTGGTGTTAAACATAACATTGACCAGAGTGACATCATTACATGGATCATAAGGAGTAGTAACAGTAGTAAGTCTAGTAAATTACCCAGGAAGCGCTGTGAAATAACTGAAATTCCTATGGTCTTTGCTTGAAGATATTGTGCGACTTCATTTGCGAAGTGATCCTTTAAATGTTACATGCATGCATTTCTACGGTGACATAAGTTAATTTTCTATTTGTCAGTTACACCAGTTTGAATGAAGTACAATAGAAAGTTAGCTTTAAATGTCTCTTTATAAATGTAAATTCAAAGTGAAATTAATAATCAGCAGATAACTTTGTGATTGTTATCGCACATATCTCGGCGAGAAAGCAGCGATAAACACCAAACAAAAGGGTCTTATCTTTATGCCTGGTCACTATAGTTCTTAAAAATGGTATTCCCTCATTGGTGTTTATGGTTTTTGGGTAAGCATTACTTTTAAAAGTCATCTGCATGATGGATAGGGTTAATCCCTTTCAAATACATTAGTATTTGCCCTTTAAAACATAATTATTGAATAGGGTTGAGTATGATGGCTGAAATGCATAGGGTATTGGCTTGAGAATATTGTGCGATTCATTTGTTACATAGTGCCAGCCTCGATAACATGACCATAGTGACATTCAAAGTGAAATTAAATGATTAGCCGATAACTTAATGATTTGAATCGACCATATAATCACAAACAAAATGATCTATTCCTTTAGACCGCCTCTATGGTAAGGTTTTGAATGCCACTTACTATTAGTCTGTTTTCCTAGCCTAGTACTGTTAGTTACCTCTGCAGTTATCATGAATAAGCATTCATTATTCTCAGATAAAAACAAAATACTGTTTAAATTGGTGTTAAACACAACATTGACCAGAGTGGCATGATTGCATGGATCATAAGGAGTAGTAATTCTGATAAATTACCTAGGAAGCGCTGTGAAATAATTGAAATTCCTATTGTCTTGGCTTGAAGATATTGTGCGATTCATTTGCGAAGTGATCCTTTTAATGGTAAATGCATGCATTTCTACGGTGACATAAAGTTAATTTTCTATTTGTCAGTTACACCAGTTTAAATGAAGTACAATAGAAAGTTAGCTTTTAATGTCTCTTTATAAATGTAAATTCAAAGTGAAAGTAATAATCAGCAGATAACTTTGTGATTGTTATCGCACATATCTTGGCGAGTAAACCGCTAGAAACGCCAAACAACGGTGTCTGATCTCTATGCCCGGTCACTACAGTCCTTAAAAATGGTATTCCCTCATTGGTATTTATGGTTTGGGATATAAGCATTACTTTCAAAAGTCGTCTGTATGATGGATAGGGTTAACCCCTTTCAAATACATTAATATTTGCCCTTTAAAACATATTTATTGAATAAGCATTAATTAGTTACTACTCCTTATGATTCACGTAATGAAGTCACTCTGGTCAATGTTATATTTAACACCGAATTTAAACAGTATTTCGCTTTTATCTGGGCATAAGTAATGCTTATTCATGATAACTGCCTGGTAACTAACCATACTAGGCTAGGAAAATAGATTGATATTAAGTGGCATTCGAAGCCTTCCTTTCATAATTAATTTATATCCCACATGTAGATCTCGAGGCTTTCTGAAGCCTCTGCAGCAATCGACCTTTGACATTGTGGCAAAAGGAAAAGTCGCACAATATCTTCAAGCCAATAACCTATGAGTTTCAGCTTTCATACTCTCAACCCTATTCAATAAATATGTTTTAAAGGGCAAATATTAATGTTGTTTAATGTAAAGTTTTTTTAAAGTCATCGGCTGCAGATTCTAAAAACACCTTTCTGTAATACAGATGAATAATTTCTCTTGTATGACTTATGAAATATGATAATTATAAGTAATAATCAGCAGATAACTTTGATTGTTATCGCACATATCCCGGCGAGAAACACCTAACAACAGGGTCTTATCTTTATGCCTGCATGGTCACTATAGTCCTTTACTTTTAAAAGTCGTCTGCATGATGGATAGGGTTAATCCCTTTCAAATACATTAATATTTGCCCTTTAAAACACATTAGTATTTGCCCTTTAAAACATAATTATTGAATAGGGTTTAGTATGATGGCTGAAATGCATAGGGTATTGGCTTGAGAATACTGTGCGATTTATTTGTTACATAGTGCCAGCCTCGATAACATGACCATAGTGACATTCAAAGTGAAATTAAATGATTAGCCGATAACTTAATGATTTGAATCGACCATATAATCACAAACAAAATTATCTGTTCCTTTAAACCGCCTCTATGGTAAGGCTTTGAATGCCACTTACTATTAGTCTGTTTTCCTAGCCTAGTACTGTTGGTTACCTCTGCAGTTATCATGAATAAGCATTAATTATTCTCAGATAAAAACAAAATACTGTTTAAATTGGTGTTAAAAATAACATTGACCAGAGTGGCATGGATCATAAGGAGTAGTAACAGTAGTAATTCTGATAAATTACCCAGGAAGCGCTGTGAAATAATTGAAATTCCTATTGTCTTGGCCTGAAGATATTGTGCGATTCATTTGCGAAGTGATCCTTTTAATGGTACATGCATGCATTTCTACGGTGACATAAAGTTAATTTTCTATTTGTCAGTTACACCAGTTTGAATGAAGTACAATAGAAAGTTGGCTTTAAATGTCTCTTTATAAATGTAAATTCAAAGTGAAAGTAATAATCAGCAGATAACTTTGTGATTGTTATCGCACATATCTCGGCGAGAAACATCAAACAGGGTCTTATCTTTATGCCTGGTCACTATAGTCCTTAAAAATGGTATTCCCTCCTTGGTGTTTATGGTTTTGGAATAAGCATTTTCTGTTTGTCAGTTACACCGGTTTAAATGAAGTACAATAGACAGTTAGCTTAAAATGTCTCTTTATCAATGTGGAAGTAATAATCAGATAACTTTGTAATTGTTATCGCACATATCTCGGCGAGTAAGCAGCGAGAAACACCAAACAACGGTGTCTAATCTCTATGCATTAACCGAACCATATGGTTTGGGTACTCACACGATTTGTATCAAAGACATTTCTTTTCGAGTCCCCACAACATAGGGTTAGAGGGTCAATCAAGGTTTATAGAACATCTGAATGTTGCTTTCACACTGGATATCTACAGTTATTGAAGGAGATAATGCTACATGATATTCAATTAAACACTTAACATTACTACTGATGCATTGATCTTCTTTAACACTTTGTCTCTCTATTATGATTTTTACATCCACTGAATCAAAATTGCTTAACCCTTTCACTCAAACAGACGCATTTTGACCCTCTGCAGCAGACAATTTTGAAAACATATAAACAAAAATGTCTTCTATTGGAAGTAAGTATTTAATAAAGTTGAAATAATTCTGTTGTGATGCCTTTGTACTCGAGGAACTTTGAAAACATTGTGGAAAGAAAGAAATTGTTTAAGTGTTCATCCAATTTTTCAGACGGTACATCATTGCATATAAACATAAACAAAAATATCTTCTATTGGAAGTGTAAGTATTTAATAAAGTTGAAAACATTGTGGCCTTTTGGTTACACGGTTTTCAAAAGTCGTCTGCTGCAGATGTATCTACAAGTGGGAAAGGGTACAGCAAATGTAATTACCCTAAAATTCAAGCAACAACGTACATACTGACCCTATCCCTGAAATAAAAATTGTGATGTCTTTGTACTCGAGGAACTTTGAAATCATTATGGAAAGAAAGAAATTGATCAATTGTTCATCCAATCTTTCAGACGGTACATCATTGCATCAGCTATTCATAACGCAGACAACTCTTAACCCTTTCTTACATACAGCCGCTTCCTGACGCCATTAGATGACAACTTTTAACATTATGGTAAAGGAAGAAATTGCTCATTGAATATGTTTTTTAATTGCAAACTATACAATATATATGTAGCCGACCTTGAAAACATTGAACAAATATGTAAGCAGCGAGAAACACCAAACAACGGGGTCTGATCTCTATGCCTGGTCACTACAGTCCTTAACAATGGTATTCCCTCATTGGTATTTATAGTTTTGGGATAAGCATTTCTTTCAAAAGTCGTCTGCAAATACATTAATATTTGCCCTTTAAAACATGGGTTGAGAGCATGATAGCTAACATCCATAGAGTATTGGCTTGAAGATATTGTGCGATTCATGTGTAACATAGTGGCACCCTCCATAACATTGACCATAGTGACATTCAAAGTGATTTTAAATGATTAGCCGATAACTTAAGGATTTAAATCGACCATATAATCACAAACAACAACGAGCGACAATCTGTGGTGCAGGAGATTGCAGGTTCAATCCCCGCTCTGGGGATACTTACATATGTGTAATGGCAAACCTTCTTTGACATTTATGATTGTGAGGTGAGCATTACGACCGACTCGCTGGTGTCTGTTAAATGGACCAGTAATACTGGTAAATGATATTCCCCCATACTTTTGGTTTCAAAGTCGTCTGCTGCCTTATTTGTTTATATTTCATACACCTGGGGTTCTACAAGTCAATGAATCTACTCGAAAGAAAAAGTGTCAATTTACAGATGTAACAACAATCTAGTAGGTAGGTACATTACAATAATAAACTAGAACTATCATTGAATGTGATTAATACCCCGAAAGCTGCACTGATCGTAAATGGTGGTAGTTTGTCATATTTAGGTGTCATTTAGAAATGGCACCTACATATATATATATGACAGTGTTATGGATCGGCTATTCTTGTTTTATTCATTTTTGGATTGTCTTGGTTAAAACTAGAAAATAGAGCTTTTTTAATTGTGTTTGATGGCAATCAATTTTGTTTTATTAAAACCCATTGGGTAATTGAGCAGTTATACGAGACGAGAAAGTAATAAAGGGCAATAAATTTTTTCATCGAATCGGATGAACATATATAGAGCCATATTTTTATCTTATCCATAGTCTTATTTTGAGTGACATCTAGAGGATATACATGTACTGTAGTTCAAAACTACCGAGAAAGTCAACCTACGTACAAATCCACCTTGTGTATCCATACTACATCTCAAGATCAGACGTCAGACACAACTGCATGGTAAACTAGGATGTTGGTCACCAAAATGTCATGGGTTTTCGTGACTGATAAAAATGACTTTTTAAATAGTGTGGTAAATGGCGAAATGCTCAGCATCAGCAATTTCCTTTTATAATAATGTTTTCAACTCTATTCAATTGGTTAGCGTCGGATTTCGAAACCGGGTGTCCCGGGTTCGATCCCCAGTCGCGGCACTACGGTCATGGTGGAGTGCCCTTGGGCAAGGCACATTTTCTAGCCTAGTACTGGTTTGTTTACCCAGGGATCATGAATAAGTGAACTGTCGCCGTGATATAACTGAAATATTGTTGAAAGCGGCGTAAAACTCCAATAAATAAATAAATCGATTCAATTAGCATTTTCAGAGGCTGTCCATATTCTTGCCCATATGTTTTATACAGTTGTATTCCACAGATATGTTGTCATTGTGGGAAAAGTTTTTAAAGTAAAATGTATATCATAATTTGGTTCATGGACATGATTAACGTTATGACCATTTTGTTTCAAAATAACTTCATTTCAAAAGCTAGTGGAAGCCCTTAACGTTTCAAATGTCGTTGCAATCGAGTCATGTGGACGTATAGAGAAGCATGTACCTTTTTTCTTATTTAAGTAATATCACTTCGTATGTACTTTCAGTTTGGCTTGGATGATTGCTACCCAAACCTGGTGTTGTACCCGCTTTGTATTCACCAATTCAACGAAGATCAAACGTCCGAAGTACAGTAACCTACATGATAAACCGATGGATTCCCAGGACAATTAAACCAAGAAGAAATAAAGAGAACATTAGTCAGCAACATTATCCATCTGGGGAAAAAATCTGAGATTCGAGGAAGTGGATGCTAATGTATCTAATGATAATATAGAATTGACACTATGATTTTATCAGATTATGGGATCTGAGAGCAGATATCATGTTAAAAAATATCAAGATGAAAGCGATAGAATGGTCTATTTTTTGTGCCCCGTCCTTTGCAGATGATATGTCACTTTTATCGTTGTTTAGTAAATCCTTACAAAATTTTATCAACATGTGCCATGAGTATTCGTGTGTATGGAGATTCCAATATAATCTAGCTAAGTGCGCCATTGTCACTTTTAATGAATTTAATCACGCAGGTCACGGTCCTGGTTTGTTGGTAACGAAGACATTCAAGAGAAAGACAAGTTCGTCCTCTTAGGCATTCTTTGTAACAAATACAGCAGTTCAACCTCGATAATTAAAATGTTGATCGAAAAATAAGAGGTACATTTTTCGGTATGATTAAAGAGGGATTACATAAAAATGGTTTAAATCTTATGACTAGTCTGAAAAAATATATAACACTGAAGTTATTCTCCCAATGGCCCTTTTTGGCTGTGAGCTGTAACAGGATCTTTCTGACTGGGATCGTCTAACCCTGGAAAAGTCACATCGACTCTGCCTTAAACAGATTCAGGGACTACATATTAGATCAAGAACATACATTGTTCTTGGTCTAATTAGGGCTTTTCCAATTGAAGCGGAGATAAAAAAAAAAAAGAACAAGCTTATGTTCCTGGGTCAGCTTTGCCGGTTAGAGAGGGAATGTTCAACAAAAGATATGTTTCACTACGCCTTTGTTCTTTTCAAATTAAGTTTATTAAAACAGGATTTATATCAGACGTATCGACCCTGTCTGTATTGTGTTTTGCAAGACTGTTTGTTACTTATGGAACTTTCCCCCAGTAAATTCATATGGAAAAAGCATATTCACAGAACAGTGAATAATTACAACATAAATGAATGGATACGAGAACTTCCTCTGAACAATTTGTACTGTATAGGCAAATATAAAAGACATTCTCTGAAAGTCCTCTTTGGTCTTTTGCAAGACATAATCCTGGTATGCTGCGTGCTTGTTTCTCCATGGCACAGTTGATTGCATATGTCTTTTACAGAATCGACTTGCTCGAGATGTGGTAATGTCGACATATGCACTAATTTAACAGAACATATGTTGATCAACTGTGCTATTGTTCAGACCTGCAGGGACTCGTTTGAACGAATTGTCGTAAGACATTTTGATTCTATGTAACTTGTTACGTTCCTTGAACGGTCAGGAATATATGAGGTCTCTGTTTGGTTTGAATACTAATTTAGTTCACGTTTTACATGATGACTACGACATTTTCTATAACAAAGTTATTATACATGCAATACAGATAACAATGCCAGAGTATACAGATGACTGATTCTGTGTGATTATTGACTGTAATAACAGTAAACCACTTACGGGTAACAAACTATTGATAGCATTGGGAGAAAAGGATAACTAGGTCACAGTTAGGAATTTAAGCAGACTACTCAATATCGTATCATGTGTTATCAGTTACCTGATGCTTTGGAAATTTATAATGTCTATTTCCTTTATTGAAATCTTCTCATTTCGTTTCGGTGAAGTTTTCTATTAGGGGTCTCATAATCATTGGTAAATATAATCCACCATTCCCCTTCGGGTTGAACAGGTTGCATGCGCAAAGCATATATACAGAATACATATATGGGTTTGTTTATCGTATGATCACATAAACAAACAAGGCATGTTAATCTGACAGCTTGAGGGGACAGTAGTATTCACATAGCGACATACATGTACAGTTGTATTATATTCGTATTTCTATGCATTTTTTTCCCTGTTCTTTTTGTTTTTCACATTGTCTTTATACTTTTGTAAATTATTGATCTTCATTTTATTGAGGAAATAAAGATTTAAATAAAATCTTCTTATACATTGCTCATCCATTTTTCCTGCTACAAGTGTTTTCAAAAGTTGTCTACTGCTTAGGTGTCAAATACGTCTGCAATCATTTGTAAATGTAGTTTTATGTCTTATGGTTTTAATAAATATACCTTAGCTGTCGATGCGCAATAAACACTATACATTCATTCATTTTAATAAATATGTTCTTACTTCTTGAACAGCAGTCTTTGAATAAATGTCATTGTATGTTGAACGTATGTATACACACTTGTGACACCGTGTGTAACTGTAAACTTCATTCAACATTGTTAACAAGTGCGTAAACAGTTCCATGCTATCCATACAATGACGATTTATTTAATTTCGATTTCTTTATTTGTGTGATATGGAACACTGGCTAAAGAGAACACATATAGCATTGCTCATCCATTTTTCCTACTACAAGTGTTTTCAAAAGTTGTCCACTGCTTAGGTGTCAACTACGTCTGCACTAATTTGTAAACAATCGCTAAAGAAAAACACATATAGCATTCTTCTTATAAATTGCTCATCTATTTTTCCTGCTACCAGCGTTTTCAAAATTTGTAAAATACGTCTGCAATCATTTGTAAATGTCTAATGTATATTGTATCTATTTATAATGATTTTAATAAATATGTTGACGGTTCTTAAATGTCATTTTATGATTAATTCTTGTTATGTTACGATAAATGATAATTTGACCCCTCTTTCCCATATGTAGAGCTTGTCATTTTCTTATTTATTGTAGCACAGCAGTCTTTGAATAAATGCCATTATATGTTGAATGTATACACACTTGTGACACCGGGTGTAACGGTAAACTTCATTCAGCATTGTTAACAAGTGCGTAAACAGTTCCATGCTATCCATACAATGACTATTTATTTAAATTCGATTACTTTATTTGTGTAATATGAAACAATCGCTAAAGAAAAACACATATAGCATTCTTCTTATAAATTGCTCATCTATTTTTCCTGCTACCAGTGTTTTCAAAAATTGTCAAAATACGTCTGCAATAATTTGAAAATGTAGTTAAATGTCTAATGTATATTGTATCTATTTATAATGATTTTAATAAATATGTTGTCGCTTCTTAAATGTCATTTTATGATTAATTCTTGTTATGTTACGATAAATGATAATTTGACCCCTCTTTCCCATATGTAGAGCTTGTCATTTTCTTATTTATTGAAGAACAGCAGTCTTTGAATAAATGCCATTATTTGTATGTTGAATGTATACACACTTGTGACACCGGGTGTAACGGTAAACTTCATTCTGCATTGTTAACAAGTGCGTAAACAGTTCCATGCTATCCATACAATGACCATTTATTTAAATTTAATTACTTTATTTGTGCTTTTTCTTTTCATAAGTTCTTTTCATTTTATTTTTTCAATCCGGTAAACATATACATTTATACAGCCGCACTGGAGAGAACTAACTAATGTTGTTATAACTTGTAGTTCAATCCATTTGCATATGTTATATATTTTGTTATCATTTAATGTTCATTTGTATATATTGATATACGTAATAAAATATGTTTAAACTAGAGCAGATATCATGTTAAAATAAATCAAGATGAAAGCGATTTCTGCATTAGGAAACTCGCCAAAGAGAACGCATTTAGTATAAATATATATAAATTGCTCATCCATGTGTTTTCAAAAGTTGTCCACTGCATCATTGTTGTTGTCTGCAATCATTTGTAAATGTCTTATGCATATTGTATATATTTCTAATGATTTTAATAAATGTGTTGACGGTTCTTAAATTTAATTTTATGTTTAATTCTTGTTATGTTACGATAAATGATAATTTAACCCCTCTTTCCAATATGCAGAGCTTGTCATTTTCTTATTTCTAATACATATAGCATTCTTCTTACTTCTTACTGCTCATCCATTTTTCCTGCTACCACAGTGTTTTCAAAAGTCGTACACTTGGAAAACATTGTGGCAAAAGGAGAAATTGCACCGCATAGGTGTCAAAAAACGTCCGCAATCATTTGTAAATGTAGTTAATGTATACAATGTCAATTTCTGTCCGTCTCCTATTGAATAAATGTCATTGTATGTTGAATGTATACACACTTGTGACACCGGGTGTAACGGTAAACTTCATTCAGCATTGTTAACAAGTGCGTAAACAGTTCCATGCTATCCATACAATGACCATTGATTTAATTTTAATTTCAATTTCTTTATTTGTGTGATATGAAACAATCGCTAAAGAGAACACATACATGTATAGTAATCTTTTTATAAATTGCTCATCTATTTTTCCTGCTGAGTTTTCAAAAGTTGTCCACTGCATAAAAAAAATGTCCGTAATCATTTGTAAATGTAGTTTATGCAATGTCGATTTCTGTCGATCTCCTATTGAAGAACATTCACAAATTCATTGAAAATAGTAATGTAATTTATGAGTGAAACTATTGCAGCACAAGAACAAAAGAAGAATGTTCGGTTATGCTATTAGAATGCTCAGTCTCACTTTTTGCCAATTTATCCAAGATATTATGCTTGCTTTTTTAGCTCGACTTTTGAAAAAAACGAGAGCTATTGTCATGACCCTGGCGTCGTCGTCGGCGGCGGCGGCGGCGGCGTGGTCGTCCGGTTAAGGTTTTTTGTTTAGCTCATTTTTGTTTGTTTTTTTCTCTATCAGTCTGCGGCGACATTCTTTCGGGCGATGTTTTCCATTGCCTCTCACCTCTGATATATGTGAGAAAGTAGTCAGTGGCTTCGAAAGAATGTTGTGTAAGTGCTGGTGTGGGAAAGCCAGGAACACATGGGTAGGTGCACTGACCGCCGTGATATGACCAAAGCTGTTGAAAGCGGCGTTAAACTCCAAACAAACAAATCTCTATCAGTCGAGCGTCTGTGCCGTACGCGGTGCTCTTGTTTTTAGTTTAGTTGATACTATTCATAATTTCCATTTTTCATCTCTTTAAAGCTTTTTCCCTTTCCACCTCTGCAGAATACTCCTTTTTTGAAAACATGATTAAATGGTAATGTTGTTTACTCCAGTAAATAGATTTGGCGAAAATGTTTATTCTTGAGTTTAATTCTTTCATCAACTATTTCGCAACATATACAAGCCGCTGTGAAAGTATCACGAATATCGACAATGCATAAACTCGTGCATAATCTTTAAAAAGCATTTAAATGATTGTGTACAGTTGTATATATTTCTATATTTCGTTAAAATGGAATTTCAATCCAGTTTCTACATCTTGCCAGCGCGTTGTAACCGAGTGGATTGTATGTACGTACGTTTCGTCGTTGCAACCTTTGTCCGAAGCAGCTTTGTAGTCGGTAGAAACTGGATTCTCTGAGAGACGATATCGGTTCTATCGGTTCGCCTTACGTGATATCACCTGTAGGTAAAACCGGTACTAAAATAGACGCCTAAAAGGCCTATGATCAACCAGAGCAATTGGTCTGTATAATAACATTACAAAACCGGTACTAAAATAGACGCACAGTAGTGCATATAAGATTATCAAACCGAATTATATGTGATAATACAAAAAATCACCATGAATCTTACTATAAACTGATTTCTTTTAATTTGAATGATAAATAATGATTAACATTATTATTATAATTTGAATTTTAAACTTATTAACCTATGCTGCTAGGATTTTTCGATGGAAAAGAAAACAGTTTTTATTGTAACGTAATGGATTTCGCGTCATTTGACAGAGGGCATTATGTATTGTGATCTTGCAGGTCTAAATAAATCGTTCTTTGTTGTGCCATGTACTGCTGAAGAAGCAAGGTTTAACTTGTTCGCTGTATATACATTACAAGATATTAATCGTCATGTAAAGTACGCCTTTTTCAGAGAAAATATCAGGTTCTCATGTCCGAGCAGAGTTAGCTTTGAGGCGTATGCTTCCATTTACAATTAACATTTGTGCAAAATAATTTTAAAAAAGCAAGTTATATTGACGAGATATACACGAAAGAACCACGTTGAGACGTTCATTCACAAGCACACACAAATATGATTTAAAGATACTACTACTGATTTTGCTTTTTACTGAAGCAGATCTAAAATTGAAATATTGACAATCGCGAGGATCAACGGCGCATAGTTAAATGTGTATACGTGTATATGGTCAATATTTTATGGTTCAAATAACGCCATATACAGCCACGGCATTGCTCAAGTAGAGTATGTGAAAACCCGGTTTCGTCCCAGCCCGATTTCGTTCAAAATGACGGTAACCATTTTCGCAGTGTGACTTCTCTCTTGCATAATAAATTACCACCGTTTTCGTTGTAACATTTTCAATGATACATGGTGTTTCACCTGTAAAACGCTTAGACAGTGTGACAATTGAGGGTTGAATGAATGAATGTATAGTGTTTTATGGCGCATCGACAGCTAAGGTCATTTAGCGCGCATTACAATTTAAATGAGAAGTACATGTAGTATTATTATTAAACAATTAAATATGTTTGATAGAACTATATAATGGAAAATGATAGAAAGAGAAACAAAGTCTAAGTAATGGGGAAAAAAGTATGATGTAATATAAATAACTGTGAATATATGTGTATGAGATGGTCATGTAAGAAAATCCACCCCTATCCATAAATGGACATCTCAACAACAGGAGACGGTATACAAAATGCCTTGTACCAACACTGAGTGAATGTATAATGTGATACGACTAAAATATATGGAATGGGAATGAAATGTAGTATGTTATGTAACTAAGAGTATATATCGAGGGCTTGGCGTGAAACAGTTGTATCTAAAATTGGTATTTTTTTACCAAGGTTAATCACCTCGCCATAAAGTCTTTATAAGCGTTAAATCACTTTTCTTGGTAAACAATGTAAATTTAGGTGCCATTGCTCGTTCTGAGCAATGGCACCTAAATTTGCATTGTTTACAAAAGGGTCAAAATTGCCCCTATACCAGGGTTTTCAAAATAGGTTTTAAGTTACAACCCTTTCACGCCAAGCCCTCGATATATGTAGTCGGAAAGAATGTAACACGGCTTATAGTAAAGTGCAATCTCCTTTAAGAAAGAAATTATAGCATGTATTGGAACCGTGTCGAATAGTGTTTTAAGACTATCGACACTGGTTTAGGGTTGAAACTGGTTGGTATAAATAATCAAAGCGCTGAAGGCACTGCATTTGTTTGGGTACATAAAACTGTTCAACGGCCAGGGAAGAAGACAGTGCAATTTAAGAATACAACATTACAAATTTCTACGTAGTTACAAGGGAATCTATGTTTTTGCACTTCCTGTAATGATTTAAAGGTCCCCTTTGAATAAGGAAGTGTATTTATTTAGTCTAAATTTCTGTTGTTTTTAGAACTGTAGGGGTGATTACTGGGTATCCCCTATTGATTGAGATATATTTGATTTAGTTGACTTGTAGAATGCGTAAAACTGTAAAAGAATATCTCAGCGTGGTCGAAAGTCCCAGTCGTTAATTAATTAAGCAATGATTAAATATTTAAGGATGCGATCTTAGGCACCCCAAACAAATAACATTGGCGAAAAGGGAGCAACATTTATAAATTGCACTGTATTCAACCAGTTAAAAATGCACAAAAAGAAGATAACTACTATTTATATTTTGTCTGTCATCTGACAGTCAAGCAGGTAAGTCTCCAGGGCAAGAAATGTGGATGCTTGTAGAGCCTTCGACGGAAACAAACCTTTTTCATACCAGAGAACTCCCAGGAACGCTACAGAATCTGTGTACTTTTTTTATTTATAAAATCTTTATAGAACCTTACACGGGTTTTGATTAAAAATTTATTAAAATTTAAATACGGCATGGAACTTATCTTTGTATTGCATTTTTATACATTTATAACATTATTGTATAAGTGTTTATTTTTTGTATCGCATGATCTATAATAACTTAAATACAGAAAACCTATGTTATTTATTTCAATAAAGGGAGGTAATTCTACAAAAACATAAGAAATCACTATTTCGAGCGACTTACTCCGTCAAGTTTTCGCAGTTTACATTTTACTTCCGATTACTTCCCTTTATACATGAAACTGAAGAGAAAGCTTTAAGACTTTCAATAGACATATATTTGAGATACGTTTTCAAAATATTTCTTATTTTTGTTTATTTCACTTGTTTATGTGTCCGAAGATTTGCTCTATATTCTATAGCGTCAGCATTTTCCCACTATATTGCATTTGTCCGCATTTTCCCTCTATAATATATGTGTCCGCAGATCGCGTCCGCACTTTAGACCCTCCCCCCATACCGTTGTATTTATAAATAGAATTCGACGATCACGATTTCTCTGCAAATGTGTTACTCTCATTTTAAATGCATTTTATGACGCACATATTTGTTTTTTTAATTCTTTATACTATATTTATATGGCCGACAAGGCACAAAGAAAATATTTTCAATTCTGTTTTTATCTACATTTTCAATGCGTGATTGAAAATTCAAATACCGTATCTGGAGCTTAAATCGGAAATAGTTTTCCCTGTAGCAGTTCACTCATTGAGATTTATAAATCTCTCCGCGTTCTTGTTTTAAAATACAATGTTTCATTTTATTTCCAAATTCTCTTTGAATATAAGAACCACATAAGAAAACAAAGACGATATAAATATATCATTATTTCAAAAATCGTGATACATTTGAAAAGTAAGAGCAAGTATTGAGTACTACTTTCACGCGTATGAAATTCATGGAATTTTCGATAAGACGTATGGCTTCAGAATTGCAGCAACTAAATTTGTTTGTTCCAAACAAATAAAAACAAAGAAGGAATTATTTGGTGACCTATAGGTTTCAGAACAAAGGTCAGGATCGGGTTAATGTTTTCGCGAAGTACAAATAAATGCCTTCATGCGCGTAAACAAGAGTTTGTCATTGCCGTAATTTGTGTATCTCCCACTTGATGCATCGTAGCAGACGACTTTGGAAAACATTGTGGCCAAAAGAGAAATTGGTAATCATGAGCAATGTCCCGTTTTCACCACATTGTTTTAAAAATTATTTTTATCTTTCATTTATGGCGTTTCGACATTTTCGCAGAGACGTTTTCTAAGTTGACGTCTGCAAATGTGTTGTATGCTGGAAAGGACTAACGCCGTATCTGTTCTGCAGACTTGATGAGTAGCGGGGACAACATAAAGGATACTGTTAACCCTTTCTCTCATAGACGCTTTCTTACGCCTTTTATTACGTCTTACGCAGACGGCTTTTTGAAAACATAGTGACAAAAGAAGAAATTGCTCAAAACGAGCAATTTCTCCTTTTGCCACAATGTTTTCCACTTTTAGTCCATTCTATAGATATTCTATTTTTGGACAAAATATGTTCAACGTCGTCTGCTGCAGAATTGTCGTATGAGCGAAAGGGTTAATTGCTGGAGGTGTTATCCCGGTGCATACGTTACGATCACTTTATGCTAAACCAATTATCGCCATATCGCGTTTGCGATTCATAACAAGTACATGAAAGCCACGAACCGCGCGATTGATTCTTTTGCCATGTCTGTTTTAAGATTAGCTGTTGGCATAAGTGTTCGTAATTTACACGTATAATACATTCTCACTCGTTTATCCTTTTTTAATTTATTCGAAGATTATTGTAGTCACCCCGGCGTCGGCGTATGTTAAAGTGCAAGCTAGCATTTACCCTTATAACTTGCATACACCTAGGCCAATGATCTTCAAACTTGGTATGGACATACTTCATAGCAAGTTGGTGATTCCTACACAGTTTGGAGTCAGTAGGTCAAAGGTCAATGTCACTGTAACTTTCTATATAGAAACAGTTCATGGTCAAAGTTTTTGTGAAAGCTAGCCTTTACCCTTATAACTTACATACGCCTATGCCTATGATCTTCAAACTTGGCATGGACATACATCATAGCAAGTTGGTGATGCCTAGATAGTTTGGAGTCACTGTGACCTTCAATACAGAAACATTCCTTGCTTTAAAACTACTGATTGCTTACGCCTATGACCCTGAAACTTAGTTTGGGTAATGGTCATGATCAGCACTTGACTCAAGGGATCATAAGGTCAACGAGCAAGGTCACTTTGATCATTAACGAAAAAAACATTATTTTTTGCAATAACTTTGCATATGGTGCAAATTGTTGCCCTATGGTTAAAGGTTTGCGTGCAACTACATTAAGAGTCCATATCTTAGTAACTACTTGATGCATTCCATTGAAACGTTATACAACCCTTCCCAACCATCAACATAGGATTAGTGGATAAAATAAGGCTTTTAGAACAAGCAAAACGCTCAGGCATTGCAGATCAACATGAACAATTAAAAGGGTTATATTTCTGGCTGAGCATGTGTCTCAATACTAATCGTAAGACCGGCAATGTTTTGTCTTGAATGCTGAATTCAGATAAAAAATAAAATGATGAAACGATTCAGTAAATATTCAGTTATTGCAATTCATATGGAAAAAATTAAAACTGCAATAAAAGGAAATGCAGCCAAACAATTGGTAGAGGTCATTAATTATAGTTCTTGCCAGGATGCGTCTCAAAACCCCTGCTCAGTTATTATGTACCAGTAAACTGTTTGTGTCTGCTGAATTGAAATGATTTAGTCAGACAGTTAATCTTGAAATTTGAAACGGTGTTATAAAAGAAACTCAGCCTAATAATTGGCAATCTCATAAAAATCATCTCCTATTAACGCTACGCTTACATTTGGTCAGATCGTGTACTTTAGTTTCATTTATTAGACAATATATACATTATTTAGACAATATACATTACATTATTAGACATTCTAACACTATTGACAATTTCTCTTCTATACACAAAGAAGGATTTGAGCAGTATATCACTCTAAATTTCCGGAACTATTTTTGGCTGTTGAAATTCCCTCCCGAGTATTTTTGATAAAACGTTTCTCAGAGCGCATGCGTTACTACGTTGGGCTAATGAAGTCACGAGCTTTTGTTGTAAATGCCGTTTGGAAATTTGAATTGTAATGGTGACGTAACTGTTTTAAATGACATCATTCACGTGCTTTACCAACATTTTGGCGGGTAGACAGTAATCAATTGCCAAAGATGAGTTTAAGAACAATTGAAAAAGGTATAATAAAAATAAAATGTTCATAGACAATAAAACTGATTTAAAAAAAAAATCGAATATTTCCAAAACAAATACAATGGGGAGTAGAGATAGAATAGCCTACACGTGATGTACCGGCTAGTAGTAATTAATCACGAATGGCCTGAGTGATTAATTTATACACACATGAACGATATACGAGCCGGTACATCACTCAAAATGAGATATATTTAGGAAATAGATCTCATTCTGAGTGATATACCGGCTCGTATATCACGATTGGGAGTTCAGGTGTGTAGTAATTAATCACGAAGGCCGCGAATGGCCTGAGTGATAAATTTATACACACCTGAACGACAGATAATGTATATTGTCTAAATAACAAATAACGCATATTGTCTTAATAACGAATAACGCATATTGTCTAAATAATGTATAATGTCCAATAATGAATATTGTCTTAATAACGTATGATGAATATTGTCTAAATAACGAATAATGAATATTGTCCAATAATGAATATTGTCTTAATAACGTATAATGAATATTGTCATAATAACGAATATTGTCTAAATAGCGAATATTGTCTAAATAACGAATAATGAATATTGTCCAAATAACGAATAATGAATATTGTCGTCTAAATAACGAATAATGAATATCGTCTAAATAACGGATAATAAATATTGTCTAATAATGAATATTGTCTAAAAACGAATAATGAATATTGTCAAATAATGAATATTGTCTAAAAACGAATAATGAATATTGTCTAATAATGAATATTGTCTAAATAACGAATAATGAATATTTTCTAAATAACGGATATAATGAATATTGTTTAAATAACGAATAATGAATATTGTCTAAAAATAACGGATATAATGAATATTGTTTAAATAACGAATAATGAATATTGTCTAAATAACGGATATAATGAATATTGTCTCAATAACGAATAATGAATATTGTCTAAAAACGAATAATGAATATTGTCTAACAATGAATATTGTCTAAATAACGGCTATAATGAATATTGTCTAAATAATGAATATTGTCTAAAAACGAATATTGTCTAAATAACGGATATAATGAATATTGTCTAATAATGAATATTGTCTAAAAACGAATAATGAATATTGGCTAACAATGAATATTGTCTAAATAACGGATATAATAAATATTGTCTAAATAACGAATAATGAATATTGTCTAAATAACGAATAATGAATATTGTCTAAAAACGGATAATGAATATTGTCTAAAAACGAATAATGAATATTGTCTAATAATGAATATTGTCTAAAAACGAATAATGAATATTGTCTAAATAACGGATATAATGAATATTGTCTAAATAACGAATATTGTCTAAATAACGAATAATAAATATTGTCTAAATAACGGAATAATGAATATTGTCTAAATAACGGATATAATGAATATTGTCTAATAATTAATATTGTCTAAAAACGGATAATGAATATTGTCTAATAATGAATATTGTCTAAATAACGAATAATGAATATTGTCTAAATAACGGATAATGAATATTGTCTAAATAACGGATATAATGAATATTGTCTAATAATGAATATTGTCTAAAAACGAATAATGAATATTGGCTAACAATGAATATTGTCTAAAAAACGAATAATGAATATTGTCTAAATAACGGATATATGAATATTGGCTAACAATGAATATTGTCTAAATAACGGATATAATGAATATTGTCTAAATAACGAATAATGAATATTGTCTAAATAACGGATATAATGAATATTGTCTCATAATGAATATTGTCTAAATAACGGATATAATGAATATTGTCTCATAATGAATATTGTCAATGAATATTGTCTAAAAACGAATAATGAATATTGTCTAAATAACGGATAATGAATATTGTCTAAAAACGAATAATGAATATTGTCTAAATAACGGATATAATGAATATTGTCTAAATAACGAATAATGAATATTGTCTAAATAACGAATAATGAATATTGTCTAAATAACGGATATAATGAATATTGTCTAATAATTAATATTGTCTAAAAACGGATAATGAATATTGTCTAAATAACGGATAATGAATATTGTCTAAATAACGGATAATGAATATTGTCTAAATAACGAATAATGAATATTGTCTAAATAACGGATATAATGAATATTGTCTAATAATTAATATTGTCTAAAAACGGATAATGAATATTGTCTAATAATGAATATTGTCTAAATAACGGATAATGAATATTGTCTAAAAACGAATAATGAATATTGTCTAAATAACGTATATTGTCTAATAATGAATATTGTCTAAATAACGTATAACGAATAATGTATATTGTCTCATAATGAATATTGTCTAAATAACGTATATTGTCTAAATAACGATTAATTAATATTGTCTAAATAACGTATATTGTCTTGTCTAAATAACGTATAACGAATAATGTATATTGTCTCATAATGAATATTGTCTAAATAACGTATAACGAATAATGTATATTGTCTAATAATGAATATTGTCTAAATAACATATAACGAATAATGAATATTGTCTAATAATAAATATTGTCTAAATAACGTATATTGTCTAATAACGTATATTGTCTAAATAACGAATAATGTATATTGTCTAATAATGAATAGTGTCTAAATAACGAATAATGAATATTGTCTAAATATTCATTATTAGACAATATTCGTTATTTAGACAATATACGTTATTTAGACAATATACGTTATTAGACAATATACGATATTATTACGATATCGAGTCCGAAACAAGCTTTAATCACGTTAGATTTCTGCTTCCTGGAGACATAACCCGTACACGCACTGTTTGTGTGGACAATTCCCAAAGACTGAACCCGGGTTTAGGGTACACACAGCATAGTGTTTACCTTGTTTAATAGGGGTGTTAGGGTTCAAAGTACTTCCAGCAGAGTGAAACACATAGAGAGTGGGTTTCAGTTATGCCAGTTAGGGTTTAAGGTGTCTTTCAGCTGAAGGAGACTCATAGAGAGAGGTTGCATTTAGGCTTACAGCAGGTCATTTAGGGTTTAAGGTACTTTCAACGGAGTGAAACACATAGAGAGTCAGTTTTCTGAGATGACCGTTGTGACAAAGCCAGAACACCCATGGTAAGGTAAACTGGTCGCCCATGTATAGCAGACATACTGCTGAAAATGCCTTTAAACTCTTATCAAATTGATCAGATATGAACGTGCCGAAACAAAATGGTAAAACGCCTGACCGTGGGCGATTGTCATTGGAGATCAGTGAATCATAGAGATGCAGTAATCCCAGCTAATTAAACCAGAACAATTATACCAACACTCGTTAATATACTAGAGGGAACCGTCTTTGAAACACCACTGTTTATTGCGGCATAATACGATGCCTTAACATAAATAACTTATTATATTTTATGTTCTCAGCATCTGCAATAACAATTACATATTGATTGTATAGAGCTACCGCATAAACAAACAGTTCCATGTAATAACCAGCATGTCATTAGCGGACTTGACAGAGATGTACCTTTGATTCGACTTCATTAAATTACCGGCTTTGGCAAACACCAATACAGGTGTTTGTTTTAATTGCATGCGTCTCTTTTAAATCGAGAATCAAAGTTCGTTTTTGCCTTATAACAGCGAAACGTATTTTATGTTATATAATATCTTGTAGAAAACATATGTATCGATTTGTTTTTGTGACGCCTTCTTATCTCGTCTTTAATTCATTGTTTAAAAGTACTGTGTTTGCATGTAGCATCTAGTAATAATACTTAGCATTGTTCCTTCTGCTTTTATTGGCAATATCTAGCCAGATAAACTGAACAACAACATCATTCACTTCTGTAGCAAATGGTTGTGTAAATGTGCATCGAAATTCAACTGAACGAAGTAAATGACCGACTCGTCATAAGTTTTGTCAGAACATGGAACATTCAGCGTGTAAACACTTTAGAATAAGAAAGTACAGTGTATCTTATGAAAACGGCGTTAAACTCCGCCGTGGTATAACTGTAATAATGTTGGAAACGGTTTTAAACTCCGCCGTGGTATAACTGTAATATTGTTGAAAATGGCATTAAACTCGGCCGTGGTATAACTAATGCTGTTGAAACCGGGCGTTAAACTCCGCCGTGGTATAACTGTAATAATGTTGAAAACGGCGTTAAACTCGGCCGTGGTATAACTGTAATATTGTTATAAACGGCGTTTAACTCCGCCGTGTTATAACTAATAATGTTGGAAACGGTTTTAAACGCAGTCGTTGTATAACTAATATTCTTGAAATGTGCGTCAAACTCTGCCGTGGTATAACTGTAATTATTTTGAAAACGTCGTTAAACTCCGCCGTGGTATAACTGTAATATTGTTATAAACGGCAATAAACTACGCCGTAGTATAACTGTAATATTATTGAAAACGGCGGTAAACTCCGCCGTGGTATAACTGTAATAGTATTGAAAACGGCGGTAAACTCCGCCGTGGTATAACTGTAATAGTATTGAAAACGGCGGTAAACTCCGCCGTGGTATAACTAATAATATTGCAAACGGTTTTAAACGCCGTCGTTGTATAACTAATAGAAAAGTGCGTCAAACTTCGCCGTGGGATAACAGTAATTATCTTGAAAACGCCGTCAAACTCCGCCCCGGTATAACTGTAATATAATAAGATTCCTCAATGCAATTTCAAAGTGCATGCTTTTGCTTTTTGAGTTTTCGTCACAAACTTTTTCAATTTGATTCCAACTTCAATACATACTATATTTATAGTAATCGTCTGTCGCATATTTGTCATATGTGGGAAACAGTTAATAAGAAAGTTCTTTTCTTCAATATATACATCATGTTTAACTAGAGATTGTTTTGGGGAAAAACGTATGTCTCCCCCAAGGGGTATTTGTCTGGCTGACTGTATTTTGTCAGTACAACTTTGTGAGGTTAAATAAAAATAGTCAGAGATAATTTTGAAGATAACAAAGCTATCAGCAAAGGGCTTGTTATTAAAACAAGGGAAGTATGTCCTCGAAAAGTGTGTCCTAATTTTGGTTGAGTTATTGCCCTTTTTTTAAAATTGCCATATTACGAGGGCGTTTAATTTGACCTACTTTTGGATGAGTTATTGCCCTTTTTTTAAAATTGCCATTTCATTCTTGTCCGGCCTTCATCTCACAACCCCTTTGCCACATTTCTATGAAACTTCACAGGAGTCATCGGTACAACGTCTAGCTGCGCATATTACGAGGGCGTTTAATTTGAGCTACTTTTGGATGAGTTATTTTTAAAATTGTGTCCGTCTGTACGTCCACATTTCTTGTCCGGCCTTTATCTCACAACCCCTTGGCCACATTTCTATGAAACTTCACAGGAGTCATCGGTACAACGTCTAGCTGCGCATATTACGAGGGCGTTTAATTTGACCTAATTTTGGTTGAGTTATTGCCCTTTTTTTAAAATTGCCATTTTACGAGGGCGTTTAATTTGACCTACTTTTGGATGAGTTATTGCCCTTTTTTAAAATTGCCATTTCATTCTTGTCCGGCCTTCATCTCACAACCCCTTTACCACATTTATATTAAACTTCACAGGAGTCATCGGTACAACGTCTAGCTGCGCATATTACGAGGGCGTTTAATTTGAGCTACTTTTGGATGAGTTATTTTTAAAATTGTGTCCGTCTGTACGTCCACATTTCTTGTTCGGCCTTTATCTCACAACCCCTTGGCCACATTTCTATGAAACTATGCAATTTTAAAAAAAGGGCAATAACTCATCCAAAAGTAGGTCAAATTAAACGCCCTCGTAATATGCGCAACTAGACGTTGTACCGATGACTCCTGTGAAGTTTCATAGAAATGTGGCAAAGGGGTTGTGAGATGAAGACCGGACAAGAATGAAATGGCAATTTTAAAAAAAGGGCAATAACTCATCCAAAAGTAGGTCAAATTAAACGCCCTCGTAATATGCGCAACTAGAAGTTGTACCGATGACTCCTGTGAAGTTTCATAGAAATGTGGCAAAGGGGTTGTGAGATGAAGGCCGGACAAGAATGAAATGGCAATTTCAAAAAAGGGCAATAACTCATCCAAAAGTAGGTCAAATTAAATGCCCTCGTAATATGCGCAACTAGAAGTTGTACCGATGACTCCTGTGAAGTTTCATAGAAATGTGGCCAAGGGGTTGTGAGATAAAGGCCGGACAAGAAATGTGGACGTACAGACGGCGCAGGCAAAAGCAATATGTCTCCTCCGGAGGGGGGAGACATAATTATTCTGTCTAATATTCTCGTTGTTTCAATGTCCCATTTTTGTTAACAAATTTAAACAAGCAAATTCATGAAATTTATATCCCCCGCTTGCAGGAAAGTTTGAAAAAAAAAAAGGTTCACATTTGTGGCATTTATTGTACGGAAACGAAGTGTGACAGACAAACAGACAGACAGACGGACAAACCCAAATTAATAACCCCCCTTTTTTCTTCGAAAAAGCGGGGGATAATAAGAAAGAAGGTCAAAAAGTCATGGTGTAGCTTTATAAACAAGTTTCATGAAATTCTACCAACTAGTTACTGAGAAATGGCTGCGGATGTGGATTTTTCGATATATCAAGGGCAATAACTCTATGAAAATTGACCAATCCAAAAAAACAATGGACGGGCATCATCCCAATATGATGGTTCATATTTATTTCAAGTTTCATGAAATTCTACCAGCTAGTTACTGAGAAATGGCTGCGGACGGACAACGCCATATCAATATCCCCCTCCCATTTTCTTCGAAAAACTGGGGGGATAATAATCACCCAGAAATGACCTTGGATGTCGACACGGGCCTTAAAATGTTCATTCAAAACAGAGTATAGTTAAAAATAACACAATTATGGAGTGGCACACGAAAAAAATACTTTTGTTGCTTGGCTTTGATCACAACGTTTCTCAAGATGTTTCCGTGATGCTAGATGGTTAACAAGTAGTATGTTTAAAAAGTAGACCACACACTTGAAATACCATATCAGCTAAATTGTTTATTTATTTAATAAATTGCGAATCCCATTACTATTTAAAAGGTGGTAAGTGAAATTAATTGGGTGCGAAAGACCAGATTTTCTTTATTTCTTAAATTATTGTTTATCAGAGTTTGTTCTTTTCTTAATTTGTTTCAAGCCAAAAATTATCACATATATTTAATCATTTACGTGGGTAATATTAGCTATATATCCGTAATATTAGGTGTTTGAGCATTCTTTCAAAATGCTGACCTCGTGTCAAGATCGAGTCGTTGTGACATCAAAGAAAGTGAATAAAAAATCAGGCAAATTAAAGCTGTTATATATGTTATCTGGGACCACTTAAACGTTTAAGTGGTCCCATATAAGCTAATGAATGAAAGTTTGTTTGTTTGTATGGTATTTCCTAAAGGTAACTTATAGATACTACTGGTCCATTTATCCTAATACCGGCAAGTCCGTCGTAATGCTAACCCCACAAACCAAGGATGGAAAGCTACTATTACTACCAATTTTTGAAAAAAAATTCAGGCGTGCCAAGGAATCAAAAGTGATAAAGTGATGATAAAAGTTCGAAGTATGTGTATTTTTGAATAATTCATTCATAAGTTGATATTGTTTTAATTATAATAAACTGGAGCATTAATGAATTAATGATGTCTATTAATTTCAATAACAATTTAATATTTCCTTAATTGACATGCTATAAATTCAGTAAATGAGTTCCATCATAGAACTTTTGCGTTGTGAACACTCGGATCGCTCAATCGGATCGCATCAGATTGTTCCCTCATACAACAAATATTTAGCAGACAACTTTAAAAACATATCAGTGAAAATGCGAAATTTCTCCATGAACGAGAATTTTTAAATTACTAAATAAAGATGAAACATTGTAACAATGAACGAATTCAATTATTAAATAAAAGTTGAAAACAATGTTTTCAAAAGTGGCCTGCTGCAGAGGCATCAGAAAGACACGTTTAAGAACACATTCTGACCATCATGGTTGACGAGATAAAATTGATGTAGGACATTTACAAAATGTAAAAAATCAGATCACTCTGGGTATCTTTACATTCTGCTCTGAATCTGTACTGCTCCGTCATTAGTCACAGACACTTACAACAACATTCTTACAATCATGAGAACTTGAATCAGATACATGTGGCATGGATGTACAAGGCAGATTAAATATAAGCTAAAAACATCTGAAGTACAGAAAAAATGAAAGTGTATACAAGTGTAAACAATGTTAAAATTACACATTTTTAACTTCTCTTTTTCATATCATGTTTTCGAAAGCGGAATGCTGTGGAGTTATTAAAAAACAACAGCAAGGGTATGGTAAGGTGGGGCATTCCCTTGAAACATAAGTGTGACTGATGACCTGTGTTTTTAACCCATCCCCTCATACGACAATTCTGCAGGAGACGACTTTGAACATATTTTGTCAAAAAATAGAAAATCTCTATAATTAAATGGATAACCTATGACTAAAAGTGGAAAACATTGTGGCAAAAGGAGAAATTGCTCGTTTTGAGCAATTTCTTCTGTTGTCACTATGTTTTCAAAAAGCCGTCTGCTGCAGAGGCATCAGAAAGCGTCTCTATATGAGGGAAAGGGTTAATATAAAAGAACAGACCAATTCTGTTCTACTCCCTCAACAAACACAACATCAAAATTGGAACAGTTTCAGATGGGATTTATTGACAGTATGTCAAAATACCCATGTGAATTGACAATATGAACATTTCATTTTATGTTATTAATACTTTCAGCGCCGAATTGTTTAAAGTAAACTCTTCCATGTTCAAAATCAGATGTGTCCATTTCTCAATTTATGAAAGTTTTTGAACATTTTGGTAACTAAAAGGCAAACAATGCCGATTTCAGGTGAGACAGCTCGTTACTATTGCCTGTGGCGCTAAAAGAGTTAATTAAATTGGATATATGCCTCCAACAACCTTGACCTTATTAGCATTGTGACATTTAAAGTCAATAGTACATGTCTTCTCACAATGGGGAATAAGTACTGTAGGCCATATATGATTTTCTTCAGTGGTATGATTTTATGTATAACAAAGTAAACATACACATAAATCATTTTGATATATGCCTAGTCAATTTTACCTTTGACTTTAAAAATCTATAAGGCACATTTTTTCATAATTGAATACAAGTATATCAAATTATGATCACCAGTGACCTTGACCTTTCACCTCCGACCTTCAAAATGAATATGACATATCTAAAAATAGGGTAGGCATGGCTTTCTCTTATTGTCAGCACATGAACACATTTGCATAGTTTTTGAATGATCCTCATTGGTGAGGTTTTCTCTGAATCATGACCACAACATGTGCAGATGCACGGCAGTAAAGCTTTATCCCTTCTGCAATACCTTGCATGGGGATTATATAGAGTAACATTTTCTGATCACATTGACCACAATAGGCAACCAAACCACGTTTTGTGCAATTTCTTCTTTTGTCACTATGTTTTCAAAAAGCCGTCTGCTGCAGAGGCGTCAGAAAGCGTCTATATGAAATAATGAAACTCCTACCAAACTCCCTACCAGTAATAGCACACTTGTTTATAAGATTAACTTCTGGAATGAATAAATTGGTTAGAATCGTACTTCATTCCACTTCAATCATTCACAACGGGGATAATTTAGCCATGATTAAAGCACCGGTTTCTATGAAAGATGAACTTCTTAATGTATATAAAAAAAAAGGTTCAACCCTATCCCACATACCAAAAATCTGCAGCAGATGATTTTGAAAACATTTACTTAAGATCTGGAAAATATCTAGAAAGGAATACTTACTAAAATAAAGTGGAAAACACTGTGGCAAACGGAGAAATTTCTCGTTTTGAGCAATTTCTCCTTTTGTCATAATGTTTTCAAAATACTGTCTACTGGAGATGTGTCAATAGGTGGGAAAGGGATCAAAATGATTGATTCCCACTTCTCACATTCCTTTCAAAGCATCTACAACCGACTACTTTTAAAACATTGTCTTCATTATTAGCAATGTCTCCAGTTGCCACACTGTTTTTCGACTTCTTCCAGTTGTTATACTTAAATTTAGAGATTTTCTATATTTTTGCAAAAGATGGTTTCAAAGTCGCCTGCATCAGATTTGTTGTATTTGTATCCTTGATGCAAATAAATGCTATATTTATATAACAATAAAAAATAAGTATTATATATATCTGGGCAAAACTGATCACAATAGCTTTTTGAATTCATTATCATTATCCATTAGCATCTTCATAATCATGATCCCTATATTGCAAACCCGACACTTTCCAGTTTATGCTTGGTCAAGTTAAAAATAGCTAAAAACGCTGCCAGTTTAGTCGCATTCATATAAAAGTCATACTGTGGCAGTGTTGCAAAGTTAGTCTGTATCACAGAGGTGCTTGAGTCTGACTGAGTATCTGAGAGTTGTTCCCCTTTGGTATCTGATACTGGATACCTCCCATGCGCAGAGTGGTCATTTACAACAGGTGTCTGTTGATTGGATACATCTGATGTGTTAACCATGTCATTTGCGCTGTGATCTTCCACCAGGAGAGCGTTCCCTAAACCTGTTTGGGACTGGGTTTGGTTATTCACCGGTTCAATGTAATGTCTCGGATTTCGGTTTTCGGGTATGTCCTGAGCTACAAACTTTGATGTTCCATCGATGAATGCTGTGACTCTTTCATCGGTTGTTGGTCCAAGCTGAAAGATAAGTTGAATATGGGAACCAAAGCATAAATAGTTAAGAGCCAAGACTGATTATTAACTTTTTCCCCTCATAGAGTAAATCTGCAGCAGACGATTAAATTTGTTCATAAGTAGCAACTTTTCCTTTTGTCACAATGTTTTCAAAGCTATTTACTCACTTTACTTTTATTTAGGGAGTTTCGATACTTGTACCAGGGACGTAGAACGTATTGAATATGTTCAAAGGCGTCTGCTGCAGAATTGTCGTATGAGGGAAAGGGTTAACAGTATAGGGATATAGGCCGACATCTTATTATTAGTTTAACCCATTACTTCACACAGACAACATGTGACACCTGTCATTGACTTTTGAAAACATTGCAATAAAAGGTGAAATTTCTCAAAACGAGCAATTTCACCTTTTATTGCAATATTTTCAACTCTTAATCAATATAAATCTTTCAGTTTTCTAGATTGTTGAAATTGTTCATCTTAAGATTTTAAAGTAGACGACTTTTGAAAAGTCATGTGAAGTAATGGGTTAAACTTATTTATTTTACTTAAATTGCAAAAACAATTTTTAAGATTATATTAATCACTCTCCATATCTGCTTCCTGGAGACTTGGCCAGGAATGGGCTGTTTGTGTTGAAAGATGATGCCAAAGGCAGAACCGGCTCATCACAGGATTCAAACCCAGGACCTTTGGAATGAGAGACCAATGCTCTATCACCACTCTCATGTCTTCTATTTCTAATTATCAATAAATAATAGTATTTACCTGTTGATCTTGGGGGTTCAGTGAGTCTCTCTGGACTATATTCAGTATTGGACACTCCCCCACTGTCACACCACACTCCAGCTCTATAACAGAGAATGACTGCTGTTGATTGTCCTCCTCATGGTTTATCTGACAAAAAAAGAATATAAACAGTCAACCCCTGTGCTAAAGAAGAATGTATATTGCTTTATGGCGCATCAACAGCTAAGGTCATTTAGCGCGCAATTAAATTTAATTATTCATGATCCCTGGGTAAACAAACCAGTACTAGTCTAGAAAATGTGCCTTGCCCAAGGGCACTCCACCGTAGTGCCGCGACTGGGGATCGGACCCGGGACACCCGGTTTCGAAATCCCCGACGCTAACCACTCGACCACAGCGGATTCCGACTCGTATTTGAAGACTTACTTTGTAAAGATTAACATGTTATGCAGATTAGAGGTCTTATATAAATCTGAAAGCACTAAACAATACAATTATTTTTTTATGTGCTAAAGACCACCTCGGAATAGCAATTCCCTGTCTATAGCGACCATACATTTAATTTCCCAAATAATCATTTCCTGTATAAATGACCCTGCAATTAAAGACTACCTGTGAACAAAGCCCAAACTGTTTACTTCCAACGGGTGGTAGTTAAACACAGGTTTGACTGTATAAGCAAAGCTTTTTAGACAGGAAAATAAGTTGAAATATGGGAGATAATTAAATGATTCTAAGCTTTCTCTCATTTACCTTGATTAAGATACTTACATGTACTCGAAGATAAGAAAAATACATATTTCAATTTTTCAATTTCAGCATGTTATTTCCATTACACACTAACATGTACATGTACATACAAAATGTCAGGAAAAAGATAAAAACCAATAAAACAGTATATAACTTTGAACTTAATATACTTTTTTGTATCTACGATTTGAGAAAGCCAACAAAAGGATTAGTTTCGATACTTTGTGCTTAGCTCTTGCAGAATATTGTAGTTATTTCTAATAAATCCGCCTGTAACCATGCCTTGCATATGGATTTGGATAGACAGATGCAACGTATACTTTATATTTCTGCATATATGGCAGGGGATAATTACAATAAAAATAAATATAAATTCTGATCTTTAATTTTAAATTACTTACAAGAAAGAGTATTTCTGGTGTCAATATAAGCGTTACAGGAACAAGTGAGTCTGTCAAGTCGATAAAACTGGCTTCAGTACAACACAGAATGTCTGTAGAGGGTAAGGATGGCAACAACTTTCTGTAATATAAACAGTAACCACTTCATGAATTACATTAATAGAAAGTTTCCATATTTTTGAATATTTTTAAAGTCATCTATTGTAGATGAGTTGTATGTAAGAATGGGTTTACATCCTATGAAGACTGCACCTCAACACAGTCTACATGTTCATCCATCAGTTTGAAACCATTTACATGTTTGTTTTATTCAGGCTTTATGCCGTTTCAACATTGATTTAGTTATATCACAGTGACAGTTCAAATAGTCATGATCCCTGAATAAACAAACCAGTACAAGGCCAGGAAATGTGTCTTGCCCAATTGCACTCCACCATGCCCACTGTGACTAGGGATTAAACCAGGGACAGCCGGTTCCAAATCCTCAATGCTAACCACTCGGCCATGGCCGATTTCTTCACTTACATGTACCTAAACCACTATTCTTTAGTGTAGACTGCTTCTTTAACATTTAACCCTTTCCAACATTACAACAAATCTGCAGCAGATGACTTTTTTTGAAAATTCTCCATAAATGAGAGTTCAAATATTAAATAGAGTTGAAAACATTGTGATAAATGGGGAAATTGCTTGGTATGAGCAATTTCTCCTTTTGTCGCAATGTTTTCAAAAGTCTTCTACTGCAGAGGCATTAGAAAGCATCTGTATGTGGGAAAGGTTTAAAGTTTTGATAATGATAATTTTGATACAGAGTTAAAACCATTGTGACAATAGGAGAAACACGGTTAACCCTTTCCCTCATATAGACACTTTCTGACGCCTCTGCAGCAGACGGCTTTTTGAAAACATAGTAACAAAAGAAGAAATGGCACAAAACGTGCACACAATGTTGCAGTCACAATGTTTTCCACTTTTAGTCATAGGTTATCCATTCAATTAAAGAGATTTTCCATTATTTGACAAAATATGTTCAAAGTCGTCTGCTGCAGAATTGTCGTATGAGGGAAAGGGTTAAGAACATTATGAAATCAACCAAAATTTGCATTGACATTCCTATCCAATCAATCAGCAGCCAGTTGCTTGAAAATACTCTTGAGAGGAGTACTGGTGTGAGAAGGTCAGGAAATACATAAGTAGGTGAACTGGCTGACGTAATATGACTGATTTTTTTTTTTTATAAACAACGTTAAACCAATCCATCTTCCTTCCAATTGCACTCAAGATCCAAACACTGTCCAATCTGAATGTCAATTTCATGATGTTCTTAACTGTAGTTCATCATGATGTAACCCTTTCACAACTACAGACGCAGCTTGATGTTAATGACTTTTGAAAACATCGTGACAAAAGAAGAAACAGCTGAAAATGAGCAATTTCTCCTTCTGCCAAAATGTTTTCGACTCTTATCTAATTATCAAACTCTCATTTATGGAAATATTTCAACAGTTTTGCCAAGACGTTTTCAAAGTCGTCTAATGCAGATTTGTTGTATGTAGAAAGGGATAAAAAACAAAGATCCGATGAACATGCGTCAAATGTAGTCTGTAGATGGGCAAAGTTTGAATTGTCAATACTTACAGTGCATATTTAAGTTGCCCACAATACATGTTTTCTATTTCTATGCTTGATGGTGGAGTTCTTGGTTGTGCATATATACTCAGACCTGTTCCTTGCAATATGCCTGAAATTGAAACATTAAGGTAGTTACACACTTTTGGGATCTTTGATAGCCTTAGCAAATTCTGGCTAAAGGTGTGGAACTACTTTAAGTGGTTACTTATTTATTTGGCATGGTTGAATACAAATTTTCTTCAACATTATTTGAATACAATACTGATTTTGTTTTTGACAAGTTACACCACATGATAATTCTATACTTGGCATGAGGCATAATCCAAATATAGCCTTTCCTTTTATTCCTCATCATACAAATTGAGGTTCTGTGAGGGGGGAAAACAATTTATTTAACTCTTTCCTACATACAACAAATCTGCAGCAGATGAATTTGAAAACAATTTAGGCAAAACAAAATGGAAATCTCTATGAATTAAAAGTATACTTATGGAATACAGCTGAAAACATTGTGGCAATGAAATAAATTGCTCATTTTAAGCAAGCTCTCATTTTTCCACAATATTTTCAAAGTTGTCTGATGCAGAGGCTTCAAAATGTGTTAGCTACAGTTTTGTTGTATGTCATTAAGGGTTTAAGAACATGATATTCACCTTGTCCAGTCTGAGAGACAAATTCTGCAGCGCCCCCTATAGGTTTGGTAAAAACTCCGACCAGCCCTTTACCCATGCCCGTCATTAGACTGGTTGTTTTTGATTGGTTACTGGCATCTGTCTTCACAAAACTCTGTATAGGTTGGTCCGCCAGTCCAGCGACAGCACCTATGAACAACAAGAAAACCAGATTGCACAAGTAGTTGTAGCAGGACTACTCTTACATAAAGAAAACCACAAACGAATACAAAGTCCTTGTAAAGACAAGTTACATAATATATATATCTATATACTTTTTTTTTCAAGAAGAACATAATACATGTATGATGTAAACTGACACATTTATAAGATGCACTTTTCAAGACATAAAATCTTTATTTGGTCCTTCATATTGATTCATTCCTTCGTAATTTATGAAACTATCATAAATATGTTACAATTATTTGCCATAATAAAAGCAGACGACACGGAAGATAGCATATCGAGGGCTTGGTGTGAAACGGTTGTAACTAAAATTGGTATTTTTTTTACCAAGGTTATTTACCTCGCCATAAAGTTTTTAAAGGCATTATATCATTTTTCTTGGTAAACAATGGAAATTTAGGTGCCATTGCTCGTTCTGAGCAATGGCACCTAAATTTGCATTGTTTACAAAAGGGTCAAAATTGCCCCTAATCCAAGGTTTTCAAAATAGGTTTTGAGTTACAACCGTTTCACGCCAAGCCCTCGATATCAGGTCTATATTTAAACCTTTCCCACATACTACATATAAGCAGCAGCTGACTTTGAACAAATCTTGGCGAAAATTTGAAAAATCTCTGTAAATAGAAGTATAACAACTTAACAAAGTTGAAAATGTTGTGGTAAAAGGAGAAATTGCGCATCATGTGCAATTTCTCCTTTTGTCACAACGTTTTCAAAAGTCTTCTGTTGCATAGGCATCAAAATGGGTCTATATATAGGCAAGGGTTAACAGACACAAAGTCTTCTGTTGCATAGGCATCAAAATGGGTCTATATATAGGCAAGGGTTAACAGACACAAAGTCTTCTGTTGCATAGGCATCAAAATGGGTCTATATGTAGGCAAGGGTTAACAGACACAAAGTCTTCTGTTGCATAGGCATCAAAATGGGTCTATATTTTGGAAAGGGTTAACAGACATGTCTGTTTTACGTTACCTAGCAGACTAATTCCAAGTCCAGTCAGTCCTTGAATGAGTCCTTCTCCGACACCATCAGGTCTGTGTCGTCTACTCATTTCCTGTCTCTCCAAATGGGAACCATCCAGGGACAATCTGTCCATATTACGCGACACACTTGATGCAAAATTGGTTACCGACTTCAGCATACCTGTAATATTTCAATCATTATCAGAATTTTTTTTTATTTCATGTTCAATTCACGATTTTTGGCAGCAATTGTACATATTGGTTACAGAAGACACAATAGCAGTATTAAGCAAAACAAAATCATTGATTTATTGTACTTTGAAAAATATATCATGATTTAATACATATTAAAAAGATGTCTTATAATACAGAAAGTAAATGGTGAAAGACAAGTTTTCCAAGACGCTAAAGATTTTGTCAAAGTCAGTTATTTTTCTTTGTTTCATTCATGAATTCCATATATAAACTTCAGAAACTTTAAACTTTAATCCTTATTAGCCAAATTCAGATTTTGGGGAGTCATAAAACCATAAGTGCCTACACTAACCTGTGGTAATATTTTTCACCATGGATGAAGTCCCATGTGAGACTCCCACAACAAAGGCCCCTGGGCCCCTTGTTAACCCCCTGTAGGGCATCCTGAAGAAGTCGGCTACACCGGTACCAATACTGCGGACCAAACCTGTTGGGTTTCCCAGAATTTCTAAGGATCCCACAACAGCACCTATTAAAAACAAGAGCAAATAAACATATTAGCAATGCATGTTGAACTGGATTACCTTTTGACTCAAAACAAACAATGTTTTCCTTTTCCCACAGACTTTCAACTTAAACAAGTTAGTTTGTTGATCTAAGATAGGATTCGAAATGTGGGCTCTATAGTGTCCACAAGGTAATTGTAATATAAAGCATGATATACAGTACATATACAAGTTCACAGGGACATAACACTCATTCTCCTGCGGCAATATTAGTGAGACTTGAAGAGTGACATTCCCATATAGATTTGATACAATCCATCCAACCTTACCTTAGATATGGCTATGGATGGTCGGATGATGATGTCAAAATATAGGGAGTATGCCAGTACTTTTGATATTATTTATCCTGACATGGCGCATTAATCCAGAGCACCAAGAAGAGAAGCCATTACTACTATTTTTAAATTCTCTGCAACGACCAGATCAGGGATCTAACCATGGTCTCGGACTCCCAGCAGACGACTTTGAACATATTTTGTCAAAAAATAGAAAATCTCTTTAATCAAATGAATAACCCATGACTAAAAGTGGAAAACATTGTGGCAAAAGGAGAAATTGCTCGTTTTGAGCAATTTCTTCTTTGGTCACTATGTTTTCAAAAAGCCGTCTGCTGCAGAAGCGTCAGAAAACCTCTATATGAGGGAAAGGGTTAAAGCGGACGCTCTAACCACTACACCACCAAGATTGTCAGTTTATCCCAAAACATGTCCAACGTCCCTGAAATGAGGGCATACAAAATGAATTGATACCCATACCTGCTCTAAACAAAGCGCCAGAAGCGTAATGCATGACCACAGCTCTAGTAAGATGATAGCCGCTAGTGCATAAACTTCTCTTTTCAAACTTCCCAATTGAGAGAGGTGAATGGTCTGAAGCAATGAACAACTTTAGAGAAGCATGAACACTCAACAGGACATCCACTGGCTGAAGGCACAAGTAACCAATCAAAACTGGGTTGGAGAAAGTTTTGGCATTACACTTCACAGACGAAGGCAATTTCAACAGCGAAACTGGAACCATCTGTATATGTGTAAGGGGAACCGGTATAAATCCTTCTGCTTCTTTAATACAGCGGTAGATGAAAGAATCATCAATATAAAAGCTTAAAGGTCTTGATGAAAATTCAACTGATTCTATCACAGTTTTCTTGTTAGTCACAGTCCCCAGCAAGATCTGGAGGTGGAATACACTACAAGATTTCAGAACAGCCTGCTTCTCAAGAATGTTCATTTGCTCCAAACCCAGATTGTCACTGTTGTACAGGTTACTGTCAGCATTCTGTCTCATAATGACCACAGGAAAATCATATTTCCCTTCCTTATGACTTTGATTGTCTAATTGCACGTCCCCTGCACTAACTGTAATACAATTTTGGTGGAAATCTAACTTATTGCCAGCGTTACTGGCTGGAAATGTTGATAAGAATAGATCGTCCAAAGTTAATCTCACTAATTCCCCCCAAACAGATGAATTGGTGATTTCATCCTGAATAATAAGTGTCAACTGGTTGATAAGCAGCCCAACTGAAATCTGGAGGGGCTGGATGGGTTCCCTGGTTTTCCGACATTCCTTGGATTTCAACACATTTTCCGCTACCTCACTAGTGTCCGCCGGCTCACTTGGTTTATCAGCAGTTTTATTTGGACTTTTTATGTTCATGTCTATGGAAACAGTTGTGTCCTTCCCTTTCAGTCTACTTCTTATTTCCTTGGCAGACACATCAGCTTTTGTGATTGGTTCAACACTGACATACGTTACCATGGCAACCTGAGTCACATGCACTTTCACATCAGTCACTCCGGGAATAGTTACAAAATTGTCAGCTGCCATAAGTAAATCAATTGGCTGGCTCCAGGATAACAGAGCTACATCTGCATTGCTCTCATCGTTAGATGGGAATGCCGAAACGTGCAGTTTTGGAATGGACTGCTTGTCCTGTATCTGCGGAAATACAGAGTTCAAAAAGGGTGGCGTGTAGTACACAAACTGGTCCGGCTGTATGACTGGTAGCCTGCTTACTAGTTCAGTTTGTTCTTGTATGGTAGTGCCTGCAAAATCATGACAGAGAGTGGGATGAGGCCCTGGATCGCTCACCTCAGAATGTGCTCTTTAAGACAAGGGTCCAATTATATCAACCTTTGTTAGCACTGAGTAATACTTAAATACTTAAGGCATATTTCATCAGTTTCGTTTCCATATTAAAAATGCCTATATATTTGTTATCAAGAATTGTTAGTCAGCAAAGTAATTATTTATGTCAACTTAGTCATTTACTTAAATACATTCCACCATTCATATTTTACAAAATATTAGGGGAACAAAAATGATGAAATATGCTCTAAGTAAGGTTGGTGGAATTGAACCCAGATCAATATAAAGACATCAAACCCTTCCCTCGTACGACATTTCTGCAGCAGACGACTTTGAACATATTATGTCAAACAAGAGGTCCATGATGAGGTGATCTCTCACCTGATTTTTTTTTTTTCACTTTAGCTATATAAGCCCCGCCCCCTGGCGGCCATAGTTTCCAACCAATCAACTTTGATTGAAGGAATCTGATAGAGGGTCACCCTAGGAACATTTCTACAACAATTATTTGAAAATCGGCCTGACACTTTTGGGAGAAGACGATTTTTTAAGTTTTCACTATAGCCATATAAGGCAAAATAGCCCCGCCCCCCCTGGCGGCCATGTTTTTCGACCAATCAACACGGCTTGAAGGAATCTGAAAGTGGGTCACTTAAGGAACATTTCTACAAAATTATTTGAAAATCGGCCTGACACTTTCGGAGAAGACGATTTTTTAAGTTTTCACTATAGCCATATAAGGCAAAATAGCCCCGCCCCCCCTGGCGGCCATGTTTTTCGACCAATCAACACGGCTTGAAGGAATCTGATAGAAGGTCATCCAAGGAACATTTCTACAAACAGTTTTAAAAATCTGAAATGGGAGAAGAAGATTTTTTAAGTTTTCACTTTGGCCATAAAAGGCAAAATAGCCCCGCCCCCTTGCGGCCATGTTTTTCGACCAATCAACATGGCTTGAAGAAATCTGATAGAGGGTCACCCAAGGAACATTTCTACAAAATTATTTGAAAATCGGCCAGACACATATGGAGGAGAAGATTTTTTAAGTTTTCACTATAGCCATAAAAGGCAAAACAGCCCCGCCCCCTGGCGGCCATGTTTTTTGACCAATCAACATGGCTTGAAGGAATCTGATAGAGGATCACCCAAGGAACATTTCTACAAAATTATTTGAAAATCGGCCTGACACTTTTGGAGGAGAAGATTTTTTAAGTTTTCACTTTGGCCATATAAGGCAAAATAGCCCCGCCCCCTTGCGGCCATGTTTTTCGACCAATCAACATGGCTTGAAGAAATCTGATAGAGGGTCACCCAAGGAACATTTCTACAAAATTATTTGAAAATCGGCCTGACACTTTTGGAGGAGAAGATTTTTTAAGTTTTCACTATAGCCATATAAGGCAAAATAGGAAAACTTAATGCGTAAAAACACTTATGCCAAATTATGTCATCATAAGACAAGCACTTTGAAAGTTTTGTCAATCACTCCTTTTCTGATAGCCATATTTTTCAACCAATCAATATGGCTTAAACAAATTTTGAGGAATATTATTTAGGGAGTTACAGATTATCTTGAAATCAGACCAGCAGTTTTTGAAGAGAAAAATTATGTTATTCTTTTTGAAAGAGAGCCGCCAACAGAACATTCCTATTAAATTTGGCAGTTATTGACTCAAGTGTTTTAAAAGCAGATGATGTTTTAAGAAATTGTTGATGATGCTGAACGATTGGACGCCAGACACACATGGTCACACAAGCTCACCTTGAACAATATCTGCTCAGGTGAGCTAAAGACATACTTTTTTTAAAGAAATTATACATTAGATTTAGCATACAGATTATCACAGTGGATCAATTGCATTATAAAAAAGTTAGATTTTTATATTTCAGTGGTCTGAATATCTCTATTAATTTTTTCTGACAATGTTTCCTGTACAAGCTGCTGAATTAAAGTTATGTATTTAAAGATTGTAGATGGCGCAGAAATAAGTTATGCCGATTTATGAAACCCTTCAATTTAAGAAATTTTGGAACCCAAAGAATAAAGTGCTCGTCCAGTAACTGTGCTAATTTTAGTACATATAATAGTATTTCACACATCAAAATGCAGATTTAATTGCTCTTACCTGACAATGACAAATTCATCAGGGTTTGTCCATAATACATTGGAAACTGACATTTATTGGTGATATGACATGTTGGCGCTTGGTCGACCTCTATCACAAAATACAAAACACCATGTTTATCCTGGCCAGTAACACACAGTGAAATACACTCTGTTTCTCCATTGGTGTTTTCTTTTATTACACAGCTGGTTGTTTTACAACCATTTTCATTGGCTAAAAGTCTAACTGGCATTGACCAATCAAACCCCTTTATTGGTTTTATTATTGTGTCACTCTTTTTGCTTTCTGCATCCTCGATATTGGGTTCTGATTTCATGTTTTGTATTGTCAGATAGTGAAGAAATGTAGTGTTGTTGTCTATTTCATCTTTAAGATCTTCTGTGAACTCCAGTGGCAAAAGGGTCAAAGGGTGAAGGTCACTATTATCACCATGACAACCTTTTTGATTTAACAGAAGGAAGTTATCTTCAACTGGACTTTTAATCTGAAACATACACAAGCAAATTTTACTATTCCATGATTTGATTGATTGATTATTTGGTGTTGAACGCCGCTTTCAACAATTGTTCAGTTATATCAAGATGTTTTCCGGGTAAGTTACCAGTACTACTGGTCCATTTATCCTGACACCAGCCAGTCATTCATAGTGCTAACCCTGCAACCCTGAGCACCAAGGAGGGCAGCCATTACCACCATTTTTAAACTCTTTGGTACGACCCAGCCGGGGATCAAACCCGCGTCCTCCCACATCCGGGTCCATGATAAGAGATAGAACAATTAGTTGAGCTAAAACACCAAACATAAGTCAAAAGCTTTCTCATTATTCTATCAATTTGAGTGTTTGCAGGGACACAAGTGTTGCCTGCAAATAAGTTACAGTGTGAAAAGTGAGCCATATGTATCATACTGCAATGACGGTAAGCATGTCTTTTGTTATAAAGAACACAGAAAAACTTTGTTTAATAAGGACAACTTCTATTGCTAAAGAACATTATCTCAATCTATCACAATGTTTTTTTAACTCTGCATACAAAAATTATACTTCTTCTTTTCCAAATGCTATAATTTTTTAGTGAGATTTTTTTTCAAATATGAGGGAAACAGCATCAGACAAAAAAGTTGCTTCCCTGTTTTGGCATCACACAAAGAAGCAGCAGGACTGAAGCTAGTTGTATGATGATGTTATTTTCTTTTGTAAAAAAGTAATTTCTATGGCTCCTTTCAGACAGAAAAGGCTTGTGAATATGTACAGGCTACTGCAAGTCTTCACTATAGGTGTATACAACAAAACCCCAAATTGTCAATGCGAAAAAGCAGTCAGTGTGGAGTACTGGTGTGAAAAGCCAGGAAAAGCATGGGTATATAAACTGGTAATTTGTTGAAAATGGCATTAAACCCCCAATCAAATATGTTAGACTCTGCAAAAACATATTCACCTTTCCAGACAGCTGTGGTACAACAAATGAGCAAACAGTTAGATCATGGCCGGTGTAATTAGTCAAGTTGATTCTCTCCTTAATTGAAATCACCTGCATCTTGTGTTTTATACTTGACGATACTGTCAGGAAACATACCTAGAAAAGAGACATGATTATTAGATGTAATTCAAACATTTCAGTTCGTTATAATACCTAGATTTTAAAATGTTATTACAAACAGAATAATAAGATTGCTCTTTTTTTTTTAACTTTTCCCACTTTCTGGAGCCTCTGCAGCAGATGACTTTTGAAAACATTGTGGCATAAGGTGAAATTGCTCATAATGAGCAATTTCCACTTTTGTCACAATGTTTTCAACTCTATTTATAGGACATAAATTTATTAGAGATTTATGTTCAAAAGCCGTCTTCTGCAGATTTGTTATTTTTGGAAAAGTGGGGGTTATGTAAGCGAACACCAAAGCTCGTCTGACTTTACTATGTCTAGTAAGGGGCATTACTGAGTAAAGAAGAATGCAAGAGTTATGAGAATCGGTATATACATGCATATTGTCTCAAGTAGCATCTTGAACAGTTTTTGAGTTATGGGCAATGCTGAAGATCTTGCATGAATTCCTAAGTTCAAAAAGTGGCATTACTGAATAATTATTGAATCAAGAGTTATGTGACTTAGCATAAACGTGTATATTGTGTCGAGTTACATGTGTACGAAGTTTCATTTGAAAATGTGAAAGGTTTTTAAGTTATGGGCAAGGTTAAAGTTATTGCATGAATTTCTAAGTTCAAAAAGGGGCATTACTGAATAATTATTAAATCCAGGGCTATGTGACTTGACATATACATGCATATTGTCTCTAAGAATATGTGTACCAAGTTTCATTTGAATATATGGAACTGTTTTTGAGGTTAAAGTTTTGGGACGTAGCAGACGACGCTGACGTAGCCAAGAGTATCACAACAACTCAATTTTTTTTTCGAAAAACAGACGAGCTCAAAATGGTATTCATACCTTTAGTAAGAGGTTTCACTGCTAAAATATCTGACGGTAACAATACATATGTACTTACTTTAGATTGGCCCTTCTCCTTTGTAAATACAGGTACTGTAACACATGAATCCACATACAGTGTTTTTCCAATGTCATTTCTGTATCTCTGTGCACCTAACTCCTCTTCTGACAACGGAATTGGAGCCGAGAAATATGATAAACCTTCCAACTTCAAACCAACATGGAAGGAACCCTAGAACATTTCAAAATACAGTGTAGACTAATGTTAATGAGTTAACAGTTTAAATTAACCCTTTACGACATATCACAAATTTGCAGCAGAAGACTTTGAAAACATCTGGACAAAAAACTCCATGAAGGAAAGTATCACTTTAGCCTTTCTCACCTCACGAGCAATTTCTCCTTTTGCCACAGTGTAATTTAGTAATTATACCTTTATTTCTAAAGATTTTCCATATCTTTAGTTTTAAGTCATCTGCTGCACAATTGTTGTATGTTGGAAAGGGATAAGATGAGTAATTTCTCCTTTTGTAACAAAGTTTCCAACATTTGTCTGCTGCAGATGAATCTAAATGCGTCTAATTATATGGGTAAGTGTTAAAGAAGCAGTTTGCATATAAAGGGGGGTCTGTAAACATTAGCAGGGATCACCTCAATAATGCCGGTGTTAATGGTTAAAATTATTATGTTGGCGCACTATGTGGTGGATTATGCCAATAATAAGGTAATAGCTTGGTGATTTTTTTTTTTATTCCAAATTACAATCAAACATCGACTTAACCAAGGTAAGTCTCGTTTAATTCTTAAATTCTATTTCGTATAATAGAATAACTACGGTATTAAATGAGATGTGTACCGCGCATGCGCAAATCAGTGTACCTGCTCTTCCGATATAAGCGAGGCGTATTTGAATTCGTAGGAATTCTTTTGGATTTAACGTGGCAAAAACGAACGTAGTTCGCTTTAATAGTTGACATAAGTGTTTAATTATTGCCACAGTAGTTCGTTTGTACGCTGTACAAACTGTGTCACACAGGATTTTCCTGGATTGTGGTGTTTTAAAATTTCGAGTTGTCACACGTGGTGGGACACAATATGGCGGACAAAGTAGTTTGCGAGTCGATGGATAATAGCGAAGTAATGATAGCCACTCATGCGAGTGAGCTCAAAGAATCGAAGCAAAAGGGTAAACAAACCCAGAAGCGGGCTGCAGAAGTGGAGCAGAGAGCTACCACGTCCAAATCTGCTCCTAGGCCCAAACCGAAAGATCAGGATGAAGAAATGATATCCATATTGAAAGAATTGCGCAAAGAGCAATTAACAACTAGTAGTAAACTAGGTAATTTGACAAAAGAATGCAGAAGATGGAAACGTATGAGGATTGCGACTATTACGATCTGGAAGATCCGATCTATGAATACGATGGTGAAGATTGCAATTAGAATGAACTGATTAAAAAGAGAAAGATTGAAGAAATCCCTATTGAAGAGGGTGAGACAAGTAGATTTGCCAGCTTGGCAAAACGTTTTAAGTCGATAGAAACTTGTAGTGATAATATAGATACAGTACTTGCAGATAATGTGAATGAGTTGTTCACGAAAGGCATGGCGGAAGAACAGTACAGTGAAATGGTCAAGGACGAGTTCAGCCCAAGACCATCGAATTGTGATGGGTTGGTGACTGTGAAATTGAACCAATCAATTTGTCGGTTTTTAACTTTTAACCCTTTCATGGAAGACAGTGGTGCAGAGGTAGAGCGTCGGCCTCTCGTCCCAAAGGTCCCAGGTTCAAGTCCTGTGATGAGGGGCTAGTACTGGTTTTAAACAAGAGCACCGCATACGGCACAGACCCTCCACTGATAGAAAACAGAAAAAAAGCTGAGCTGAACAAAAAACCTTAACTGGACGACCACGCCGCCGCCGCGACGCCAGGGTCATGACAATAGCTCTCGTTTTTTCAAAAGTCAAGCTAAAAAGTCTCCATGAAGCAGACATTGAGCGTTATAAGTATATACTGAAAGCTTGTTTCGCAACTGTTGTAAAATAAATAAGTTTTCAAACTAACCCTTTCCCACATACAACTAATCTGCAGCAGACAACTTTGAACATATCTAGGCAAGAATATGACAAATCTACTTGTATGAAAGTATAACTATTGAAAAGTATCGAGAAAATTGTGGCAAAAGGAGCAATTGCTCATTATGAGCAATTTCTCTATTTGCACTATGTTTTCAAGAGCAGTCGGCTGCAGATGCAACCCGCAGAATGTGTCAACAAGTGGGAAAGGGTTAATTCATTATTAGAACTTACCTCCAATTTGGGTGGGCTCAAAGTCTGACCTCTAGGGATATCATATGAAATGTCCTCAATGCCCATAATGATAAGGTCAAGGTTACTTCTGTTTGTTACTAAGCAGGCAGGTGTGATATCAACAAGCACTGTGGGACACCCGGGCCAACATTCAGACAGAGAAATGTTCAAATCTATGGTAGGCTGACTGGCAAGTCGTAGTTCTTGACAGGTTGAAGTTTGTTTCTCAGGTTTCCGTGTGTTGTCACTATATCAAGAGAATATTAATGTGAGACAATTGGCCTTCAGCCAGTTTAGTTTAAAATTAGTTTAAACTTCTTTATTTCACATTGATTGCGAAACAAGCTTTGAAATTGTATTAATCATGTTTGATATCTGATCCCTGGAGATTTAACCAGTAGTCCGTCGTGTTTGAACTGCGCATGACTATTTGCATGTATTTGTGCCAGAAAATGTGCAGGTATATAATAAATTGTCTTATTTGTTAGTATGGAAGATACTGTGGTGAAAGGCCTGTTTATTCCTCCTTATCTATGCCTATGTTCAATGTCACGAGTCATTTCTGGGAGTATGTCAAAACCATACTCCAGATGGCCAACTTAACATTGTGATAAATCTTTACAAAGAATATCATTACTGTAGGTCAAAAGATTTTGGTCAGGTCAAATTTTGTGAAGTTTAACCTCTTCCTTAATACAGACAACATTTGACACCTCTGCAGCAGACCACTTCTGAAAACATTGAGGCAAAATGAGAAATTTATTCTCTTTTTTTACAATGTTTTTAACTTTCTTTTATAATTATTCTTTCATTTTTAGAGAATTACCGTATTTTTGCATAGATGATTTCAAAGTCGTCTGCTGCAGATTTACTGTATTTGGGAAAGAGTTTTAAAACATACACTGCACGAAAATTGGGATTTAATTTAGAGGTAAATTTCCTTAACCCTTTCCCTCATATAGACGCTTTCTGATGCCTCTGCAGCAGACGGCTTTTTGAAAATATAGTGACAAAAGAAGAAATTGCACAGAACGTGCAATTTCTCCTTTTGCCACAATGTTTTCCACTTTTTGTCATAGGTTATCTATTCAATTATGGAGATTTTCTATGTTTTGACAAAATACGTTCAAAGTCGTCTGCTGCAGAATTGTCATATGAGGGAAAGGGTTAAATTCCGAAATTTAGGTAAATTTACTCTAAATTAAATCCCAATTAAATCCCAATTTTCGTGCAGTGATACATACTCTGATTTCACATCCACGTTATAAGGCCAAGCAAACCAATTTTCTTGTTTCCAGTAGCTCTGTAGAGAGGAATAATCTAGTTCATTCAAAGATGATCTCTCCAGTTGATCAATTAGACCAGTGGACAGGGTGACACTGGTACTTGACTTTCCTGCAGACGGACTGAAATTGAAAGCATTTATAAGCCATGGCACACAATTGTCAGATTGGTTGATTAGGTTAAAACATCATAAATATAACCCTTTCCCTCATATAGACGCTTTCTGACGCCTGCAGACGACTTTTGAAAACACTGTGACAAAAAGGAGAAATTGCTCCAAACATCAAAACAATCGTCTACTGCAGATTGTATGTGGGAAAGGGTTAAACAATTTTTTTTTCTTATCATGGAAGGAAGTTCACCTACCCATGTGTTTCCCATCCTCGGAACCCAGGCTATTCATAACATATATGATACCCTGGGCAAATTGGCTAGCGAAACTTCGTAGTCATGAATAATTCATGAGGTGAAATCCAGCCGCTTGATTGGTTGCATGCTACAAATTTCAGGCGATGTACAGTAATAACAGTGTACGAGGGGTGTTCGGAAAGTATCGGGACAATTAAGTGCCTTAACATTTTTTTTTTTTTATAATTGAACACAATTCTTTAAACATACATAGCTTTATATACCATTTATTCATTTTCAAAAGCAAAATTACAAAATTAAAAATAAGACGCTAGTTATATAGAGCTATGTATGTTGAAAGAATTGTGTACGCATATTTAAAAAAAAATGTTACGGCACTTGTCCCGAAATTTTCCGAACACCCCTCGTAGTTACGGAGAAAATCGAGGTGCACGCTTTACGAAGTTTTGCTAGCCAATTTGCCCAGGGTATCATATGTGTTATGAATAGCCTGGGTACCGAGGATGTGTGTTTCCTGGCTTCACACAGGTACTCCACACATTAATCTTTCCAAGAAACTGGCCATATAATTGATTAGCCTATTGCTGGAAGGCAAATGACGCTTGTCGCATTGAATTTTGGTACGTGTCAGAAAGAATGTTAACTGAGCTGGAGTCTGCTGCATCAAAATGCAACTGTATGAGGTAAAGGGTTTAGACCAATCAACATGACTAGTAGAAGGAATCTGGTACAGGGTAGGCCTGGGAACCTCTCTTTAGAATTATTTGAAAATAGGCCAGATTTTCTTGAGGAAGAAGATTTTTAAAGTTTTCACTACAGCTGTATATGGCAAAATAGCCACACCTCCTGGTGGCTATGCTTTCTGATCAATCAAAAAGGCATGGAGGAATTTTGTTTGGATTAAATCAAATTGAAGAAATTTAGGACAGGTCACAATTGGCCTAGTAGTTAGGCAGAAGCAAAACGTTAACAAACACATTCACGCACGCAGACAAATGCACCATGACATAAGCTTAAATTGTCATTGGATCTAGAAATCTGGAAGCCTATTCTTTACACACAGTTGAAAAACATTGTTATCGGCAATTTATCCTGTTCCGAAATGTTTTCAAAAGCAGGTGTCGTATGATATGTATGAGGGAACGGATTAAAACTAGTTATCTTATAATATACCTTAATTGGAATGTTAGAGATTGATGGACATCTCCTCCAGCACAAATCAACTGTAGGTCATGACCTCGCCCGGGTGTTTCTATTTGCTGATGTTGATCGAGTTTACTTGTGTCAACATTTATGTACATAGTACAGGGTAGATGTGACCTGAGGGTGTACAGTGGGCATAGAACAACCTGCAGGAAAGAAAAGAATTGAGCCTGTGTATTAAAATCACAATTCCCCAGCCATACGCTGAGTGCAGCCTGGACAAAAGATTCTGTCAACTAGTGAAGATTCCAATAAAACAAGAAGACAAGAAAAATCTGCAACTGCACTGTTCTGAAATACCAACTTGTATTTTTTTTCATGCACTGGCTCATATTATATTCTCCTATAGTTGGTAACCCTTGGCTGTGCTTACACTTTACTCCCTCTGGTGAGGTCATTTCCTGATACAGTAGTTTTATTGATAGTAGTTTTATTGATCTGTTTTTATAATATCTGAGAAGAAAACTTTATAATTGAACAATTAGAAGCATACTGTGAATGCAGTGTTGCAAACATTGCTGGAATAGGAGAAATTGCTGATTTTAATCAATTTCTCTTTTTCGAACTATGTTTTCAAAAGTCGTCTGCAGCAGAGGCGTCAAAAAGCATCTATATGTTCAGTATAAGCTAATATACCATCACTCAGGTGATGCTTTGGGGTCATCTTTGCCCCTTGTTTGCTCAAAGTGAGCTTTTCTCATCACATCCATCAAAACTTATTCAAATGATATCTCCTACACTTCAGAGTCAATTTCATTTTGAAAAACTTTACAGATCACTTTCATTAAAAGTTAAAATAAAAGTTATATATCGTGGAGACATCAAGAGTCATCTGTATCACAGAAAGGGTTAACTTACAAATATCTGTGGTACTGTCTGGACTGTCTGGGAGAAAACTCGGCACCAAATGTGAAATGAAGACTTCTGGTCACTGAATGTTATCTAAAATATAGAAATGGATAACTGTTTACCCAATATATTTAAAATGTTGTCTGCTTTGAGAGATTGATTGATTGATTGATCTGGGTTTAACGCCGTTTCAACAATTTTTCAGTCATATCACGGCGGCCAGTTCAGCTACTCATGTGTTTCATGGCTTTTTTACTCACCAGTAATCCATACAAATATCTTTCCAAGCAACTGGCTGCTTTTCCACATAGACTGTAAGCACATTGGTGGAAGATGAATGACGCTTGTCACAATGACTTTTGTCAAACGACCTAAAGAATGTAGGCCAAGCTGGGGTTCGAACTTGCAACCCCAGGATTAACAGCCCACGTCGCTACCGATTGAGCTTTTGGGGCTCGGCTGCATTAAAAGAGAGCTGATAGACAATGTGTATGTTATATCTTGAAAAAAGGAATATAATACTGATACATGTATAGAGTTGTTTTTTTCTGCTTTAACCAGAATGCTTTCAAAAGGAGTCTGTATATAAAATATATGTTAAGTCTCATTTATTATTCATTTAAATACTATTAAACTCACTAATGATAAATAACGTTATCAATCTTTCATATTACAGAAGTATATTTATTCACATACTACACGATACATTGTGTTCTTTTATTTAATAAACACAAACCTATTTCTTTTTGATCAATTACTATTATAATTTAAATCTAGCTATTGACCACATACAATCTGAATTTATAACTAGAAATATCACTGAAGATGATGAATACCCCCATCTGGTGCCTGACAATATACATATGTATGAGAAATTCAAGGGGCCATAACTCATTTAAAAATAATTCCAGTGCAACACGCCGACAATATGCACAACTAGGCTTGGTATCAATCATTCTTGTGAAGTTATATTGAATTCTGACCAAGGGTTGCTGAGAAATAGTGTTCACAAGAAATGTCTACAGACCAACGGACCGACCGACCAAATGACCGACCGACCGACAAGCGTGACTCCTATATATCCCCAATATACTATGTATAATTACATGTATTAACCCTTTCCCTCATATAGACGCTTTCTGATGCCTCTGCAGCAGACACCTTTTTGAAAACATGTCGACAAAAGAAGAAATTGCTCAAAACAAGCTATTTCTCCATTTGTCACCATGTTTTCAATCAACTCTATTCAATTATTGTACTTATATTTAAAGGGAGTTTCCAATATTGTTCGTGTTTGTTTTCAAAGTCCTCTGCTGTAGAATTGTTGTATGTGGAAAAGGGTTAAATTTATAAATTAACTTCCCATACCTTTAATAGATTATTGTCTCTTGCATTAGCACCCGATACATAAATCTCCTTCGACCACACACCACGACTGCCCCAGGGCCGGAACTTGATTCCCTGTATATCTGCAGGCTCTAATACATAGGATGGGATGGTATGTTCAGAACCCACGACAGCTCTGTATTCCTGATCTGAACTTGTAGTCACCACTTTAACCTCTAAATGCTGTGACAGTCGGTTGGATACGAGCAGCTGGCCTGATATTACAATCTGAAAATGATATCAACCCTTAACCCTTTCCCTCATACGACAATTCTGCAGCAGACGATTTTGAACATATTTTGTCAAAAAATAGAAAATCTCTATAATTGAATGCATAACAGCTGACTAAAAGTGGAAAACATTGTGGCAAAAGGAGAAATTGCTTGTTTTGAGCAATTTCTTCTTTTGTCACTATGTTTTCAAAAAGCTGTCTGCTGCAGAGGCGTCAGAAAGCGTCTATATGACCCCTTTTAAAGCCTCTGCAGCAGACGACTTTTGAAAACAAGCTCAAAACAAGCATTTTTTCCTTTTGCCTCAATGGTTTTTAACTCTTTTATTATACCGTATATACTCGGTTATAAGACGCATTTTTTTACCTTCAAAATCGAAAGTAAAGTTGGGGGAGCGACTTATAAGCGGGTCAAGCAAAATTTCAGAAAAAAAAATACCCACCGAGCTACCTATCTTCAAAAGCTGTCATTTATATAAAGAGCCGATTTAACAGAATAATTCAAGTTTGATTGAAATAATACTAACATATTGAATTGATTTGTCTAAAATGCTAATCTCTCCTAAGGCTATTCTTTACACGCGACAAACAGTTTTAGGGCTAATGCAAGTCGGTTGTAACTACAGCCTATTCCAGGAGAAATTACAACCGTTTGCATATAACCATCGAGTTGGAGGTACCTCATTGTAAATTGTGTAGACAGTAGTCACTACCACGTATTTGTAATTTTAAATGCAGATGTAGCAGAGTGTTGGAAAACGTTGTGAGAAAAAGAGATACTGCTTTTTATCAGCGATGCATCCTTTCCTTACATTTTTTTATCTAGTTTCAAAGCTGTTAAACAAAGGAAAAATAAATACCATGCCCTTTTAAATCCTTTTCAATTCAAAGTTAATTTGTCCAATTTAAAGAAAATGTAGTAATTTCTCCTCGGAGCGCTATCAAAAGAAGTCTGCTTCAGATGTGTATAAATGCATGTTAAAATTGGTAAGAGTGAAATCTATATAGACCTTTATTTCCGCAAACCATTTTCCCCGACAAATGAGCTACGTCATAAAAAAGAGTATGTGCAATTTATTCACAAGTATTACTAAGCTAATAGGATCGTAAATTTAACATTAATTTATATATATGGGTGTATTTCATTTGTCGCGGCTGAATCAGCTGGTAAATTAGTGACGTAATTTATTGAGCCCTGTGTTTTTCACGCGACAAACATTTATAGGGCTAATGCAAATCTGTTGTAACTACAGCATGTTCCTGCAGAAATTACAACCGTTTGCATATAACCATAGTTTCCAACCTTCTTTCCATAGACCTTTAAAACCCTCTTGTCTTCACCTATCTGTGAATTACACACACTTTTAATAAACTTCGTCAATGCAATAACTTTTGACGCATTTGCAGCAGACAGCTTTTGAAAATATTGTCAGAAAAGGAGAAACATGTATTGTCCTATTTAATTCATGCATCATACGCATAATTGTATTAATGCTATCAAACTCCTTTGTTTGTTTTACTTTTAACTCATCATTTTTTGAAAACATTGAAAGGATTAATTTTCATGTGTGAAATCGGACAAATGGGGCTTAAGGGTTGAATGCATGCTAGAGACACCGACATCAACAAAACCCTTTGTTCATGTTTCGCGCTTTTATTTTTATATATTGAAACAAATATTAAGAAATTTGGACTAGTTAGTTTGGCTTATTTGGATTTATAAAATCAGGTTTGTGCATTATTATCTTCATGTATCATTATCCAGTTTTACATCGAGAACCATGTTTTATTGAAGTATTTATCGTATTTGTGGGTTGAAATCTGACTTTGCTGCAGATTTGTTGTATTGGGGAAAGGGTTAATATGATACAGAGGATATTTCATGAGTGTTAATTTATTATCACTTTTAATAAACGAGTTTACTAAGATGAAATGCTGCAAGCCTTTGCGATTAACATATTCAGGTTAGTTAACGAGTTTATTGAAAAGGAAAGTAAGATATTCTCTTTATCACACAAAGTATTTCGAACAAAAATGTACATGAATTTTGCCAGTTTTGGAGCCAAAGTGACTAAAGTTATGTAATGTCAAACCCCTGACATGACGTCATTTTCATAGTCTGGTTTCCGTGTTGTAACAAAGACTTTAGCGTAAGACTGGAAACCAAACTAGTAGTTTAGTGATGACATGCAGTAAAAGTTTCAACCTACTCAAGTAACAGGGGGGCCCTGTAGCGCTCACATTAATTTGATAACACAAGTCAAACATGCGACTCCTAGAGTTTCCACAATATTTTTTTTTTTTTAAATTTGGCCTAATGACCTAATATTTTACTTAATATGACCCTAATTCATGATAACAAACAATCTTACAAAAGTTTCAACATGCTGAAGTTAAAAATGCTGCCCCTAGAGCATTAAGTTAGTGACCTAGTTTTGGACCAGGCGTGACCCAATTTTGAAGTTAGCCTAGATATCATCAAGACAAACGTTTTGACAAGATTATAACCTACTCAAGTACGGCCTCTACAGTGTCCACAATATTTTTCTTAATTTTGTCTAGTGACCTAGTTTTGACCCGAAATAACCAAATCTTAACTGAGCCTAGATATCACTAAGACAAACATCATGACAAAGTATAATCCTTCTGGATTCAGATATGTAGCTTCTTCTGTTCACAAGATTTTAACAAAATGTGACTTAGTGACCGAGTCTTGGACGTGATCCGAGTTTTCCATGGAATTCAATTCTTTGAACAATTTTGAAGAGGATCACCATATAGACTTTAAAGTTTTTATGCCACTTGAACATGGTTCGACAGACAAACTTTTGGTTTTGATCCGGTAATCTGAATATCATGGTGAGTTTCCATTGGTCAAATAAAATAAATAGTAATAAATTTGCACCAAATATCAGTTTTTGTTTACAAAATGCATTAGCCATTAATTTAATTTAAACTCATTTATTTATTTTACATCGATTGCGAAACAAGCTTTCAGCTTATATTAATCACGCTCGATGTCTGCTTTCATGGGACTTAACCAGTACTCCCGCCGTTTGTGTGGAAAAAAAAACCTAAGTCAGGACCCGCTCATCACGGGACTCAAACCAGGGACCTTTGATACGAGAGGCTGACGCTCTAACTCTGCACCACTGTCTCCCACATAAGCCATTAAAACCCAACCTTGATATTCACTTCTGATACAACCAACTGCTCTCTGATCAACCACATTTATCAGCAAGGATGTGCTAACATTGAAACATCTACTTACCACATACATCCCATTGGTGCATTTCCTGGAACAAAACTAATTTTTTAAATTTTAATTATCCTATTAGGGTCATTAGTCTACCATCAATGGGCTAACAGTATATGTTTAAAAGCAGCCAGTTGCTTGGACAGACGGTTGTGTGGAGTACTGATGTGAGAAAGCTAGTTAACATGTGGATACGATAAACGCAGACCATGATTTTTTTTTTTAGTACGGCGCTAATCAATCAATCAATCAATATCCTACCTGGTTTTGTACATTCGACAGTTTGGTGACTCTGACAATAATAGTATACTGATGGTCTGTGGACTTGACCCCTCTCACAAAGCTTCCAACCTTCCCTATCTCAAATGGCTCACACCACTTCCACACTTTACCATCCAAACATAGGTGAAGTTCCTGAAACATGGACACATCAAATGTTATGCAGGTTACAAAACGAAACTATCAAAAGGAGCACATGTGTTGCCTATCAATAACCAGTTCATTTAATACCTTTCCCACATACGTCAAATAAGCAGCAGACAACTTTAACAAAAATTCGACAAAACAATGGAAAACTTTTATAAATGCAAGAAAATTTATCAAAACGATTTGAAAAACATTGTGGCAAAAAGAGAAATTGCTCATTATGAGCAATTTCTCCTTTTACTACAATGTTTTCAAAAATCGTCTGCTGCAGATGTGTCCAAATGCATCTGCGAATGGTAAAGGGTTAACCAAAAACATAAGCATGATTAACAGAATGACAAAAGACAGGCTAACAAAAAGTCTACATAATTTGTCAATAGCCATATCCTTTATCAGAATTGACTGTATACTTAATTTGATATTTGAAAAGGCATCTTCTAAGACAATATTTTAGGAAATTAAGGATGTAATCTAGATACTTGTAAAAATAATTAACCCTTTCCCTCATATAGACCCTTTCCAACGTCTCTGCAGCAGACAAATTTTGAAAACATTGTGAGAAAAGAAAAAATTGCTCAAAATGAGCAATTTCTTCTGTTACCACAATATTTTCAACTCTTTTCAGTAATTATACCTACATTTATAGAGCTTTTTCATGTTTTTGTCTGGATGTTTTCAAAGTAGTCTGCTGCAGATTTATTGTAAGTGGGAAAGGGTAAGCAATGTCAAATCAAAAGTCATCTGCTGCCAATGTGAGGTAGAGGGTTATATCTACCTGTTTAAGTTTGTGAGATCTCCAGGCATACTGATGCATTTCCCTTGGTTGTAAGATGAGGTTTTCATCCGTACCAACCTGACCAAATCGTACTGGCATCTGAGTGTCATTACAAATCACATAGTGGCCAAATATAACCTCATCGGCCTCTGGTTTACCTAAGAATAAACGGATAACTCTTGTTTTCACACACAACACATCTGCAGCAGATTCCTTTGAAATCATCTATTCTAGGAATATTTTAACCCTTTCCCTCATATAGACGCTTTCTGACGCCTCTGCAGCAGAAGGCTTTTTGAAAACATAGTAACAAAAGAAGAAATTGCACAAAACGTGCAATTTCTCCTTTTGCCACAATGTTTTCCACTTTAAGTCATAGGTTATCCATTCAATTATAGAGATTTTCTATTTTTTGACAAAATATGTTCAAAGTCGTCTGCTGCAGAATTGTCGTATGAGGGAAAGGGTTAAAAAGGACAGCATATTTATCAAAACAAGTTGAAAACTTAGTGGGATAAAGAGAAATTGCTATTTATGAGCAATTTCTCCTTTTGCCACAGTGTTTGTCTGCTGCAGAGGCATTCAAATGTGTCTATATGAGGAGTAGTGATGAATTACATTTTCCCCCGACTATTTCTCTTACTACCAAATAAAAGTATAGAGCGGTGTGTAGTGGTAGATCAAAGTCTCACTGTTATAAACAGTTTGTGCGAAAAAGATTCCAATGAAAACTTCCCACATACAACAAATCTTCAGGTTGCAACTTTGAAAACATCAAGGTAAAAATATTGAAAATCTCTATAAATGAAAAGATGACTATTGAATTATGTTTTTAAAGGTTGTCTGCTGCAAATGTTACAGCATGCGTCTGCAAGTAGGACAGGTCTATTTAACCCATTCCCGTCTATTGACCCGGAAAATAACTTATTGATCTCAACATCAAAGTTTTAATTCCAACTGGAAGTTCTAACAAACATCAAAGTTTATTACTCTAAAAATTTCAAATCAGGTAAAGCGTTATGGGTTTACCAGAGAAGACATGGTTCCAGGCTAGAAGAGAAGAGTAAACAGTATGGATAACAGCTTGTCCTAGTCTGATTGTCACTGGTTCCCAATTTATGTCAACATCCAAAGCTGGTGGCTGGGAGTAAAATGAAAAACAAAAGATTTTTGATGAATATAATTTTTTGACCATGCATGATATGTGACGATGACCTTTAAGTAAGCAAAAATAATTGATGCTGTTCATAATCTCCTTATTGACTTTATAGATTTCCACATACAACAAATCTGCAGCAGACGACTTTGGAAACATGTGGAAAAGAAATATAGAAAATCCATATAAATGAGGGTATATTTACTGAAAATGTTGAAAACATTGTGTCAAACGGAGAAATTGCTCATTTTGAGCAATTTCTCCTTTTGTCACGGTGTTTTCAAAAGTCCTCTGCTACAGAGACATACCATTTTTCATTTACTAGCTTTAATTTTGAGTTATGGAATAATCAAGATTTTACTAACATAGGCAGACAGACAAATGGAGGGCAAGACAAGAAGAGGACTATCAAGCAAACTTTACCCAATATACTGTAAAAGCGCTACATGTATATGTATCAATCTCATTTAAATCAGAACAAAATACCTCGCTGTATGTTTATACGAGTTTATGTAGGTAATTTAATTCTGCAGATATCCTTGAAAATCTGAAAGAAGCAGAAACTTGACAAAAAGCAGTATAATCTAGAAACCAACAAAAAATAGTACTTTCACTGTATAACATATACATGTACAAATATTAATAAAAATATACCAGAAAAACAAGAGGCCCATGAGGGCCTATGCTCTACTGGCATTGGTCTGGCTTGTTTCAAAAGGAACCAATATGTCATCAATATTCAAATACCATCTAAGTTTGGTGAAGATCAGATAGTAAATGGAAGCTCTATTGTGTTCACAAGCTGTATTATAGCAATTTTGACAATTTCAAGGGCCATAATCCAGCCATGCATGGGTAGATCTGGCCGTTTTTTAGAAACTCTCATGGATATCTAACTACTGTATAAGTTTGATTGAGATACAATAAAAAATAAGGACTGTATCATGTTAACAAGCCCTATTATAGCAATTTTGACAATTTCAAGGGCCATAATTCAGTCATGCATGGGGCCGATCTGGCTTGTTTTCGAAAGGAATCAAGCTCTTATGGATATCTAACTACTGTATAAGTTTGGTTGAGATACAATCAAAAATAAAGACTATCATGTTAACAAGCTCTTTTATAGCAATTTTGACCATTTCAAGGTCCATAATCCAGTCATGCATGGGCGGATCTGTGGCTGGTTTTCGAAAGGAACCGAGCTCTCATGGATATCTAACTACTGTATAAGTTTGGTTGAGATACAATCAAAAGTGAAGACTGTATCGTGTTAACAAGAAATTGTTTACGGACGCACGGACGACGGACAAATCGCCACGACATAAGCCCTTCTGGCCTTTGGCCAGTAGAGCTAAAAAATGAGGAAATATTTTCAATGAGGTTTTGGTGTTAACTGCCTCTTTCAACAATATTTCACTCCATTCACAGAGTTTCATGGGTAAATTAGTAGTGTTGCTTGTCTGCTTGTCCTAACACCAGGCCAAGGCACTACTGTTATTTAACCCTTTCCCTTATATGCCTCTGCAGCAGACAGCTTTTTGAAAACATAATGACAAAAGAAGAAATTGCTCAAAACGAGCAATTTCTCCTTTTGCCACAATGTTTTCCACTTTTAGTCATAGGTTATCCATTCAATTATAGAGATTTCCTATTTTTTGACAAAATATGTTCAAAGTCGTCTGCTGCAGAATTGTCGTATGAGGAAAGGGTTCAAGACCTCGGTATGACCTGCCCAGGGACAGAACCCTGATCCCCTGTTCTCAACAACAAACTTTTGGTGATGCTTTTGTTTGTTTAATATTATATCCATTAATATATCTTGAGAGATAATTCAATCTTCAAACATTAAACGGTAAACAACATATATATTTCTGTAATATCCTTTTAGTGCATGTGTCAAATGGTTACAAATAAAAGGCAAACCTTTGTGTTTGTTTGGTATAAAACTACTCCAGAAACTTCAAATGGAGAAACAGCTTTCTGCATAGAGAGTGTTTTGTACTCCAATAAGTCCAGTCTAACAGAGGAATTGAACTGAAAAAAACCCACAACAATGTATAATTACCATTCAAACTTATCAAAGCCATCTGATTTGGCAACATTAGAGCATAAACTTTTCACACATACAATAAATGTGCAGCAGAAACATTAAGTCAAAATTATGGAAACTGTCTTTAAATCAACAAAAATATATTGTATAAAGCTGAAAAAATTGCAGAAATCCTATTTAATGTTTTCAAAAGTCATCTGCTGCAGAGGTGCCAGAAAGCTTCTGTATGTGGGAAAGGGATAGCTTGCAGAGTTGTCACTAGACTGTAAATCAAAACTTAACAAGAGTGCCCCTGAGCGAACCCCAATGCTCATCCGGGCATTTCTGAATTATTATTAAAGCCAGAGATAGGTGACTTGGTATAGACATGCATATTGTTCTTAGGAACAAGTGTATCAAAGTTTCATTTTAAAATGTTGAACCTTTTTTAATTTATGATGTAAGGCTAAAGTTTTGTGATGACACAGGATGCTGAAGATGATGCCTAGGGTATTAAAATAGCCTGACTTTTTTATTTCATAAAACAGACAAGCTAAAAATGTTCTCATCAGTAATCGTTTGCAAACACAAGCTCTCCTAAGATTCAGTACCTGTGATATAAAAATATGTAATATTCAGAAAAATGGAAGCATAGTTATCAAACAGAGTAGAAGACATTATGGGAAAAGGTGAAAAACATGTAAATTGTTTTGATCATCTTCGTTTTTCAGAATGTTTTCAAATATTGTCTTCTAAAAAGGTGTCAAATGTGGTATGTATGATGGATAAGGTTATAAGAGTGAAATGCACGCTTTTGTAACAGTTTGTCAAAGTGATATCAATCTCAAATTCTATTTCATGCTGGGTCTGTTTTATCAATTAAAACGGATCTTATTCATGACGGCACGTAAGTTTAGAAGTTTTAATCAATGTTAAAACATTTCATGAATAAGGTTGCATCTCGAGAATCGCAGCAAAGATTTTACCCTGCCATAAATTTTAAACTAACAATGGTACATGCGATTACACTAGCTTTGTAAATACTTATCAGGAATTCTTGACAATTGTCTGCAATCTCCTTGGAAAGGTTAAAACTTGTGGTCCTCAAAATCTTGACAATTAACCCTTTCCCTCATATAGAAGCTTTCTGACGCCTCTGCAGCAAACGACTTTTTGAAAACATAGTGAGATAGTCAGAACGAGCAATTTCTCCTTTTGCCACAATGTTTTCCACCTTTAGTCATAGGTTATCCATTCAATTATAGAGATGTTCTTTTTTTAGACAAAATATATTCAAAGTCGTCTGCTGCAAAATTGGCTTATGAGGGAAAGTTTAACCCTTTCCCACATAAATATGGCAATTCTTTATTAACCCTTTCCCTCATATAAACGCTTTCGGACGCCTCTGCAGCAGACGACTTTTTGGAAACATAGTGACAAAAGAAGAAATTGCACAAAACGTGCAATTTCTCCTTTTGCCACAATGTTTTCCCCTTTTAGTCATAGGTTATCCATTCAATTATGGAGATTTTCTATGTTTTGACAAAATATGTTCAAAGTCGTCTGCTGCAAAATTGTCGTATGAGGGAAAGGGTTAATGAAAGCAAAATTATTGAATAGATTTGAAACATTGTGGCAAAAGTTGTATGCTAGAAAAGCGTCTGAATGAGGGTAGGGTTAACATGATAAACAACAAAGTGAAATTTCAGAACAGGACATTTTACCTATTCAACTATTAATTTTTTTTCTTCGTTTAATATTAACACATCATGAGAATAAGAAGCAAAATCTGGACAAGTGGGATAACAACTCTGAATACAGAGTTGGGAATAAGAGCATTTCCAGCAATTTAACCTTTTCTTCATACGACAATTCTGCAGCAGACGACTTTGAACATATTTTGTCAATACATAGAAAATCTCTATAATTGATTGGATAACCTATGACTAAAAGTGGAAAACATTGTCGCAAAAGGAGAAATTGCTCTTTTTGAGCAATTTCTTCTTTTGTCACTATGTTTTCAAAAAGCCGTCTGCTACAGAGGCTTCAGAAAGTGTCTGTATGATGGAAAGGGTTAAATCTTTTCTGGCAATGTTTTCATAATTATCTCCACCCTTTCCAACATACAACAAATCTGAAGCAGAGAATTTTTCAAACATTTTAGCAAAAAATGAAATGTCTCTATGAATAAGAATTTAACTATTACAGAGTTGAAAACATTGTGGCAAAAGAATAAATTGCTCAATTCTCAATGATTTCAAAAAGTCATCTGCTGCAAAGGCATCAGAAAACGTCCGTTTGTGAGAAAAGATTAACCCTTTCCCTCATATAGGCGCTTTCTGACGCCTCTGCAGCACAGCCTTTTGAAAACATAGTGACAAAAGAAGAAATTGCACAAAATGTGCAATTTCTCCTTTTGCCACAATGTTTTCCACTGTTTGTCTTAGGTTATCCATTCAATTATGGAGATTTTATATTTTTTGACAAAATTTGTTCAAAGTCGTCTGCCGCAGAATTGTCATATGAGGGAAAAGATTAAGGCAGATATCAGTATAATTGAGAAGGTTAATTTGTTTTCTTTGCCAACCTGTCCTTGTATCCTGGATTGTGATCCTGTTATAAGGGAACCAGCACACAAAATATTGTCCAAAGTAAGAACAGCAAACTCCCCTGAGGCAGGGTAACAGCTACTCATGAAAAATGGCCTCAACTTAGATGGAGTCTCTGCAATGAAAAATTCAGTATCTGGTAAGGCTGCAACCTATGACTAGATCAGCTTAACTCTTCCAATTTGAAAAAGTATGCCAAACTTTCACAAAATACACTGTCAAGGATTTAAACATTTACCATATGCATACGCTTTCTGATGCCTATGCAACAGATGACTTTTGGAAAACATTGTCACAAAATGAAAAATTGCTCATATTGATCAATTTCTCCTTTTGCCACAATGTTTTCAACTGTACTCTATTATTATACCTTCATTTTATTGAATCATATTTCTGCTAAGAAATTTTCTTCTGCTGCAGATGTGTTGTATATAACAGATGATTGGATAAGAATGGTACAGTTTGAAAGCTGACACTGCAAGTTTTAGTTTTATTTTGATTTTATACAGTTTTTAACATGATTTCAGTTATATCATTGCAACAGAATACATTATCCCCGGGAAGAGAAACCAGGACTAGGCTAAGAAATTTGCCTTGCTCAAGGTCACTCCTTTATGACCTAGGATTGAACCTGGGACACCCAGACCCAAATACCCCATATTTACAAGTTGGCCATGGGAAATTCCTGCTGACACTGACAATAAGGTTGTGTTACTCAAAAGAAATGCTCAATGAGATGATTCCATGAGACAAAACTGCAATAGACAACTTTGAATACATTTAGGCAAAAACATGGCAAATCTCTAAAAATGAGGGTAAAACTACTGATAACTGTTGAAAACATTGTGGCAAAAGGGAGAAATTTCTTGTTTTGAGCAATTTCTCCAATTTTATTTTTTCGGGGGGGTTGAAAAAACTCTGCGTCTTATTAGAGAGAACAGCATAAAATCCTAGATTTTAGACCTCAAAGCGTCTTATAGTCCAGGGCGACTTATAACCGAGTATTTACGGTACACACTTTTCTAGACCTCTGGTTTTGTAATACACACTGTCTGTAAAATAGTGTTACCTTTCCCCAGACAATGTATGTGGTTACTAAGATGTACTTCCACACTCTCCATGGTACAGCCCACTTCATAGGTCGGCACCAAATCTGGTATGAAGCATGAATCAATCTTCATCGACGCTGCTAGTGATGTCGGTAAAATCACCTCCTCGCTGAAGTAACAAAAGAAGAAGTGGCATGGGGTTGTATTGTTACAATGTTTCATGTTGTTTCCTTGGTAAGTTACCAGTTCTACTGGTCCATTTATCCTAACACCAGCGAGGCAGGCGTAATGTTAATCCCCAAAAACCATGAGTTGACGGCGCATGATGGACAAAGGGCGATCCCAATAGCTCACCTTGAGCACCTCGTGCACAGGTGAGCTAACAAGAGAAACAAAGTGATCATATGTTGCTCACCAGATTTAATAGAACTTCAATAGCTTTCCAAGTTTTAACTCCATACATATGAAGAAATGAGAAGCGGCCCTTAGTTGCCTCGTTTTTAAAAGAAACGGAATAATTTGAACAAGCTCGGTAGAGGGTCACCCAAGGAACATTTGTGCCAAATTATTTTCAAATCAGACTAGTACTTTTTAACGTTTTATCATATATGTGTAAACAAGAGGCCCAAGAGGGCCAGTATCGCTCCACGGCCATAAGGCAAAAATAAAATCTCCAAACAGCCCTGCCCCGTGGTGGCTATTTTTTTTACCAACCACCATGGCTTAAAGGAATCTTGTAGAGTGTCACCAAAGGAATGTTTCTGCAAAATTATTTGAAAATATGCCTGACACTTTCGGAGGAGAAGATTTTTTAAGTTTTCACTATGGTCATATAAGTCAAAATAGCCCCGCCCTCTGGCGGCCATGTTTTTCGACCAATCAACATGGCTTGAAGGAATCTGATAGAGGGTCACCCAATGAACATTTCTACAAAATTATTTGAAAATCGGCCTGACACTTTTGGAGGAGAAGATTTTTTTAAGTTTGCTCTTTAGCCATATAGGCAAAATAGCCCCGCCCTGTGACGGCCATGTTTTTTTACCAATCAACATGGCTTGAAGGAATCTGATAGAGGGTCACCCACGGAACATTTCTACATAATTATTTGAAAATCTGCTGGACACTTTTTGAGAAGAAGATTATTTAAGTTTTCACTATAGCTATATAAGGCAAAAAAGCCCCGCCCCCTGGCGGCCATGTTTTTCGCCCAATCAAAATTTCTTGAAGGAATCTAATAAAGGGTCACCCAAGGAACATTTCTACAAAATTATTTGAAAATCGGCCTGACACTTTCGGAGAAGAAGATTTTTTAAGTTCTCACTATTTTTTTCTTTCGGTTGCCATGGAAACCAGAATTTTGAATGGATAAAAAAAAATTGAAGGAATTTAGTAGAGGACATTGAGAGGATGCTTCCCATGAAGTTTCAACCAAATTGGCCAAGTGGTTAGGGAGAAGAAGTCGTTTAAAGGAAAAAGTTAACGCACGCACGCACGCACGCACGCACGCACGACGGACAATTCGCCATGACATAAGCTCGACTGGCTTTCAGCCAGTGGAGCTAAAAATCATTCTGTTGACATTGCAAACAGTCTTTTTTTCGCATGCCGGAATTCCCATAATTGTTCCAACATGCAGTACACCTACAATAAATAACATTGAACATATCCTTTCAAAACTGTAGTTAATATCAAAATAATTAAAGTATAATTATTGAATTGAGTTGAAATAATTGCTCCAAAGAGAAATTGCTCATTAAAAGCAATTTCTCCATTTGCCACAACGTATTCAAAAGAAGTCAGCTGCAGATGTGCTTCAGGTTGTTATGGGACATTTTCTTGTCACACTTTTTAAAAGAAAATAACGGTTAAGATGTACCTGTTTAAATTTTTAATTAGAATTCTCCAAGTCTGGGCCACAACTAAATCCTGGCTCTGGGCTGTTTTAACATCAGGTAAGGCAACCTCTGTCATCACACTGTCGGACAGGTCAACACCAACATAGGTGACGAACTGTTGTATCAGAGGCTCCCAGTGCTGCAACACACACTCTACCTATAACATAGGATACATTCAATAAGAACTGCACCATAAGAATACTGACTCGACGTGTGAAATAAATGGCAATTACAGTCTATATTGCATTCTTCTGTAGTTGTAAGTATTTTTTCAATGGTATTTATTCCAGTTAAATCATGGCAGCCAGTTTCTCATACCTGTACTCCACACAACATTCTTCCCAGGAAGCTGGCTACTTTTCCTCATAGACTATTTAGCCTAGTGGTGGAAGACAAATGATGCTTGTCAAAATGACTTATGTCGATCATCAAAAGAATGTGTGGTCAAACTCGCGACCCCTGAACGGAAAACAAGTTATGGATGAATTGAGGTCCCCTGGAAAAGGAAAATTGTGAAACCGTAAAGTATTATTATGGATTCAAATTGAAAATATTGTAGCAAAAGGAGAATTACTCATGATGACCAATTTCTCCATTTGCCACATATTTTCCTATTTCTAAAGACGTTATTCCATTTGGCGTAGCTCTTTAATAAATACTGTTATAAATTACCATTTTATCTCCATCAGGTCCAATTAAGTTAAAAGGAATAGGAGTTGAGCTGACATGGGAGAGCACTCTAGGCATACTGTATGTCCAGGTCATGGAAGAGTTACCATCTTTGTCTCGAGAACAGAATGCTATTTCACCAGGTTTTGTCATTTTCTCTGAAGATAACATACAATAAATCATTTATTAACTTTCTCAATAACCTTTTTCTATTTATTAGTTTGGACAATATAAACATATTTTCCGGTAAAGGAAATGCAATCGTCTATATTACACTGATCATGATGTGCAATCAATATTTTGCCACAATCTTTTCATATGTAATCTGCCGCAGATGCAGGAAAATGCATGTGGGAAAGGGTAAAGATCTATATGATGCCACCATTCTACACAATTGCTGGTGGCATGGCGTTTTTTAAGCTGCTATTCAACAAATTTTTAGTTATATCTCAGTGTTTCCTTGGTAAGTTAAGAGAACTTCTGGTCAATTAATTCCGACACCAGTGAGTCTGTTGTTATGTTAACCAAACAATCCTAAGCGCCAAGTAGGGTAAGCCATTACTCTACCACTACACCATCGTGGCATCTACATGTGGGGAAGGGTTAACATAACACCATCTACAAAATTATGATTGATGATGCCATTCTACTCTGAGTGCAATATATATATTTGCCAGGTTTATATCGTATGGGATGTTGGGTCATATCAAAGACATTAATAAAAGCACTGCAGTGCTGACGGCCTGGGGGCTGCTGGAAGGTTGAATGTTTTGATGCATGGACCCTACGCCCCCCCCCAGGTTAATCCGCCACTGTATATTTCACATGATCTCTTTCGTTGGGTGGGAGATTCGGGCACGGGCACTATGGGCCCCCGCTAAATCAGCCACGCTTTTTCTTTGTTTACCATTAATTTTTCAACGCACGGGCCCTATGGCCCCCGGTTAATCCACCACTGTATTTTTCATATGACTTCTTTCTTTTTTTCCGTTCCTCTTCGCGAATGTTAATAATGTTAACAAGGGTCCATATTTGACCTCTCGGCGCATTAATTTCTGAAGCATTTCTTAAAACTTATATTGGAGTACTCACGCCTTAAGTTTTTCACTGATGTTCCAACAACATTAAAATGATATTTCACCTTGTAAATGCAGTTTTGTTGAATCCATGATGAACTATTTTTCTCGCGCAGTTTCTCATGCATTGTTTGGTGCTAACAGCAATTGGCAGGCTGCCAACTCCGAAAAAAATGGTATTACTACTATGACCAGGGGCTAAAGCCCCAGGCCAAAAATGGTTGTAATGACTTTCCCTCATGTGCTCAGGACTGTGGGGTTAACATTATGACCGATTTGCTTGTGCTAGGATAAATTGACCAGTAGTGCTGTCAACTTACTGTGGGGACATAACTGAAAAATTGTTGAACGCGTTGAAAACATCAAACACACAAACCAAGCTTGGCCTTAAATAAGACGTTTTCCTCATCATATTATTTTTACCCTTTCCCTCATACAGCAAATCTGCAGTATACGACTTTGAAAACATGTACCGGTAGTCAAAAACAAATAAAATATCTATAAATCATATGAAAGTATCATTACTGAAACAAGTTGAAAATATTGTGGCAAAAGGAGAAATTGCTCGTTTTGAGCAATTTCTCCTTTTGTCACAATGTTTTCATAAGTCGCCTGCTGCAGTCGTCTATATGTGGGAAAGGGTTAAAGAGAAGAACATAGACTAATAGGGACCTACCTGAATCAATCACATATTGAAAGCCCCCGGATCTCAGATCATCAATAGATGTTTGAACAATGGTAGCAGATTTCTTGTCATGTCGTGGGCTTACATCTTTTTCAACAGTTCTGGATGGTTTAGATTTGTGTCCAGACTTCTTTGAAAGCTCCTATAAATAATGTATTTGAGATTCTAGTGTTATATCTACAGATAATCAATTTGAAATACTGATCTACATTTAATCAATTTGATTGATTGATTGATTGGAGTTTTAACGCCGTTTTTAACAATTTCTCAGTTATATCAGGGCGGCCAGTTCACCTACTCATGCATTTCCTGGTTTTCTCACACCAGTACTCCACACAACAAACTTCCCAAGCAACTGGCTGCTTTTCCACATAGACTTAGCCCATTGGTGGAAGACGAATGACGCATGTCGCATTGACTTTTGTCAATCGTCGGAAAGAAAGTTGGCCGAGCCGGGATTCAAACTCACAACCCCTGGATTGACAGCCCGCGTCGCTACCGACTGAGCTACCGGGGCTCGGCTTTAATCAATTTGAAATACTGATGTGAATCCTGTATATATTATCAATTTGCATCATCTACAGATCATGAGATAATCAATTTTAAGTATTGATATATAGATCATCAATTTTCAGGGACTGGTGTAAATAAACAGATAATAATTTTTAAGATATAAACAAACTAGAACTATCACTGAAGATGATAAATAATCCCAAAACAGCACCTTGACCTACACCATAAGTTATTAAGTTAAAGGGCCATAACTCTGTGAAATAACATGCAATTGTAAGACCTTTAGGATATGCACATCTCCTCTTGGTATAGAAGCTTCATGTAAATTGTTATTGAATTCCACCTAGTGGTTTGTAAGAAATAGGCCAGACAAAATATGGCTTCCGACCGACCGACTGACACAGTGACTCCTATATACTCCCTCTTCTTCGAAGGGGGTATAACAAACTGATAATGGTTGCATTATCAAAAGCATTATCTTCATTATTGTACTAAAAGTTGTTTAGTGATAGTATGGAGAAGTACTCCTGCTTCTCTTTCCACTCTGTTGTGATAAAACTTACATTTCACGCCTCATTGGTCCCTCACTGTTTACTTTTATGTTTTGATAGTGCTAGCAAAAGCGAATTTTATCTATAATCATGGGAATCTACATATACTCAACTGGTAAAGTAGGGGCATAAATCTTTAAACAAGTGGTCCATAATGACCCTTTAACAGTGAACGTATAACAATCACCGGAGTAATATGGCTCTGCATGATAAAGTGCTCATAAGCATTACTAAAAGAACTAGAACTGTGAGTGAACTCACAAAAGGATACCCCCCCGTCCCGCGCTTACAAGACATATGGACAGACAGATGGACAGATATATTTCCGACCGGGATAATCTTACTTCATGCACATCCTCAGGTTGTGTACTGCAACTGTGTAAAGTTTCATCAGGATCGGTTCCGCTATTAAGGAGGAGTTGCGCTTACAAGACATATGGACATACAGTCGGACGGACAGACAGACAGGGTGATTTCTATATACCCAACCCAAAATTTGTTTGTTGGGAGTGTAATAATTGGATAAAGAAGATTTATAAAATTGGTCTAGTGGTCTAGTTTTTTACCCAACCCAACCCATATAAGAACTTAGCTTTGATATCATTACGACAAAGGGTCTGACAATGTTCAATGATTCTTGAAATAAAAAAAACAAGAAACCGCTGAAGACGGTAAGGCCGGATTGTCGGCAATTTGACCTTGAAAATCGACAAACCAAGGTCAAGGTCAAAGTAACCATAGAAATCAATAGAACTTGTTACTGGTTACCTTCAGGCAAAGTTTCAAGTTTGTAACCCTTTCCAGTGCTGAGATTGCCTCAACCTGAAACTTAACCAAAATGTTGACGGACAGACAGACAGACGGACGGACAGACAGACATCGCCAATCTATAGACCGTAATTGCTAGAGCAATCCAGCCAAAAACTGTTGAAAGCAAATTAAAACACAATTTGCTGTGATATAACTATTAAAATATTGAAAGCAAATTAAAACGCAAGTTGATGTGATATAACTATAAAACTGTTGAAAGCGGAGTAAAACGCAATTTGCTGTGATATAACTATATAACTGTTGAAAGCAAATTAAAACGCAATTTGCAGTGATATCACTATAAAACTGTTGAAAGCAAATTAATACGCAAGTTGTCGTGATATAACTATAAAACTGTTGAAATCAAATTAAAACGAAAGTTGCCATGATATAACTATAAAACTTTTGAAAGCAAATAAAAACGCAAGTTGCCATGATAAAACTTTAAAACTTTTGAAAGTAAATTAAAACACAAGTTGATATAACTATAAAACTGTTGAAAGCAAATTAAAACGCAAGTTGCCGTGATATAACTGTTAAACTGTTGAAAGGGGAGTAAAATGCAATTTGCTGTGATATAACTATATAACTGTTGAAAGCAAATTAAAACGCAATTTGCAGTGATATAACTATAAAACTGTTGAAAGCAAATTAATACGCAAGTTGTCGTGATATAACTATAAAACTGTTGAAATCAAATTAAAACGAAAGTTGCCATGATATAACTATAAAACTGTTGAAAGCAAATAAAAATGCAAATTGCCATGATAAAACTATAAAACTGTTGAAAGCAAATTAAAACACAAGTTGATATAACTATAAAACTGTTGAAAGCCAATTAAAATGCGAGTTGCCGTGATATAACTATAAAACTGTTGAAAGCAAATTAAAACGCAAGTTGCCGTGATATAACTATAAAACTGTAGAAAGCAAATTAAAACGCAAGTTGCTGTGATGTAACTTTAACCAAAATGTTGACGGACAGACAGACAGACAGACAGACAGACAGAAGACAGACAGACAGACAGACGGGCAATAGCAACATGAAGGTCAAGAGTTATCATGGAAATCAAAAGAACATGTTAGTGGCTACACACAGACCAATTTTCAAGTTTGTAGCTCTTTCCATGTCCGAGATTTTGCTTCAACCAAAATGTTGACGGACAGACAGACAGACAGACGGGCAATAGCAAGGTGAAGAGTTATCATGGAAATCAAAAGAACATGTTAGTGGCTACACACAGACCAATTTTCAAGTTTGTAGCTCTTTCAATGTCCGAGATTTTGCTTCAACCAGAAACTTTAACCAAAATGTTGACGGACAGACAGACAGACAGACGGGCAATAGCAAGGTGAAGGTGAAGAGTTATCATGGAAGTCAAAAGAACATGTTAGTGGCTACACACAGACCAATTTTCAAGTTTGTAGCTCTTTCCATGTCTGAGATTTTGCTTAACCAGAAACTTTAACCATTTTGCCTAACCTGAAACTTTAACCAAAATGTTGACGGACAGACAGACAGACAGACAGACAGACGGACAGACGGACATCGCCAATCTATAGACCGGAATTGCTTGAGCAATCCGGCCAAAAACTATAGATTGTCCATAAGATTTTTCTGGGTTTTGATCTAGTTACCTAATCTTTGACCTGACATGAGCCATCTTTGACCTTAGCCTAGATATCATTATGACAAACAGTCTAAGTTTCATGAGGCTGAAGTCAGAAATGCATCTTTTGAAGTGTCCACAAGACTTTTCTTAAATTTGACCTTACTTAGTTTTTAAACAGACATGATCCGCATTCCAACTTAGCTGATATATCACTGCAACGATCATTCTGAATAAGTTTCATTAAGGTTCAAATTACCTTTTTGAGTTGCATTAAGTGTTCAGCGATCAATTTCAAACACAAAACATGCTCTTGACCGACGTAAAATGGAACAAGTCCTGTTGCCATGGTTACAATAGACTGTGACATCTGTAATTTCTCCTCCAAAAAGAAAGACGACAGACAACCGTCCATCTTCAGAGAGAATGGTCCAATCATCGGCAGCTGGTGTTCATTGAAGGTGACTTTCACAAAAATGTCCCGCAAGTATGAATTGCAACTGATTGCCATTACATGACCTATAGAAAATAAAACACAAAGATTATATATCTTGGACTCAGAATCATTGGTCTAATGCTAAAATGTTCCTCAGTTTAAAGTTGAATTAGTTCAAATAAGCTTATCAGAGAATCCATTAACCCATTCTCACAAACAACAAATCTGCAGGAAACGACTTTAAAAACATTAAGGTAAAAATATGGATTTAACTGCCAAAAGGACTTGTAGCTTGGTATGATATCACAGAAAGTAGGTGGAGTGATTGAAGAATACAAGTAAAAAGGTTGACATTCTAATGCATCTTCAGCACTTAGTCTTTAAATGAGCATAAAATATAAATATACCATTTGAATTCTCTTTGATGTGTCCTCCAAAATTGATGTTACTGAGAGAGAAGATTATTCCCGGTGATTCTTGACAGGGTTTAGTCTCTATGGAAACCATCACCTGTTCTGTCTGCAGATTGAAGACTCCAATCCTCTTTATGAACGCTGAAAGATTAAAGGATATCTTTACCAGGATATGAAACTCTAAAGCTTTGAAAATGTATTCTGATGTCCGAATTGATCTCCGGTTGATTAATTGCGAGGCTGAAATTGCGTATTACTTGGACTTCTTCTTACCAGTCCCCTACTTGGGAACAAAGAATGAGTACTGGTTTAATTAAAATGTAGTTGTGGTACTAAAATGTATTGTTTAATTCAAACATTATTTATTTTACATCGATTGCGAAGCAAGCTTTCAGCTTATATTAATCACTCTCGATGTCTGATTCCTGGAGACTTAACAAATTTAGAATAAGTGATTGTGGCATTTTTAAATTTAAGCTGTTCTGGATTAATTGTAAGTTTCAGTAAAGGAATAAATAGTGCAATAAAAAAAAAATATATGCAACCACATTAATGAAGTACCTACATTGTGACGTGCTAAAGATGGATGTTGACGATGCACTGCTGAAAGTTTTCACTTTTCCTGTACTTTATTTCGGGCGATTCCAAAATCTTTCATATCAATATAAGTTTTATAGAAATACCTGATACTTTTGTATCTGTTCTTGAACTACTTGATGGTCTTGTAGCCCTTTGACCTTTATCAGGAACAATTCGACCTTTTGGGAGGAGAGTCTCCATAAATTCTTCAAACTGATTCAATTTAACGAAACTGAGGTTCGATTTCACGGGTCTTTCTAGCTTTAGGCCTATTTCAGCTGAAATTGAAGAAAGACGGGCATTGAAATATAATATTTGATTCAATTTACTTCTTTGAATATTACTTGTAGTACTAGTGCTTAGAATATTCATTCCCACTTAAGACTTGAATTGGCAAAGCTTCCAACATAAAATACATCTCCTATACATTTCCTACACAACAGAAAATTGTTGCCTCTCATTTACTCTTTCAACAATACATAACCCTTTTCCACATAAAGACGTCTTTTAACGCCTTTGCAGCAGACGACTTTTGAAAACATAGTCACAAAAGGAGAAACATAGCTTAATAAATGTTCTTTCATTTATAGAGAATGTTCATATTTTTGACTAAATGCTTTCAAACAAATCTGATGAATACTTGAATGGGAGTAAGGGAAAAACAAGAGGACCATCATGGTTCTGCAACAGTCACCTGATAGTTCTGTAACTGTCACCTGACGGTTCTGTAATGGTCACCTGATGTAATAAACTTCAAAAGAAGTCAAATTCCTCTATGTCAAAATATTATTAAGCAATACATGTACTTAGCAAGTCTAATACTTGTCTGATGTAGTAAAGTTAACATTAACTAGATGTTTGTTTTTGTCACAACAACATGTCTCCCCCATTGCAGTTTGTTTATAATTGTCAATACTGAAACCTTGACATTAAACCAATGTGTTTGTAACTTGCACTCTGCACATTGTCTCAGTATGATGAACATTTGTGGCGAGTTATTTCAAAATCCTTTGAACGGACATGAAATATAGTCATATGACCTATGACCTGTAATTGCAACCTTGACCTTGAACCAAGTAGGTGGTTACATGCGCTATGGATATCATCTCAGTATGGTGAACATTTGTGGGGAGTTATTTCAAAATCCATCAAGCGGTTAAAAAGTTTTTGAGCAGACACTAAACATAGCCATTTGACAAGTGCGACATAAACCTTGAACCAAAGTAGTTATAACATGTGCTCTGCTCATCGGCTCAGTATGAACACTTGCTGTGATTTATGTCAAAATCCTTCACCATAACTATATACACGTACAGTGAAATTTCTATACAAAACATGTGTCCCTGGGATGGGGCATATCTTTTTTACAAAAACAGATGAGCTGCAAAAAAAAAGTGAAATTACTTAGAAATAGCATTTGTCCAACATTGTTTTTATATCAAAATTGGATCCAAATTAAACTTCCATTTTCCAAACGTTACACATTCAAATGTTTTCAAAGCACAGGTTGTTGAGAAACCTCATCACAGACTATTTTTAGAATCATCTGCTTTGAAGTCATCAAAATTGTTGTATGTGTTGATTGGTTGATTGATTGGTTGGTATTTTACACAAATATTTTTTGGTCATGTTATGGCGTTTTCTTGGTAAGTTACCAGTACTACTTGTCCATTTATCCTGACACCAGTCAGTCAGATGTGTCAGATGTAATGCTAACCCCTCAATCCTGAGTGTCAATGAAGGAAGCCATCTTTGGTAAGACCCAGCCGGGGAACGAACCCACAACCTCCTGCACCCGAGGCATAAACATGGGAAGGGGTCAACTCACCAGGTTGAGTGATGAAGTTGGTAACTCTGAGCGTAAACAGCGATGGGGGAACCCCTGTTGTGTGGTTGGGCTGACCCGCCCTTGTCTCTAACAGGTAAGAGGTGAAATCAGAACAGTCGGGTAACATCTTCACTTCAGTCCCTGAAAAACACAGTACAAACATCTTTCATTAAGTACATAGATTAGAAATTAAATCCTTCTTTATTTCAATGTAAATTAACAAAATTCAACACTCAATTGTCAAATTTTCTTAAATTTTTACATATAGAACACCCTAATCATTGAAAAAAGTTACCTCTTATCTTTGAAAAGAAATGAGGACTTTGTATTATCCCTTTCCCACTTGTTGTCACATTTTGACTCATCTACAGCAGAGGACTTTTGAAAACAATTGTGTAACAAGAAACCGCTGAAGACTGTAAGGTCGGATTGTCGGCAATTTGACCTTGAAAATCGACAAACCAAGGTCAAGGTCAAAGTAACCATAGAAATCAATAGAACTTGTTACTGGTTACCTTCAGGCAAAGTTTCAAGTTTGTAACCCTTTCCAGTGCTGAGATTTTGCCTCAACCTGAAACTTTAACAAAAATGTTGACGAACAGACAGACAGACAGACGGTCGGACATCACCAATCTATAGACTGGAATTGCTAGAGCAATTCGGCCAAAAAGGAGAAATTGCTTGTTTTGATCAATTTCTTCTTTTGTCACTATATTTTTCCAAAAAGCTGTCTGCTGCAGAGGTGTCAGAAAGCATCTATATGAGGGAACAGGTTAAACCAATCTCATTTAAATCAGACTAAAATAGTGCAGGGACATAATTATATTGGATATGACAACCTCTCATAAAGTGTCGTCTAGAACTGACCTTATACACTTAAATACTCATGAGAAGTTGCTTGGTTTTTTATGTCCAATGAAATCCCATGATTCAACAAACGGAGCACTCGACAATCATCTCTTCTCTATAATGTGTATCCATAGGGGTAATCTTACCTGTTTTATAACGAACAATTTGGTAAGCCACAATTTTTAAATTTGGCTGATGCAAAGGTCAATCTGAGATGACCTGTTAGTTATCAGATCTACATATGAGCGAGCGAAGTTTAGCTTTTGCTTTTATAAGATTGGGTTTCATACCTTGTATTATTGAGCTCTGTTGCGGTCCTTTAACCAGGATATCATAACAGGACATCTCCAGTGTCTGGTCATCCGCGTGACACGATATCACTGTATGAGGCTGGTAGATGTACAGAAATAAGAACGGTTTGATGCACAAGCTTCCAGCTGGGATGACCTTCACCTCATGACCTTGCGTCTGAAGGTCATACATATTCATGAAAAAGGTATCCTGAAAGTCAAGATGAGTGGTTCTACCCCTAAGTTCACCGTTATCAACTTCTTTTACGTTGCTTTGATCAACATTCACCCTCCACTCCAATTCGGTTTTTCCGGATCGCTTTGCTTTGTGGTGGTTTTCAGGATGCTTCTTCTCTAGTCTAATTTCACTGTCAGTGACACAATGCGAATAAACCGTGCAGGAAATTCTCCCTGCTGTTAGCAGAATATCAATCGGTGTTTGGATTTCAAATTTATTGTTAGATGGAGATGTATTCCTATCCATGTCCTTGACCTTTTGATCTTTTTCTGTTGGCATGGAAACGTCACTGCCAAGGCCACTGTCGGGCATCGACTCCCTGTCCTCTTGGCCATTATCTGAAGTTCCATGAACCTCTTTCAGGCTGTTGGACATTTCTGTTGCTAGATTCCGGGTCAAATGAACCTGATTGGTGCTCAAATGAAGGTCAAGGTCGCTGACTACATTGAACTCTAAAGAATATCCACAGACCAGCTGCTCCTGAAAAATAAACATGTTCTGGAATCATAACTTTTCTTAAATTATGTAATTTCCAAACAGCATCTTTTTGAAATATACTTCATCTTTTTCAGAAATAACTTTTAAAATTTAATATATAATATCATAAAATGTAATCAGAGTAATGTGGAATCACTACAAATATCTAGAGCACAGGTATTCTACACCTGTCGTAAAACCTTTGCTCAGAATATCAGAATATTGCTTTTCTCCACTGAGTAACTTGAACCATTTCCATCCTATAGACGCTTTCAAACGGACGCCTCTGCACCTGAAGTTTTAAAAGTCGTCTGCTGCAGATATGCTGTATGTGGAAAAGATTTAAAACTCCCAAAAGTTTGAGTGTCTGCTTAAATATAGTCATTTTTTTCTTTTTAAAAACAAAAACACCTAGCAGGAAATTTCGTTACCTTAGCCAGAGAGTATAAGAAAAGGTTTGAAATTGGGATCTTCAGCAGTGAGAGTTAAAATGTTTGATTATATGTTTTGCCATTATAGTATTCTACATCTAAAGTATTTAAATTTTGCCTACCTCTAATTTATTACCCCATCCAGGAGTTGTATTGACTATGGCTGGAGCTGCTACAAGTTTTAAATCAGACGGGGACAAAATGGGAATCAGCTGTATATCCTTATCTTCACTCCTGTAAAATGTCATAAACAGTGGCCATCCCTTTTTTCATATACAAACGCAATTCGATGCCTTAACAGCAGATGAATTTTGAAATCATTGTGGCAAAAGGAGAAATTTCTCCCTTCTGCCATAATGATTTCAACTCTATTCAATAAATATACTTTCATTTACAGAGATTTTACATTTCCTAACTTACTGTTTTCAAAGTCTTCTGCTGCGGATTTGTTGAGAAATTTCTCCGTTTGCCAAAATGTTTTCAACTTCAATAATTGTTCTTTCATTTACAGATATTTCTCATTTTATTACAAAATACTTTCAAAATTGTCTGCTGCGGATTCATTGCGCATGTGGGAAAGGGTTAAAAGTTCACCGACAAGTAAGTTATCTATAGCCTATTTAATCGAAGGTGAAAATAATGAGCAATTTCTCCGTTTGTCAAAATGTTTCCACTTGATTCAATAATTGTTCTTTCATTTATAGAGATTTTCCATATTTTGGACTTAATGTTTTTAAAGTCATCTGCTCCAGATTTCTTGTATGTGGGAAAGGGTTTAAAATTCACAGTCAAATAACTTATATATAGCCTATTCAATCTTACAGATGTGTTGTATGTAGGAATGGGTTGATTATAATGGTAACAGGTAAACAGTGCATATGCGTATATCACCGCAACAAGAACTGTCAGAAGCCAACAGAATAGTTTTAAATGAAGGCAAGTTTAAAACACTACATGCAAAGCTAATACATTTTGCTAACACTCAAAGCTAACGAAACAAGGGCACATGCATCCCCTCGGTATTCAAAGTCCAATTTTGACCTTGACCTTTAACCTATGACCTTGAAAATATATAGGCTTCTAGACCTTGCCATATACTATATACTGTATACCAAGTTTGGTTAAGATCGGTTGTTCAGTGTAGAGTGGTTACAAGGTTGTTACGGACGGAACGAATGGACAGTCCCGTTACTATCGTTGGACATTCCATTTTCGTTAGCATCCCTTTTTCGTGACGTCACTATTTTCGGGCTTATATCACGTGACTTTGTCCTTGCAGCCGATTTGGAACTGTAAAATTATTTCCCAATGGCCAATGTATTTGCTGACATATTTCAACAATAGAATGCATCTTCAACAGTTTTGTAACTTGTTGTCATGGGAGGAATAGCCAAAATACCCTTATTTTTTATATACCAAATTTAAAGAACAGTTTAAACCCCAAAAAGTGTAAAAATCGGACATGAAAATTTACCGTAAAAAGGGTATTTTGTTGTTTACAAAATGGCGGCTAGGGTCATGTGATTTGTTTGACCTAGTTAGGTCAATGCAATTTTTCATTGGATTTCACATTCCTAAAGGTGCTTACGCATAGAGATGTAAAATAACTAAAATATTTTAAAATAATATCCCATTAGAAATATGGCAATTTTTAAATCTGTATTGATCTTTGTGATGATATAAATATAGGATGCTTACAGGGTCCAAACATCCATGCAAACCCTTTAGGTTGACACAGTGGGATAAAACATGAGAAAGGAAAATAAGTTTAACGAAGATTCAAAGTTGAGTAATTAAAAAAAAAAAAGGTTCATATTTTTATCAAGGATAATTTCAAATTAATTGATTTAAACTATATAAAATGTTTAATTACTTCAGTTTTTTAGTTTTCAATATGTTACGACCTATTGCCCCTTTTAAAAAAAAAAATTATTTTTGTGTGTGTTGTCTTTATGGAAACTGCAAAGTGCCAAAATAATGACGTCACGAAAATAGGATAACAATTTCGGCTTCTGACTTGTTGAACACATGTGTATTCAAGATTATTTTTTTTGTGAATTATTAGTTTTCAAAGGATTTTTTGCTCGAAACTTGGAGGAAATAAATAAATCTTTCAGATAAGACATGAAATTTCGTATCATTCACTAAGCATTCTGCATATTTTGTCTTTGAAGCCTTACACTCACGAATTACGGATGCTCGAGGATATATCCCCATCGCAAACTTCGTTAGCCAAGGGGATAATAAATAATCATCAAAAATGTCTTCACTTTATACACAGCGAAATCTATTCTCTACATTACATGGTTTAATCTACTCACATTAAACATTTAACTGTATTCCATTCTACGGCAGGAATTTGGGTAGTGGGGCTGCGAACACTTTTCTTCGACACAGATTCTATTTTCAGAAAGTCATCCCAGCAACCTATATAGGTATAAACATAATCAACTCCATGTCTAATACGGAATACATTTGACATCTGTGATAACATTGAGAGCAAAGAAGAAATATTGCACTCTAAATGCTATTCATTTTTTTCTCACGTTGTTGCCAGAATTGTATAAAAAATTCCTTCCAATTGTCCCGAGTGAGCAAACAAGCGAGCCACGATGGTCCTTCATTGCTTACCTGATTTATGCAATGTGATTTGACATGCAAACCACATAGCCATCACAATAACTCATTTTGTGGTCAGAAAAGCTAATACTAGAGTGCCCACTATTCCTTTTTTAAGTTGGGCCAAGTGACTTGGTTTTTGTCTCGATATGACCCAAATTCTCTTCAGACAAAATCTCAACATGCTTAAATAAACAAGAGGACCATGAGGCCCTGGAATCGCTCACCTGAGAATGGGCTATTTAAGACTGAACTCTTTCAGCGCCAATGGCAATATTATCAAGACAAACTTTCTCACATAAAGTCAAAAATGCAATCTAGTAGTGTTAACTAGATTGTTCTACAATTTGGCATACAATGTGGTTTCCAGAGTGTTCACAAGATTTTCCTTAAATTTGGCCTAGTGACCTTGTTTTTGACAGGACATGACCTATATTTGAACTTGGCCTAGAAATCATCAGGACAAACTTTCCGATAGTTTCAACATGCTCAAGTTTAAAATGCGACTTCAAGAGTGTTAACAAGATTTTCCTTAAATTTGTCCTAGTGACCTAGTTTTTGACCTGACATGACCCATATTTGAACTTGGCCTAGATATCATCAAGACAAACATTCTGACAAGGTTTCAACTTGTTCAAGTTAAAAATGTGACTTCCAGTGTTAACAAGATTTCCTTTAAATTTGGCCTAGTGACCTAGTTTTTGACAGGACATGACCCATATTCGAACTTGGCCTAGATATCATCAGGACAAACTTTCTGATTAAGTTTCAACATGCTCAAGTTTAAAATGCGGCTTCAAGAGTGTTAACAAGATTTTCCTTCAATTTGGCCTAGTGACCTAGTTTTTGACCCGACATATTCGAACTTGACCTAGATATCACTAAGACAAATTTTCCGACACAGTTTCAACATGCTCAAGCCAAAAATGTGGCTTCCAGAGTGTTGACAAGATTTTTCTTAAATTTTGCCTAGTGACCTAGTTTTTGACCGGACATGACACATAATCGAACTTGTTCTAGATATCATCAAGACACATTTTCCGACATAGTTTCAACATGCTCAAGCCAAAAATGTGGCTTCCAGAGTGTTAACAAGATCTTTCTTAAATTTTGCCTAGTGACCTAGTTTTTGACCTGACATGACCCATAATCGAACTTATCCTAGATATCATCAAGACAAACATTCTGACAAAGTTTCAACATGCTCAAGCCAAAAATGTGGCTTCCAGAGTGTTAACAAGATTTTCCTTATATTTGGCCTTGTGACCTAGTTTTTGACCTGACATGACCCATATTCGAACTTGACCTAGATATGACTAAGACACATTTTCCGACATAGTTTCAACATGCTCAAGCCAAAAATGTGGCTTCCAGAGTGTTAACAAGATCTTTCTTAAATTTTGCCTAGTGACCTAGTTTTTGACCTGACATGACCCATAATCGAACTTATCCTAGATATCATCAAGACAAACATTCTGACAAAGTTTCAACATGCTCAAGTTTAAAATGTGGCTTCAAGAGTGTTAACAAGATTTTCCTTCAATTTGGCCTAGTTTTTGACCCGACATGACCCAGTTTCAAACTTGGCCTAAATTTGATCGAGATATATGTTCTGATAAACTTTCATGAAGATTGGATGCAAAATGTTGCCTCTAGAGTGTTAAAAAACAAATGTTGACGACGAACGACAGACGACGGACAAAAGGCGATCACAAAAACTCACCTTGAGCACTTTGTGCTCTGGTAAGCTAAAAATACAGCCTATATAGTATTCACTAGATTTTAGTTAATTTTGACCTCCTAACCGTATTATGACCTGGCATGACCCATATTTTCACTTAGATTAAATATCTGACTAAGTATCATCATTTTTTTAGTCAAAGACGCGCTCTAGTGTGACCATCAAATTTTTCAAAAACTTAGCCTACTGACCTATATTTTTTCTGTCAGACATGATCTTCATTTAAACTTAGCCTATTGTTTATTTAGACAAACATTCTTACCAAATTTCATCACAGTAGATGGTTCAATAAAAGATATTTCTAAAATTTCACCTTTCTACCTATTTTTTGACCCTATATCAGACTATTCAAACTTGGCCTAGATATCATCCAGACAAACATTCTGACAAAGTTTCAACATGCTCAAGTCAAAACTATCGTCTCAATCTTGTTAACAAGATTTTTCTTCAATTTGACCATGTGACCTAGTTTTATACCATGACCCATTTTCGATTTTGGCCAAGATATCATGAAACACATCCTGACAAAGTTTCAGTTAAAAATGTGGCTTCATGAGTGCTAACAAGTTTTCTTTAATTTGACCTAGTGACCTAGTTTTTGACATCACATGACCAAGTTTCGAAATTGGCATAGATTTGATCTGATAAATTCTGATGAAAATTGGTTCCACAATGTTGCATGTAGAGTGTTAACAAGGCAATTGTTGAAGACGCACAATGCAAAGACAATAATGACAAGGTGATCACTGTGGCTCACTTTGTAAACAAAAGGTGAGCTAAAAATAAAGATTTTACTCAGATACATTTAAAAGCAGACACATGTATGAATATATAAACATTTGAGACTAATTGTTGAGCAGTAATTAATAATATCAATACTCCGTTCTTTTTGATATAAATTCATTCTTACTTATATACTTTTTTAAATTTTTATTTATGTGTTATAAAATCTTTTCTCAAGTAACATGTACATTTGAAGAATGGAAGACTCTTCATTTGAGATAAAATGATTAGTAGCTTTATGGGTTTACATTAAACAGAATCTGGTAGAGTCTGATAGTGTCTGGAGATCAAATATCCAATTTAATTATTGTTTGGTAGCATTTTTATATTGAAATGAATGAGGGCGGTAAATAGTCGCAACAGCTCAATTGGTAATGACAAGGTTGTCGATCCAGTGTTTGCTAATTTGAAACCCAAATTGGTTCAACATAATTTTAGATGATTGACAAAAGCCATTGTGACCAGCTTTCACTTCTTGGCTCTAAATGTCTGTGTAGGAAGGTAGCCAGTTGCCTAGGAAGATTGTTGTGTTGAATTTTGGTGCAAGAAAGCAAAGAAAGACATGAAACTAAGTGAAGTGGCCCTGGGTAACTGATATACTGTAAACATTAACCCTTTCAAACTTAGAAAACATCTAGGGAAAAATATGGAAAATATCCATGAATGAAGGTATAACCATTTAAATAGAGTTCAAAACATTGTGGCAACATTTTTGAGCAAACTCTTCTTTTGCCACAATGTTTTGAAAATTATCTGTTGCAGATGTGTCAGAATGCACCTGCTGACTGCATTTCAAAAATGTTCTCTATCTACCGGCCACCCCGACCCCTAGTCTCCTAATTTATGACATACCTGTTGTAACACTGAATCCTTTTACATCAATTTGGTACTGTCTGTCTTGTAAGGCCGACCCAGACTCTGAAGTAACACCCAGTTGAAGGGCATGCTGATATAACTCTTTATCCACTGCATATCTTGGTAGAGGATTATCAGCATGTGGAGTTATTGTAACTGACTGGGTCTGGAATACAGAAGAAAACTAGATGACTGTTCTCTACAAATACAGACTGGGCCTAGAATACAGTTGAAAACTTGATGACTATTCCCTACACATGAAGACTGGGTGTGGAATACAGAGGAAAACTAGATGACTGTTCTCTCCAAATACAGACTGGGTCTAGAATTCAGAGGAAAACTAGATGACTGTTCTCTACAAATCCAGACTGGGTCTAGAATTCAGAGAAAAATTTGTTGACTGTCTATCCAAATACAGAACGGGTCTGGAATACAGAGAAAAACTAGATGACTGTTCTCTACAAATACAGACTGGGTCTAGAATACAGATGAAAACTAGAAAACTATTCCCTACAAATACAGACTGGGTCTGGAATACAGAGGAAAACTAGATGACTGTTGTCTACAAATACAGACTGGGTCTAGAATTCAGAGAAAAATTTGTTGACTGTCTATCCAAATACAGAACGGGTCTGGAATACAGAGAAAAACTAGATGACTGTTCTCTACAAATACAGACTGGGTCTAGAATACAGATGAAAACTAGAAGACTATTCCCTACAAATACAGACTAGGTCTGGAATACAGAGGAAAACTAAATGACTGTTTTCTACAAACTGGGTCTAAAATAAAGAAGTGAACTAGATGATATGTTGATAGATGTCAATCTAATGCAAGAGGGTTCAAAGGAACACATGTGGTGCCTGTCAATAAGAGAAGTGATCCCTAAGTGTTCCCCCGCCATCGCGGGTGGCACAGTAAGTGCTCATAAACAAGTGGTTGATGAATTTGTTTGTTTGGGGTTTTACACGGCTTTCAACAATTTGTCAGATATATCACAGCATTTCCTTGGTAAGTTACCAGTACAGTACTGCTAGTCTATTTACACTGACAGAACCCTAAGCCCAAAGGAGGAAAGTTTTTACCGTCATGTTTTGGAGTCCTTGATTAGGACACCCCCAGATATCAAACTCATAATCTCCCGCACCGAGGCAGATGCTCAACCACTACACTACCGAGGCAGATGCTCAACCACTACACTACCGAGGCAGATGCTCAAACACTACACTACCGAGGCAGATGCTCAACCACTACACTACCGAGGCAGATGCTCAACCACTACACTACCGAGGCAGATGCTCAACCACTACACTACCGAGGCAGATGCTCAACCACTACACTACCGAGGCAGATGCTCAACCACTACACTACCGAGGCAGATGCTCAACCACTACACTACCGAGGCAGATGCTCAACCACTACACTACCGAGGCAGATGCTCAACCACTACACTACCGAGGCAGATGCTCAACCACTACACTACCGAGGCAGATGCTCAACCACTACACTACCGAGGCAGATGCTCAACCACTACACTACCGAGGCAGATGCTCAACCACTACACTACCGAGGCAGATGCTCAACCACTACACTACCGAGGCAGATGCTCAACCACTACACTACCGAGGCAGATGCTCAACCACTACACTACCGAGGCAGATGCTCAACCACTACACTACCGAGGCAGATGCTCAACCACTACACTACCGAGGCAGATGCTCAACCACTACACTACCGAGGCAGATGCTCAACCACTACACTACCGAGGCAGATGCTCAACCACTACACTACCGAGGCAGATGCTCAACCACTACACTACCGAGGCAGATGCTCAACCACTACACTACCGAGGCAGTCAAGCACAGTAAGTGCTCATAAACTAGGGGTTAGTGAGAGAATGGATGGTATTTTTTCAGAACCTTATAGATAAAACGAAGTGCTTACTTGTACAAGAATCATGTCATGGATGATGGTGGAACAAAGATCAGTCTTCTCTCTGGTTGAATTTGAAGCTTTCTTCCCACCAGGGACAAACATCCTCATAGCAGAAAAATCCGCATAAATCAAAGGGTGATTACTACAAGTTACTCTGGGTACTCTAGAGTTATTTCCCTTATGTTTAGTCCTTGATCTAACATGTGTTACAGATTTGACTGGTTTTGATGTATCAAATGCACTAATGTCTGACAAGACGGAGATCAACGGTTCCATACACAGCACCACGTCACAAGGGTTCATGCTAACACATATTTCCGAAACAAACTTGTGGAAATAAAACTTATTCAGGATGCTGCAATTCTGTTCATCTAGGGTCTGGACTTCGATGTTTAATTTTTGAAATTTCTTTTTCACATTCTTCCTCAGTGCCCTGGTGAAGGTCACATTCAAACATCCGTGTGCTAGATCTCTCGATTGGTTATGCTGAAACAGCGATTTTCCATTCTGAGTTGTGGTCGCTCGATGCTGGTCCGTTGACCAAAGTTTTGAGGAGATGATGTGAGTGTCTCGGGAAAGTTCATCTCGGCATGTCAGTAGTATTCCCTCATTAGCTCCTTTCGCCCATTTGTCTTCCATGCTATAAAGAAACAAGAGATTTTATTCTGATACAATCAATTCTTAATATAAATATTAGTTCTACGAGTTCATTTGTATATATCATTTCAGATAAATGGCAATTTCTTTTTTTTCCAAAAAATGTCAACATTATTATATTGCATATTGTTTTATGGCGCATCCACAGCTAAGGTCATTCAGCTCAACATTATTAAAGTATACTTTCATTTGTAGATATTATGTCCTGATGTTTTTTAAGTCATCTGCTGCATATATTTGTAAATATCATTTCAGGTAAATGGCAAAATTGTCTTTTATCTATTCATGCTTGCCCACATAATGAAGCTTTCTGATGCCTCTGCAGCAGAAGACTTATGAAAGATTGTGGCTAAAGGAGAAATTGGTCATATTAAGCAATTTCTCTTTTTCCAAAATGTTTAACTCTATTAAAGTAAACTTTCATTTGTAGATATTATGCTTTTTAAGTCATCTGCTGCATATTTTTTCTATGTGGGAAAAGGGTCAATTCTATATCTTCATTTGTAAACATCATTTCTAGCAAATGGCTAAATCTATTTCCATCTATTAACTTATTAACATTTTCAATTGGAAAAAAAAGAGAAGAGAAGAAAAATAAAGAGAGATTGTACAGTCATCAGTATATGTGTAACTCTAACTTACCTTCTTATAAAATGCTTTATACTGATGGCCCCAAAGTTGACCTTCATCTTGGAATAAACATCTTGCACATCCACAGACATTGTCATATCTTCAAGTGTCAAGTTCACCTTAATGCCTGTAAACAATAGTCATATCATTGTTACAGGTATTTAATAAAAAAACAACATTAAAAAAGTAATGAGGTATTTTTTTCTTAAATTCCACATTTAACTTAATTGTATTGACAATTAATTGTCTGAATAAGCATCAGAGAATGAACTCTCCAAACTCCTTATAGAATTATATTGGGTGCATTATTTTGTTAAAAGACCCGATGAAGTAAAGGTTGCTCTGAAAGCTGCAAATAACAAGATGGCCAACTGTCACAAAATACGCCTGTCCTGTTTTTTTGAGACAAAGTATAGTGATAATTGGTTGTACGTCAGGCAAATTTAGAGAGCGGACACTGTTAATACAGTTTTGGCAATTTCGTGGAACATTAGTGTGGAGTGACTAAGATAAGGCTTCAAAAGTTATTGATCAGACAAGACCGATTTGAGGTAATTTCTATAATTAAAGGAAAATAACTCTCGAGTGACTGAAGCGATATGGCTGGTTATCGAAATTGTCCGAGATATTATGCCAATACACATTCTGACCAAATTTGGTGAAAAAGGCTTCTAAAGTTATTAAACAGACCAGACCAATTTTAGGTAATACATAATTAAAGGGCAATAACTCTTGAGTGACTAGACCAATATGGCCTGTTATAGAACTTGTCCACGGCAGGTAAAACTATAAAACGTCCGGTTTTATAAACAAGAAAACCCCGTACGGCAGAGACACTCGACTGATAGGGAGAAAACAGAAAAAAAGCTGAGCTGAACAAAAAACCTTAACCGGACGACGTAGCCGCAGCCGCCGACGCCAGAGTCATGACAATAGCTCTCGTTTTTTCAAAAGTCGAGCTAAAAAGCATGAAAAAAACAATAGAAATTGTCTTTTCAAATAATCAAACTATTATTCATCTCGTAAGCTTAAGCTTTGCTACTCAAGAAAATATTTGAAACTGAAGCTCACTCCTTGAAATAAATTTTGACCCTTCAACAAAAGAAAGAAATATCCTCTAAGTACCTTCTTTTCCATTAGTCAGCAGATTCACCTCACATCGTGGCAGGGTTGCCTGTAACCATAGAGACAGTTTGACACCTTCAACATCATTATCAACGTTCTCTAGATCTCTGCTTGTTGTTGTATCCTGGGAAGTCCGGTCACCCGACGTTTGAGTGTAGGGCTGGTCCTCAGTCACAGAGGTTATGCTGAGCGATTGAGTCTGGACTACAGGTAAAGAACAATTGAGCGATGTCAGTATTATGATTTGTCTTTTTTCAATATTAGAACATAATAAACAAGAAAATGTGTCCATGGAACACGGATGCCCCGGTTGTTAACTATATTTTAAAACGGACGGACGAACAGTTGGTCCAACCTCAAATTGATACAATTTTTTAAACAATGATATGTTGATTGTCATTTGCGTGAAGTTTCATAATGATAGGACATCAGGTTCACTAAAATCTAACTTGACCAAAAACTTTAACCTGAGAATGGAATGGACGAACAGACAGACGAACAGACGGACGAACAGTTGGTCCAACCTCAAATTGATACAATTTTTTAAACAATGATATGTTGATTGTCATTTGTGTGAAGTTTCATAATGATAGGACATCAGGTTCACTAAAATCTAACTTGACCAAAAACTTTAACCTGAGAATGGAATGGACGAACAGACAGACGAACAGACGGATGAACAGTTGGTCCAACCTCAAATTGATACAATTTTTTAAACAATGATATGTTGATTGTCATTTGTGTGAAGTTTCATAATGATAGGACATCAGGTTCACTAAAATCTAACTTGACCAAAAACTTTAACCTGAGAATGGAATGGACGAACAGACAGACGAACAGACGGATGAACAGTTGGTCCAACCTCAAATTGATACAATTTTTTAAACAATGATATGTTGATTGTCATTTGTGTGAAGTTTCATAATGATAGGACATCAGGTTCACTAAAATCTAACTTGACCAAAAACTTGAGCTGTATGGTAATTTGTGATGTAATCCAGTGTCAAATTGATAGTGGCAGTTATATGACTATGTTCATTTTATTTATTATTATAGAAAATGTCCACATTTCTGTCCAGAGGTTTACAAAGTCGTCTGCTGCAAATATTTTGTAAGTATGAAAGGGTTAATACAAATCAGAAGCCGTAATAAGGAGAAGCAAAATTTTTTTTTACTCACATTAGTTTTCTTTAATATAATAAAACCAAACCACACATTGTGGTACTGAAATAACTGTCTCAGTGAGACGATACATTTTTGGAAAACCAACAACATCTTTAAGATCTTTATTGTTCAAACAATGGGAATTTAACCCATTCCCACATACAGAATTTATTTGATGCCTTGGTAGAATTCAACTTTTAAAAACATACAGCAAAAGGAGAAATTGCTCATAAAGTCAATATGTTTCTAGTTTCCCAAATACTCTTTTTCTGTATAAATGACCCTGTAATTAAAGACCACCTGTGAACAAAACCAGATTGTTCACTTCCGGTGAGTGGTCTTAAAACACAGGCGCTTGACTTTACTATTAGCATGTTACCTTGTGGGTTTAGGTTGGCATGTGTAGGTACATACGGCTCCTCAACCGTCTTTGTGTCTTTGTCTTTGTTTACAAAACTGTTGGATATGTCTTTCACCATGTACATGACTTTGGTTGAGAATTTCAGACATTGCGAGGAAATACCAGTCAGTAACTTTATCTAGAAAAAGACCAAAGAACGAGACATCATTGACCCTTTGCCTTGTACAAAAGATTTCTAATGCCTTTGCAGCAGTTAACTTTTGAGAACATTACTGGAAAGGAGAAATCGCTCATGATGAAATGCGTAAGGTTCAAATAAACAAATTTGCTAATTTCGAGTCAAGATTTTAAGGTATTTGGTCAGAAAGTACATCTTATTATCCTAAACAATGGGGCCATGATACCCTGGAGCGCTCACCTGATAATGTAGCCTCCAGAGTGATGAAAAGATTTTCCTTTAATTTGGCCTAGTGACCTAGTCTTAGAGTCAATATGACCCATACAGAGATGGATCAAAGAGGCAGTAGCCTAGTAAGGATCTCAACACCAAGGTAAACCAAGTTTATATTCAAACTTGACCTAGATTTCATTAAGACAAGCATTCTGACAAAATGTTAAGCTGCTGAAGCAAAATATGCTGCCTGTAGAGTGTCAACAAGATTATCTTTCAACTCGACCTAGTTACCTAGTTTTTTACCCATATTAACCAAATTCGAACTTTACATAGATATTATTAAAACAATTAATCTGACAGGCAAAATTTCAAGCTGCTGAAGCAAAAAATGTGGCCTCTAATGTGTTAACAAGATTGTCCTTCAATTTGACCTAGTGACCTAGTTTTTGACCCTATATCACCCATATTCGAACTTGACCTAGTTATTATTAAGAAAAACATTCTGACAGACGACGGACAAAAGGCGATCACAAAAACTCACCTTGAGCACTTTGTGCTTTGGTGAGCTAAAAAAAATGCATAAAGTTTCAATGCATTGAAATTGTACAGTGTTTACAGTTTACAATGATATAGGATTGTAGGCAAAACAAACCCTAAGCTTCTGATATCCAAATAGGGACATCATTTTGCTTTTATAGTAACTCACAGCTATGGAATATTGTCTGATGGTTCTAATAACTTGATCTGGATGACATATTTAAAATTTCATTGCAATTTCCCAAGTAGCTGTTGAAACATAGTATTGCAAGAAAAAAACACCTCAAAATGAGCAATTTTAACATTTCTATGAAAACTTTTATTAACCTTTTATAACCAATTTCTTCCATTTATCAAGATAATTTACAAGATGAGATCAAATTTACATGTTTTCCAAATCTATTGGTTTCTAAGGAGATTCCTTCTTTATTTCCTTTAAGGATGACTTTTAACCCTTTACCACATACAGCGTATCTGCCACAGACTAATTTTTAAAAGATCTAGATAAAACTATTGAATATCTCTATTAACGCAATTATAACTAGAATTGTTTTGACAAAAACATATGTCTCCCCCTCAAATATCTGTCAAAATCTCTCAAAACATTCCAACCTATAAAGCAGACAAACAAAAATTTGACCAAGTTGGACAGTACTCAATTTTTAATTACTAATGTTTTGTCTTGACCTGGTACAAAGTGGACATGATTTCAAATGGTTTACAGAAACACATATTTTTACTGCAGCTGTAACATTCAAGACTGAAGTATTCTTCAAAACAGTTAACAACTGTTGCTAAACATAAGCAAGCCGTCTTGGAGATATTGAGTGGACAGGAAATAAAGCCTAAAACCTTTGAGCTTCAAGCGTGACCTTGACCTTGAACCGGTATGGTCGAGACGCGGGTTCTGCACGTCGCCTTGATGAGGTGAACATGTGACCCAAGTTTCATGAAAATTCTTTAAGCTGTTTTGGAGATATGGAGCGGCACAAAATAAAGCCTCAAACCTTTGACCTTCAAGCGTGACCTTGACCTTGACCCAGTATGTTCGAGACGCGGGTTCTGCACGTTGCCTTGAAGAGGTGAACATGTGACCAAATTTTCATGAAAATCCTTCAAGCCGTCTTGGAGATATTGACTGGACACGAAATAAAGCCTAAAACCTTTGACCTTCAAGCGTGACCTTGACCTTTAACCGGTATGGTGGAGACGCGGGTTCTGCACGTCGCCTTGATGAGGTGAACATGTGACCCAAGTTTCATGAAAATCCTTTAAGGAGATATGGAGCGGACACAAAATAAAGCCTCAAACATTTGACCTTCAAGCGTGACCTTGACCTTGACCCAGTATGGTCGAGACGCGGGTTCTGCACGTCGCCTTGACGAGGTGAACATCTGACCCAAGTTTCATGAAAATCCTTCAAGCCGTCTTGGAGATATTGAGTGGACACGAAATAAAGCCTAAAACCTTTGACCTTCAAGCGTGACCTTGACCTTGAACCGGTATGGTCGAGACGCGGGTTCTGCACGTCGCCTTGATGAGGTGAACATGTGACCCACGTATCATAAAAATCCTTTAAGGAGATATGGAGTGGACACAAAATAAAGCCTCAAACCTTTGACCTTCAAGCGTGACCTTGACCCAGTATGGTCGAGACGCGGGTTCTGCACGTCGCCTTGATGAGGTGAACATCTGACCCAAGTTTCATGAAAATACTTCAAACCGTCTTGGAGATATGGAGTTGACACAAAATAAAGCCTCAAACCTTTGACCTTCAAACGTGACCTTGACCTTGACCCGGTATGGTCGAGACGCGGGTTATGCACGTCGCCTTGATGAGGTGAACATGTGACCCAAGTTTCATGAAAATCTTTCAAGCTGTCTTGGAGATATGGAGCGGACACGAAATAAAGCCTCAAACCTTTGACCTTCAAGCATGACCTTGACCGTGACCCTATATTGTCGAGACACGGGTTCTGCACGTCACCTTGATGAGGTGAACATGTGACCCAAGTTTCATGAAAATCCTTAAAGCCGTCTGGGAGATATGGAGCGGACACGAGATAAAGCCTCAAACCTTTGACCTTCAAGCGTGACCTTGACATTGACCCTATATTGTCGAGACGCGGGTTCTGCACGTCGCCTTGATGAGGTGAACATGTGACCCAAGTTTCATGAAAATCCTTCAAGCCGTCTCGGAGATATGGAGCGGACACGAAATAAAGCCTCAAACCTTTGACCTTCAAGCGTGACCTTGACATTGACCCTATATTGTCGAGACGCAGGTTCTGCACGTCGCCTTGATGAGGTGAACATGTGACCCAAGTTTCATGAAAATCCTTCAAGCCGTCTCGGAGATATGGAGCGGACACGAAATAAAGCCTCAAACCTTTGACCTTCAAGCGTGACCTTGACCCTATATTGTCGAGACGCAGGTTCTGCACGTCGCCTTGATGAGGTGAACATGTGACCCAAGTTTCATGAAAATCCTTCAAGCCGTCTGGGAGATATGGAGCGGACACGAAATAAAGCCTCAAACCTTTGACCTTCAAGCGTGACCTTGACCTTGACCCTATATTGTCGAGACGCGGGTTCTGCACGTCGCCTTGATGAGGTGAACATGTGACCCAAGTTTCATGAAAATCCTTCAAGCCGTCTGGGAGATATGGATCGGACAAGATTTTGGGGACGAACAGACAGACAGACAGACAGACAGACAGACAGACGGACAGACAGACAGACATCAAGGACAAAAACAATATATCTCCCCTGTATACAGGGGGAGACATAATTATTGAAACAGGTTGAAAACATTGTCGCAAAGGGGGAAATTGCTCATTTTGAGCAATTTCATCTATGCCACATTCTTTTCAAATGTCTATAAAGGGTTCATGGGAAAGGTCAACAGTAATAAAAACATTATACATATTTATCTCTTAAGTAAAATGATTCTTACCTGTTCCAAAGATGTGGTCACTTCAACAGCATGCATATCCGTGTGAAGACACAACCCAAGGGAGGAGATATTATCTGAAGTGGGCGGAGTGTATTTATAACTAACGCCCACAGTACAGTTGACAGTTGCAGGTTTTACGAGTGGTTGTGGTCTTACAGTATGGTCACTGGAGGCACCAATGGTGTACATGGAGCAGTTCCTTAATGACACATTCCACGGAATCTTCTCACCTGAAATTCAAACCATTACATTTAACAAACATGAGGGTCACAGAAAGTTTGATTCGGTGAGAGATAAAAATATGTTCCTTCTCATGTGAAACTGGACTAATGATTTAGGTGTCACTTGAAGCTAAAAAGTAATGTTGTACAGCCTTTCGTCTGATAATATGTACATCTTCTGATGAGGTTTTCCATGACATGTTGTTCTATTCCAGCCATCAGTTGGCCTGGAAGTTAAAGTCCGACAGCAGATAAAGAGTGTTCCTTATTGATCACCTTCAGCCTTTTGGCTGATAATATGACCACCTCCTTTTTGTAATGAAACTTCTCATAAAGTGTCATTCTATTCCAGGGGGCAGTGCCTAAGAAATGGCCAGGACACAAAGTTGGTATTAATGGACAGACACATGCAAGTATGAACAGATACACTCACAAACAAGGTGGTAACAAACAAGGTGGTAACTATATACCATCCTAAATTTGTTCAAGAACAGAAAAAGAAACATTTATGAAATATATCATATCATAAGCTATGTCCTAAATGATTGATTGGGGTTTAACACCGTTTTAAAAATTTCTCAGTTATATCACGGCAGACAGTTCACCTACTCATGCATTTCTTGCTTTTCTCACATCAGTACTCCACACAACAATCTTCCCAAGCAACTGGCTGCTTTTCCACATAGACTTAGCCCATTGGTGGAAGACGAATGACGCATGTCGCATTGATTTTTGTCAATCGTCGGAAAAAAAGTTGGCCGAGCCAGGATTCGAACTCACAACTCTTGGATTGACAGCCTGCGTCGCTACCGACTGAGCTACCAGCGCCTGAAGAAAAGATTGTTATACAACAGACCACATTTGTAAAAGGAAAAATTTATCATAATTTGTTTAAAACATCCTTCCATCAATTCACCAGATTGTAAATGATTTCCTTCCAATGCGTTCAAAGCAGACAACCTTGTTTATCCTTTCCCACATGAGACAAATCTGCAGCTGATGGCTCAAAAAAACATCTGGTTAAAAAATATGGTAAAGTTTTACAAACTTAAGTTTAATCGTTGCATAGAGTTGAACATATTGTGGCGTAAGGGGAAATTTTTTATTATTATTATTTTTAGAATTTAGCAGTTTCTCCTTTTGTCACAATGTTTTCATTCATAAGTTGTCTGCTGTAGGTGTCAGAAAGCATCTGTATGTTGGTAAGTTTTAAAGGATTTTAAATTTTTCTCTTCCTACATTTTCTAAGTGTTTAAAATAAAAGACAAACAGACACCTACCAACTAGAGAACCATCCATACTGGTTATTGGAATTTCTTGCAAAAAATCAACCGTCTTAAGTCCTGCACTTTGTACAACAACGTGGGGGAAGCAAACAACCACTGTATCACAAAGGCTTTTAGATTCGGCCATGCTGACATAGTTCTTTATGATGTTAACACCAGGATTGCTCATACGGTCATTCGGTAGAAAGACTGCAAACTTCTTCACTTCAATCTGTCAAATAAGCAAAAATACTTTTATCCGTTTTGTCTGCTGAAGAGCATTGTACGTCAAACTTCAACCTGATGATTCATAGTTTGATTGATTGATTTTGGTTTAATACCCTTTTCAAAAAATGTTCCATCATATCTCACAATCAAATTCCCATTCTTGATTGTTTCCTGCTTATTTTTTACACCAACAGGAGGCCACTTTTCCATATAAACTGTTTGCACTTTGATGAAAGAAAAGTGACGCTTGTCACATTGACTTTTCTCATACATTGAAAAAAATGTTGGCTGTGCTTGGATTCCAACTCACAACCGCTGATTGACTGAATCACTACTTACTGAGCTACTTGGGTTCGGCTTCATACTTAGAATAAAGCATAACTTTGCTAAAATGCAATTCAAAGAGAGCTTATCTAGTGACTCTAAAGACATGTTCTAAGTTTCAAAGCAATAACCAAAGCAAGTACAGTCAAACTTGTGTGAGCGGTCACATGCGATCAGCGGTCACCGGCGTTAAACGGTCACTTTAAATCCCTCACAACCAATTATACTCTATAAACTACCTTGATCTGCGGTCCCCTTTGAAACGCGGCCAGCGGCCACACTAATTAGTCGAGATTAACTGTAATCTTATTGTGTTCAACGGTCAACCAACACACGACTTGGATTCGCAAGGTGTTAAATTATCGGTGTTTAATTCATACAGGTAATAAAGCATACTGTGACAATCACATTATTCGGTTTTGTTCATATGCTTAAGCTGTTTACATGTTAGATCTAGGATACCAAAAACAGCTGACGTGTGCCGAATGATAGTTGTATGATTCATCAACAAGAAGTTGCAATTTTGGTTTCTTTTCTGTTTACGATGTCGGCAAAATTGATAAATTGAAAAAGATATTTATGAGCGTTTTAGACCGAAAGACAGTACATTTATATGTTAAAATGAAAGTTAATGGCCACTTTGAAGCCCCAAGTCAATTTATATTCCCATTTCCATTTTAATTCTAAAGATTATTGAGAATAATTTTGTGCAAGATGTAGACGTAGATTCGGACGCTATTTTTTCCGGATATGTTATTCGGCGAATTTCAAAGTGAAGTAAAAAATAGATAGTCAAATTAGTTGTAAACGTCGGTTTAAACTACAGAATAGATAGCACAATGAAATATTTGATAGAAAAAAGCTACAAATCTTCATAACAATGTCTAAATACAAGTTTATAAAGACAATTTACTATTTGTAATGTAATGACTATTCCTAACAGTTACATGTAATATTATGTGAACAGACAAAACTTGAACAAATCCAACCAAGTGATCTAATTTGTCATCAGCAGCCACCTGTCTTTAGCAGCCAGTTTTATCATGTCCCTTGGGTGGCTGCTGATCGCAAGTTTGACTGTACATACAAAGACACATTGATGCAAGCAAAAACTATCACCGGAAAGTATGTCACAGATATATCACCCATGCCAATATCTGGATGAATAATATTGCTAAGAACATCTTCAAATTATCAATCTAAAACTTATTTTTTTTAAATTATCAGGTTATATTTATTTTTTAATGTTTTAGAAATCAACCCAGCAACTTACTTGAACTTGAACCATTCTTATCAATGGAAATATCTTCGCCAATTTTTCTCCAATTCCAACTTTTTGATTTCCTGTCTCTTTTGATTCATGGTTCTTAGTGTTTTGTGTTGATTGTTGCCCCATTGTTGGACTGTGGGTCACGGTTAAAGATGGCCGCTTTGACCCACTGGATATTTGGGACACTGAAATAAGATATAAAAACGTTTGAACATGCAAAATATTCTGACATACATAAACAAGGCCTTGCAATGTTCACTCATCAATTTAATTTGGCAAGGCAGAAATGATCCTTTACCCTGGGTGATCAATTCAAGATAATTTGATTGCATTTGGTAAAGAAAAATAATTCCTGTGAAATAAAATTGAACAATTGATTGATTGTTTGGTGTTAAATCAGCTTTCAACTATTGTTCAGCTATATCAATGCGTTACCTGGGTAAGTTACCAGTACTACTGGTACATTTATCCTGACATCAGCCAGTCAGTCGATATTCTAACCCCAAAACCCATAGCGCCAAGGAGGGCAGCCATTACTACCAATAATATTGAAAAAAGGCTTGCAGTTTTTGTAGATAAAATATAATGTATAGTGATACAGTCAGAAACCAAGAAAAGAGAATGATATAATGTTTCTATATAAATAAACTTTCATCTCTTTGAATTTATAAACTAAAATTCTCCAAAGAACATTTGTGTCGCCTGCCTATATGTCAATATAAGATAGCATGACAGACAGATAGATAATGAAGAGAAGGCAATAACCAGCAAATCCATGCTAATGGTCATGCAAAGTTCAACACAATTGATTTAAATTCCGTATTGTATATGTGTAAAATACTGTACCAAACATGGTAATGGTACATCACTGAAATATGATGCGACATCATTAAAATTCCGAATTTGGTAGTTGTTCACACGCCAAATCATAAACTAGAACTGTGAGTGAACTCACAAAAGTATACCCCCCATTGCGCTTACAAGACATATGGACAGACAGACGGACGGATATAATTTCCGACCGGGATAATCTTTCTTCATGCACATCCTCAGGTTGTGTACTGCAACTGTGTAAAGTTTCATCAGAATAGGTCCAGCCGTTAAGGAGGAGTTGTGCTTACAAGACATATGGACACACAGACAGACGGACGGACGGACAGACGGACAGGGTAATTCCTATATACCCCCCCAAAACTTTGTTTGCGGGGGGGGAGGGGGTATTTATATTTCATGTGTAAACTAGAAATACTGTGAGCAAAGCTCACTAAAGAATACCCCCCGCTCCCCTCCCAAAGCATCGGATACATTGGTAAAGTTTCTACTTTGCTTATCTTCCCTTGGAAGAATCTGAGGAGAAAAATCTTCCTTCATGCATATCTACATATAATGTGTAGCCTTCATATACAGTTTGACTCAGTAGTGCTTACAAGAAATGTAGAGGTATGTGCACAGGAGTCCCTCGCAGGCAACCTCTAAGTTGAATTATCTGCCCTTGGAAGAATCCGAGGCGTATGATCTTCCTTCATGCATATCTACATATGATGTGTAACCTTCATGTAAAGTTTGACCCAAATCCATTGAGCCATTTAGGAGGAGTAGTGCTTACAAGAGATGTGGAGGTATGTGCACAGGAGTCCCTCGCAGGTAACCTCTAAGTTGAATTATCTGCCCTTGGAAGAATCCGAGGCGTATGATCTTCCTTCATGCATATCTACATATGATGTGTAACCTTCATGTAAAGTTTGAACCAAATCCATTGAGCCGTTTAGGAGGAGTAGTGCTTACAAGAAATGTGGAGGTATGTGCACAGGAGTCCCTCGCAGGTAACCTCTAAGTTAAATTATCTGCCCTTGGAAGAATCCGAGGCGTATGATCTTCCTTCATGCATATCTACATATGATGTGTAACCTTCATGTAAAGTTTGACCCAAATCCATTGAGCCGTTTAGGAGGAGTAGTGCTTACAAGAAATGTGGAGGTATGTGCACAGGAGTCCCTCGCAGGTAACCTCTAAGTTGAATTATCTGCCCTTGGAAGAATCCGAGGCATATGATCTTCCTTCATGCATATCTACATATGATGTGTAACCTTCATGTAAAGTTTGAACCAAATCCATTGAGCCGTTTAGGAGGAGTAGTGCTTACAAGAAATGTGGAGGTATGTGCACAGGAGTCCCTCGCAGATAACCTCTAAGTTAAATTATCTCCCCTTGGAAGAGTCCGAGGCGTGTGATCTTCCTTCATGCATATCTACATATGATGTGTAACCTTCATGTAAAGTTTGAACCAAATCCATTGAGCCGTTTAGGAGGAGTAGTGCTTACAAGAAATGTGGACATACGGACAGACAGACAGACAGACAGACAGACAGACAGACGGACAGACAGGGTGATTCCTATATACCCCCCCAAACTTTGTTTGCCGGGGGGTATAATTATGTTATTCCGTTATTTAGGATATAGAATTGTGTTTAGTTATTCTTTATTCCGTTCTAAAAATTATACATGGTATATCATAAAAGGAAATTATGTTGCAGTAGCGATACAGGTTTTGGTATTGTCTACTCAATTTCGGACAATTTTTTAACATCTCTCTCGACCTTTGGTCTTGCGAGATATCAATTGTCCACTCCCCTCCTAGTACAATACTAAACCTGTATGGCAACAGCAACATAATATTCTCTATTTATGTCTATAAAAGTCCTTATAATAATAAAATGCTAATGGAAACAAGATGTGTTTGTGAAACACTGATGCCCCCAATGGCAACATCTAGGTCAAAGGTCAAGGTCGCCAGGTCAAAAATGTTGGTACTGACAGAAAGGTCATGTCACAAGGAATACACATGTGAAATATGGTAGCCGTACCTGTTATGGTTCAAAAGGAGTGGTCAAGGTTAAAGTTTTTTTCGAGAATGGCAACATCTAGGTCAAAGGTCAAGGTCGCAAGGTGAAAAATGTTGGTACTGACAGAAAGGTCATGTCACAAGGTATACACATGTGAAATATGGTAGCCTTACCTGTTATGTTTCAAAAGTAGTGGGGAAGGTTAAAAAAAAAATTGAGAATGGTAACATGTAGGTCAAAGGTCAAGGTCGCAAGGTCAAAAATGTTGGTACTGACAGAAAGGTCATGTCACAAGGAATACACATGTGAAATATGGTAGCCGTATCTGTTATGGTTCAAAAGTAATGGACAAGGTTAAAGTTTTTTTCGAGAATGGCAACATCTAGGTCAAAGGTCAAGGTCGCAAGGTCAAAAATGTTGGTACTGACAGAAAGGTCATGTCACAAGGAATACACATGTGAAATATGGTAGCCGTACCTGTTATGGTTTAAAAGAAATGGCCAAGGTTAAAGTTTTTTTCGAGAATGGCAACATCTAGGTCAAAGGTCAAGGTCGCAAGGTCAAAAATGTTGGTACTGACAGAAAGGTCATGTCACAAGGAATACACATGTGAAATATGGTAGCCGTATCTGTTATGGTTCAAAAGTAATGGCCAAGGTTAAAGTTTTTTCGAGAATGGCAACATCTAGGTCAAAGGTCAAGGTCGCAAGGTCAAAAATGTTGGTACTGACAGAAAGGTCATGTCACAAGGAATACACATGTGAAATATGGTAGCCGTACCTGTTATGGTTCAAAAGTAATGGCCAAGGTTAAAGTTTTTTTTGTGCAGACAGACGTGCAGACCAACAGACAGACAGACAGGCCAAAAACTATATGCCCCCCGAATCAGAGATTCCGTGGGGGCATAAAAATATGATCTAAAATAATATTAACCCTTTCCCACAAATACAAATCGTCTGCAGCAGCCCATTTTGAAAATATAGTCAAAAATATGGAAACTCTATTAGTTAAAGACCAATATTGAATCAAGTTGCAAACAGTGTGGCAAAAGGATAAATTTCTTACAATGTTTTAAAAAAATCCTCTGCTGCAGAGGCATCAGAAAGTGTCAATATGTTAGAAAGGGTTACACAGATACTTACTATGAGATATATCTCCCTGCAACGGTGACGCTGCTTTTGCCAGTTTTAGATCCAGCTCTATTTTTGGTTCCCTGGACTTGATAACTTTACTGCTGGGTATATAGTTAAGCCAGTCCATCAAAACAGGATCCAGGTTACAGCATACTCCTTCCACATTGACCAACACAGCTGCCGGGGCTGTAAGACAACAGAAATATAGGAAACCCCTTTGTTTGTTTGTATTGTGTTTTAGACCACTTTCAATAATTGTTTAGTTATATATAATTATTGGTCCACTTATCCTTACACCAGCGAGTCAGTTGTAATGCTAACCTGCAACCCTGAGCGCAAAAATCCCTATAAACGAATGTAGAACTGTTGAAAAGACTTGAAAACATTGTGTCAACGGGAGAAAATGCTCATTCTCAGCAACTTCACCTTTTGCAACAATGTTTTCAAAAGTCAACTGCTGCAGATCCATCAGAACGAGATTGTATAAGGGAAAGGGTAAAACACATACCCTGAATTTGATCAGTTTTCCTTGGCAACTGGTAGGTGAATGAAATTAACTCATTAGTAACGTCTTCAATGGAGGAAGGTTTCTGTAGTATCCAGTCCACAGAGTGGAGGGTATCCGTACTGGAGGGCCCATACACCACTGGCGTAGTATTCACTTTATCACCCTCTGAAACATTGGAACAGTGTTAACCCTTTCCCTCATACAACAATTCTGCAGCAGACCACTTTGAACATATTTTGTCAAAACATAGAAAATCTCCATAATTGAATGGATAACCTATGACAAAAAGTGGAAAAACATTGTGGCAAAAGGAGTCTTTTGCCACTATGTTTTCAAAAAGCCGTCTGCTGCAGAGGCGTCAGAAAGCGTCTATATAAGGGAAAGGGTTAACAAATGAAATAAGGAGAGGTTATTTAGCTTTTCAATGATGCAGATTAATTGGGTGCCTTTTGTTATTGACAAATTTTGAAAACATTGATGAAGTAAAAGGAGAAATTGCTCATGACTACCATTTTCTCACAATTAAAGAAAATGGTAAATAGTTTACATAATGTATAATTCTTAAGTTGTTTGACCCTGTTGGTTAAGAAACCATCTGAGGAAACACATGTTATAACTGTAACAAAAAACATAAACATGATCTTTTCTCAAAGCCAAATAGGGAGATTTCGACTGATACTGAAATATGTCCCTTCAAGTAGGGCATAAACTTGCCATATTTAATATTTTGCTTATTGAAAGAATAAATAGTTTAGTATTATTTATATATAAAGTTTATTTACCATTAAATTTTTGATAGAGTGAATCTCTCCTGCTTGATTTAAAGAATTTCATCTTAATTTATAAATGTTCCATCTTTTTTATTTTAATGTTGATGCTTTAAAAGTGGAATGGTGCAGATTTGTTGTAGGTGGCAAAGTGTGAACAGATTTACCTTGTTTGTAGATTAAGGCCTGTACAGCTGATAAGTTGCCCGAGCATGCTGTTACTACATCATTTCTACACGTCTTCAGTTCTATACCATACAAGGTCATCTCAAGGACAGGTTGAGTTGATTTTTTCCCATTCTCTGGAGATAAAATTATACTGTTTATTGTACAAATCCTTTTACCTGATATGACCTCTTTACTTTTACAGTTATTATACCCCCTTCGTAAAAGAGGGGGTATATAGGAGTCACTGTGTCGGGCTGTCGGTAGGAAGCCATATTTTGTTCTATTTCTTACAAACCACTGGCTGGAATTCAATACAATTTTACATGAAGCTTCTTTACCAAGAGAAGCTGTGCATATCCTAAAGGTCTTACAATTGCATGTTATTTTACAGAGTTATGGCCCTTTTACTTATTAAGTCTGTCGGTCGGTCGGTCGGTCGGTCAGAAGCCATATTTTGTCCGGCCTATTTCTTACAAACCACTGGGTGGTATTCAATAAAATGTTACATGAAGCTCTTATACCAAGAGATGTGTATATCCTAAAGTTCTGACAATTGCATGTTATTTTACAGAGTTATGGCCCTTTTACTTACTAAGTTATGGTGTAGGTCAACTTGCTGTTTTGGGGGTTATTAATCATTTTCAGTGATAGTTCAAGTTTGCTATTGAAGAGTTAGAAAACATTGAGGCAAAAGCAGAGATTACTTATCATGAGCAATTTCTCCTTTTGTCACAAAGTTTTCAAAAGTTGTCTGCTACAGATGCAGGTGTGTGAAAGGGTTCAGATACAGTGTTACAAGCACTATGGATATTATCACAGTGTTTTGAAACATTGCCTGCTGCAGATGCTTTAAAAGATGTATATATGTTGGAAAGAGTTAAGCTTCAGTGTTACAAGCTGTATGTAAATTTTTACAGTGTTTTAAAACATTGCCTTCTGATTAAGGTGTCAAGAAAATATATCAAAAAAGGGGTTACAAATTTCATCACAGGTTTACACAATTTTCCACACTATTTCAGTTGCATCACTTTATCAAAATATGGTGCTACACCAGTATAAGGCTAGAATATAAAACTTTCCCAAGGGCACTTCACCATGACCATGATGAGCAAGGAACACTCTAGGGCAGCTGGTCTCAAATCCACCAAGTTAATCACTTGGGACAATACAGATTTCTCTCAGATGAGCTAAAAAGTATAACATCTTACCTTGCATCGGAAAAACGTCTTCCATTAATGTGGTTGTTGTAATATCTGCTGGTTTGGGATTTGTTTGTTGCCATGACGATATTATCTCCATGACTACAAGAAGGTTAGCCTTAGTTAAAGTAATCGAGACCTGGGGTAGCTCATAAACTCTCTCTAGTTTGGGTAAAAACATGTTGTTCCTTAAAAGAATAAATAATAACATCAGTGGCAGACTGTCGCAAAATATAAACGTCAACACTTTCCCACATACAAATTGTTTCACATGTCACTGCGGCAGGCCACTTTTGAAAACATTTTGGCAAATGGTGAAATTTCTCTATTTGCCACAATGACTTCAACTCTATTTAATAATTCTACCTTCATTTTAAGAGATTTTCCAGATATTTGAAGGTATATGTATGTATTCAAAGTCAACTGCTGCAGATTTGTTGTATGTGGGAAAGGGTAAATTGACCAAAGCTACAGAGAAAATGAGGTGATTTGGCTTGAAATTGAACTTGGCCAAAATATAATGCCCATTAACATTTTGAACAAGTTTGGTGAAGATTGAGAGACACATATACGGTATAAAATATTAGTTTTCAGGATGCCATCATAAAGAGACTGCCTTTTCTGAAATTCAATCTTATAAAGGGGGGGGGGGGGGGGGGGGGGGGACCCTTTCCCACCTGCAGACGCATTATGACACCTCTAAAGCAGACAACTATTGAAAAACATTGCGGCTATTAAAAGAAGAAGTTGGTCATAATGAGCAATTTCTCCTTTTGCCACAAAGTTTTATTGATAGAGGTTTTCAATATTTTTACCTAGACATTTATAAAAGTCATCTGCTGCAGAATTGTTGAATGTGGGAAAGGAGTTAAATTTCTGAAAACTGGTCAAATATTTACCAATACATAGGCAGTAGTAGACGGCGGATGTACATAGCACCACTTGCTTGGGGCAGGATAGTTGAAACTGGCGATCTATTTCCTTCAATATCAATCTTAGTAAGACCAACATGGAAACCAAACAGCTGAAAAACAAGGATAAATGATTAACCCTTTCCCTCAAATAGTCGCTTTCTGACGCCTCTGCAGCAGACGGCTTTTTGAAAACATAGTGACAAATTAAGAAATTGCTCAAAACAAGCAATTTCTCCTTTTGCCACAATGTTTTCCACTTTTAGTCATAGGCTATCCATTCAATTATAGAGATTTTCCATTTTTTGACAAAATATGTTCAAAGTTGTCTGCTGCATAATTGTCGTATGAGGGAAAGGGTTAAGTGACTAGCTTAATTAACGATTTCCCACATGTACATGTAGACGCTTTCTGATGCCCCTGCAGCAGACGACTTTTGAAAACATTGAGGCAAAAAAAGAGTTGCTCATTTTCAACTTTTTTCAGTAATCACACATGCATTTTTAGACATTTTCCACAGTGTTCCATTTATATTTTCAAAGTCGTCTGCTGCATACTTACTGTAAGTTGGATCGGGTTAAAAAATATGTAACATTTGGCTATGAAAATTGAAACCTTGGGAAAAGAAGATATGGCTCATTTCTGGTAGTGGGTAACCTAACAAACATTTCTGCCAAATTATTTCCAAATAGGGCAAGTACTTTTGGAGAAGCTGATTTTTCAAGTTATTAGGATATATACATATATAAGAGGAACGAACCACGTGGCTTGGTGGCCATCTTTTTCAATACATCAATTTAATTTGAATAATCTTGGTAGATTTGTGACAAATTCTTTTTCAAATCGGGCCAGTAATATTGGACAAGAAGTTGTTCCTTATTTTACGATGGCAATGCAAGTACTTTTTAATTAAAATAACAATTAGTGCCTAAAAAATAATTAAAATTTGATAGGGTGTACACTAACAAGAGGGCCATGATGGCCATGGATCGCTCACCTGATTTTATTTATTTTTCACTTTAGCCAAATAAGCCCCGCCCCCTGACGGCCATAGTTTCTGACCAATCAACTTGGCTTGAAGGAATCTGATAGAGGGTCACCCTAGGAACATTTCTACAAAATTATTTGAAAATCAACCCGACACTTTTGGAGGAGGAGATTTTCTAAGTTTTCACTTTAGCCATATAAGGCAAAATAGCCCCGCCTGGCGGCCATGTTTTTTGATCAATCAACTTGGCTTAAAGGAATCTGATAGAGGGTCATCCAAGGAACATTTCTACAAAATTGTTTGAAAATCTGCCAACCAGTTTGGGAGAAAAAGAATTTTGAAGTTATTTTCATTTCATTGCCATGGAAACCGAAATTCTGCATGGATCACAAAAATTTGAAGGAAATCCTGGTTAGGTCATTAAGAGGATGCTTTCTGTCAAGTTTCATCTCAATTGACCCACTGGTTACTGAGGAGAAGATGTTGACGCACGACACATAATGGACGACGCACGATGGACGCCGGACAAAAGGCGATCACAATAACTCACCTTGAGTAAAACTCAGGTGAGCTAACAATTGGTGCCTAGACATTTTTTACTAGAACAGCCCTAAGGCTTTGTAACAACTATAGATATATTACTTTTAGTTAATGACTATTTCCATATTCTGCCTAGATGTGAGGGAAATGGTCAATCCCTTTGAAAAATCACTGATATTACTCAACAACCTACTGGAAGGCATGTACTAATTATCGGGGAAAAAAGAAAGGCATGTGTAAAATCTCACCTTAATCTGGGTATGTGAATGGCAGTGGTGTAGAAGGTTACTGGGGGGTCCGGCGATCTTGCTGACAAGTTGTACAAGTTTTCTTGGATACATTGGTGAGGTCACTTGCAGGTCAAATCTCTGACTGGACATTTGTATTCCGAACAGTGGAAACAACTGATTCCCTTTAGAGCCAATGTTCTGCATGTAGAAATGAAAACAAAATGAACCCTTCTCCTGACACAAATGACTTAACCCTTTCCCCCATACGACAATTCTGCAGCAGACGACCTTGAACATATTTTGTCAAAAAATAGAAAATCTCTATAATTGAATAGATAACCTATGACTAAAATTGGAAAACATTGTGGCAAAAGGAGAAATTGCACGTTTTGTGCAATTTCTTCTTTTGTCACTATGTTTTAAAAAGCTGTCTGCTGCAGAGGAGTCAGAAAGCGTCTATATGAGGGAAAGGGTTAAGACAATTATGCAGATGATGACTTTAGAAAACATTGTTGCAAAAGGAAAACAATTTAGGAATATATGCACAGACAGAGATAATTTCTCTTTTTTCCAAAGCATTTACAAATTCATATAACAAAGGGCCATAACTTCATGAAACTTTGCAACCTTAAGTCACCTGATGATAATTCAAACATGCTCTATGTTTTTAAGCAATAACTTAGAAATATTGAAGAAAAGTGGGTCTCACCAAGATTTTAATGCAATGTCCAGTAATTATTATTTAAATGAAGAGGGTCAATTGATTGCTTTCAAAGAAGTCCGACGCAGATTTGATGTATCGAGGGCTTGGCGTGAAATGGTTGTAACTTAAATTGGTATTTTTTTTACCAAGGTTAGTCACCTCGCCATAAAGTCTTTGTAAGCGTTAAATCATTTTTGTTGGTAAATAATTGAAATTTAGGTGCCATTGCTTGTTCTGAGCAATGGCACCTAACTTTGCATTGTTTACAAAGGTGTCAAAATTGCCCCTAAACCAGGGTTTTCAAAATAGGTTTTTAGTTACAACCGTTTCACGCTAAGCCCTCGGTATGTGGGAAAAGGTAACTATTTTTAATTGGTATTTCATGATGGATTACCTTGTTGCCGGAATGTTGAGATCTGTAGACTTTTTTTGATATATCACAGTATGGATGCTCAGCCGAGAGAACCGAGACGACTGGTTGCAGCAAGGTGAGATGGAATGTCCGGGTAGGAATGTACTCGGTGAGGGATTTCACTTGATCCTCCGTTGGGTGGGGTCTGCTATCATCTACTTTTTCTACAAAATAAAATGTTTTTACCAATTACAATCAAACTTGTCTTAAGCAGCCACCCAGGAAATTTGGGAGCTAAATATAGGTGGCTGTTTTATACAAGTTAAATAAAGAAGAAAGTACTGCTTTGGTAAATCTTCAGTGGCTTAAGACAGGTTGGCTGCTAAACAGAGGTGACCACTAAGACAAGTTTTACTATATTCACCTATTACTTGGAATGAATTTTTAAGAGCCATCTGCTATTTAACCCTTTCCCTCATATAGACACTTTCTCACGCCTCTGCAGCAGACGGCTTTTTGAAAACATTGTGACAAAAGAAGAAATTGCTCAAAACGAGCAATTTCTCCTTTTGACACAATGTTTTCCACTTTTAGTCATAGGTTATCCATTCAATTATAGAGATTATCTACTTTTTGACAAAATATGTTCAAAGTCGTCTGCTGCAGAATTGTCGTATGAGGGAAAGGGTTAACTTGTTACACTTGTCAAGATTGAGGCATAATTTGACATGTTGCAAAAAGTATTGATCATTCTGTGCAGTTTTTTTCTTTTTTCCTTAATGCTTTTAACCCTTTCCCTCATATAGACGCTTTCTGAAGCCTCTGCAATAGAAAGCTTTTTGAAAACATAGTGACAAAAGAAGAAATTGCTCAAAACAAGCAATTTCTCCTTTTGACACAATGTTTTCCACTTTTGGTCATAGGTTATCCATTCAATTATAGAGATTTCCTACTTTTTGACAAAATTTGTTCAAAGTCGTCTGCTGCAGAATTGTCGTATGAGGGAAAGGGTTAAAGTGTCAACAGTTGCCTGTATCAGATAAACTGAGAAATTAACCAAAAGAGGGTTTTGACTGATTGATTTATGTTGACATGCAGTTTTCAACAATTTTTCAGTCTCATCACGTGGACCAATTCACCTACTCATATGTTTTTTTCTGGTTTTCTCACACCAGTACCCCACACAACATTTATTCCAAGCAACTGGCTGCTTTTCCACTTAGAAAGTTTGCCCATTGGTGAAAGATGAATGACACTTGTCACAGTGTCTTTTGTCAAACATCGAAAAGAATGTTGGCCAAGCTGGGATTCTGTCTCACAACCCCTGGATTAACAGCCTGTGTCGCGACCGACTGAGCGAATGTGGCTTGGCCAAAAGAGGGTTACAAGGCCTCAACTTTAGACAATGATCACTCGTTCATTTAAAGAGAGTTTTCATAATTTTACCTAGATTAAAAGTCGTCTGCTTCAGGTTTATGGTACGTCGGAAACGGTTAAAAGCAAATGTCGAGGTTGCAATGTATACCACATACCTTCATGTTTCTTTGAATAGGACTCGTATTCATATTTGTAGGCAGCATTTATAACTTTTCTAACCCTGTGTACGGTCGTACTGGACACATTCAAATGACATTTCCCAATCACAAATCTGGACAATGAGTTCTCCTTCACAAACACTCCCGACGGCTCCCCTAGACTAGAGACTGAAGACCGGCTACCTGCAAAATAGGAAGGTAAGCAGAAATTAATTAGTATAGCAAGAATTTTAATTATTTTCAGTGCTTAACCCTTTACATGTCATATACATAAGGCTTTTTTTGCAAAACACATTGAAACAAAAGAGCCCAGAGTGCCCTTCATCGATCACATGACTAAAGGTTTAGTTGAAAATGAATAACTGCTAATGTCAGGAAAAAATGGATCAAGATTGGGAAAGAAACTGCCAGGATTGAACATTAGATGAAAGAACAAATCAGTAGAGGATATTTCATAATATCAAAAAGGACTTTTATTTCAAAATGAGCAACTTCTCATTTCCAAACAATGTTTTCAACTGGATATTAAAATTAAACTTTCAAATTGTTAAGCTGTTACATAGTTTTCTTTAGATGTTTAGAAAGAAAACATCTCTACAAATATCTGTATCCCGACGTAAACATTCAACTGTACTTTATTTGCAGGTTCTGTTATTGTTTTTTTTTAAAAAGTGTTATACCTAGCTAAAGGATTAAAATAAGAGACATGTATCCATAAAGGCTTGTTTCATAGATGAAATTTTCTTCAAACTTTTAACGCAAACCCAGAATTTGCTGGTTGTAAGTTTGTTAAATGTGTTGTGCACATCTTTATAGACTCTTTTGAAACCTCTGCAGCAGACGACATTTGAAATCATTTTGGCAAAAGGAGAAATTGCTCATAATGAGCAATTTCTCCATTTGCCACAATTATTTCAAGTCTATTCAATAATAATGCTATCACTTTAAAGAGATTTTCTACATTTTGGACTTCATAGTTTCAATGTCGTCTGCTGTAGATTGATTGTATGTGGGAAAGGGTTAACATTGTTGACAACAATATTATAAACATTAAACAGAAAGACATTATTACTGACTTTGTGTTTTTTCTTCCTCTTGGCTAGGCATATTGTAAAGGTAGTCCATCCAGAACAAACCATACTTCTGTAGGCCATACTGCTCTGTGTAAATCTGAAACAAACGTACTACTATAACACAGACACGTATAAGCTGATCTAAATGATCTTTTAACCCTTTCCCTCATATAGACGCTTTCCGACGCCTCTGCAGCAGACGGCTTTTTGAAAACATAGTGACAAAAGAAGAAATTGCTCAAAACGAGCAATTTCTCCTTTTACCACAATGTTTTCCACTTTAAGTCATAGGTTATCCATTCAATTATAGAGATTTTCTATTTTTTGACAAAATATGTTCAAAGTCGTCTGCTGCAGAATTGTCGTATGAGGGAAAGGGTTAAAACCTTCCCACATACATTGAAACTGCAGCTGATGACTTTGAAATTAACAAGACCAAAATATATCATTGTGGTAAAAGGAGATATTAATCAAAATGAGCAATTTCTCCTTTTGCCACAATGATTCCAAGACATCTACTGCTGAGGAGTCAGAAAGCGACTGTATGTGGGAAAGGGTTAAAACATGTAATCAATTAAATAATATGAAGAACAATTTCTCCATATACCACAATGTTTCCAATTCTATTTAATAAATAATAAAAAACTTAATTAAGGAGATTTATCAAATTTTAATGAAGACATTTTCAAACTCATCTACTGCAGATTTGTTGCTTGCAGGGAAGGGTTAAACTGAAGAAAACAACTAGATAAAATGATTGATGAAACATTAAAGTTATACAAATTGTAAAACTTAAATCATACATCATGCAGTAGTTTTCCACTTGTGGTACTGTTTGTAAACGAAAACATTTTAAATCACAGTAAATTACTAAAACAAGTTATTTGTTTATCAACAAAATATCTATTATAGTTGTGAAGAACTAAAAAAAAATTGATTTTAAGACTGCCATCTTATAGTGATTTAGAAATTATTTCAAAATTTGACCAGCAGCCTTAGTTTTTAAGAAATGAAGATTTCCAAAACATTTTTTCCTCGAGTTGTATGAGCAACCATAATTATGTATGTTTATAAATTGTACTGTGTTAACCCTTTCCCACATACAACAATTTCTTCAGCTGGCAACTTTGATAACATTTTGGCGGGAATATATATATGGAAATTGCTATAAATTATCATTTTATTATTGACAAGCGGTGAAAACATTGAGACTAAAGGAGAAATTGCTCCTTTTGCGACAACATTTTCAAAAGTTGTCCGCTATAGAGGCGTCTGTATGAAGGGCATGGTTAAAGAATTTACCTGTTTATGTTCTTCAAAGTCCAGTATCTGCTGTTTGGGTATACCCAGGTTTTCCGGACACTGGGGGTCAAAGAGGGATTGATTTATGTAGTTGTTTGTGGACTTATTGGTAAGGGGCTCTCCTCCAGCTAACAAAACATTGTTCTGAAATAAAGAAATAAAGAATACTATGATCATGCTAAATGCATGGTTGAGTCAATTTTGTTTCATTGCAGTTTTACTCAATTTTCATAATCATTTCAGTTATATTCTGGCCATTGTTCACTTAGCCATGTTCCCCTGGTAAACCAACCAGTACAAGGCCAGGGCACACAAACATGTCCAGCAAAAATGATGAGTTAGCACCCAAAGAGTTTTAGCCCTAGATTACATCAGGAACGTAGATAAGAGGGATAAGTAACTAAATTATATACTAAAATATCACCCGTGCCGACATTTGTAGCAAGTAAAACTCGAAAACTATTTAAGATATGAAAATAAAAAAAAAAAGATCTGAAAGTTTAAACATTCTTCTATTGCAGTAGATAAAAATATTTTAATATATTACAGGTTTTGATAATATGTTATCCGTATGAAAAATGTCAGTCTATTAATATTTGGAAAAAAATAATATAATTCAGAAATCCCAATATCTGTGTCTTTTAAACCAGTCATTGTTCAAAATACAAAGAAATTCCAGTTATTCATAGTATCTCTAACCTTAGTTGAAATGTTAAGCTTTCAGAATATGTATGTTTTGTTTATGTGCCAATTGTGACTTCAAAGTTTTATTTGCTACAAAATGTGAAAATTTGGACAATTTTATTTCTATGTGTGATATTTTAACCAGATAACAGGTGTACAGGTGGAGTTGCCTATCCCTCTTATCTTATTATTTCTACGTCCCTGATTACATGGTATTGGAGAAAAGTGGACAAAATTTAACGAGGACACTAAAGTTAAACAAGAAGACCGCCATCACTCTTCTGGTTTATGAAATTACACAAGAGCAATCCACTGAACCTGTGTGCCACCTGCCAAAAATGGTTAATATTTTCGTAAATGGGCAGACAAACAAAATGAACAGAAGGGAATAACTTAAAAAATAAGCATCCTAGAGTTATGGCTTTTGTGCTCTGCAAACCTGCATGCAAACCAAGTTTGAAACTGATAAATTGACAATGAATTGATAAATTGTCGAACAAAACCCTGGCTCTGTATGACAAAGTCTTCATAAACAAAACACAAAAGAGTAATAAGAAAACCTAGTATCCACAAGCTTTTTCTCAACAAGAACTCTTCTTGGATCCAAAAGTTTTAAAGGAATTTAGGAGAGGACGCTTCATGTGAAAGACAAGTTTGTTCAAAATTTGTCCTGAGGTTAAAGAGAAGAAGTAAATTAACCCTTTCCCTCATATGGACGCTTTCTGATGCCTCTGCAGCAGACAGCTTTTTGAAAACATAGTGACAAAAGAAGAAATTGATCAAAACGAGCAATTTCTCCTTTCGCCACAATGTTTTCCACTTTTAGTTTTTAGGTTATCCATTCAATTATAGAGATTTTCTATTTTTTGTTAAAATATGTTCAAAGTCGTCTGCTACAGAATTGTTGTATGAGGGAAAGGGTTAAAACGAACGATAAATGCATGGACACAGGCATAACGGACAATGCGCCATGACATTAGCTTGACTGGGTAATACTTTTTGCAAATTCCATGGCAGAGTTATATCCTATGCATTACAAAATCTTCTGATGGTCAATTAATGTTCTAAGTTTCAAAGTGAAAATGTACTTTAGGAGAAAAGTGTTGTCAATCAAAAGTGTGTTCAACGATATTTTTTCAAAAAATCAAGGGAGCTAAATACAGTAATGTAACATTTCTGTCGCAACTCACTCTGGCATGTTCCTCATCATCAGCACCGCATATACAAACACCTTGTGAAAATATCCTCAAGTTTGTGATACCGAGCTGGGTATCAAAAAAGGTTAGACCTTGCATCAGCATTTCCACAGATATCCCCTCTGCCTCCAGGTACATAAACGGTTTAAAAGATATCTTCTTTGGCCCATAGTGGGATTTCTCTTTGATAAACTCTGTCATCTGTAAGAAACAAGAGTGCAATGGCGGCCCTGTAACAAAAATATTCCCTCTGACCTCAGGTACATAACGAGGGCTTGGTGTGAAACAGTTGTAACTAAAATCGGTATTTTTTTACCAAGGTTAATCCCCTCGCCATAAAGTCTTTATAAGCGTTAAATCATTTTTCTTGGTAAACAATGGAAATTTAGGTACCATTGCTCGTTCTGAGCAATGGCACCTAAATTTGCATTGTTTACAAAGGGGTCAAAATTGCCCCTAAACCAGGGTTTTTAAAATAGGTTTTTAGTTACAACCGTTTCACGCCAAGCCCTCGATAAACGGTTTATATCTTCTTTGGCCCACTATAGTGGGATTTGTCTTTGATAAACTCTGTTACCTGTAGCAAGAAACAAGAGAGCAATGGTGGCCCTGTAACATTCACAATGGCTCTGTACGATTAGTGTTCACAAGCAATACTTATTTGTTAAAAAACATAGGTAAAGACTCAACCATCAACGTGACCCATATTCAAACTTGTAGACACATACATTTGTATTCAAAATACATGTAGTACTCTGAGGGTTCACAATTTATTTCTAAACCTTTTCACTGCTGATTTTTAAAAATGGAAAACATGGACTATTCATGTTAGGACATTTCCAAGTACAGTACTACCTGATAGGTTTTTCCATGTACATGTATATATATGATGGAAAGCCTTGCAAGTTGAGATGAGACGGCTTATTTTGAGTGGAATCATCTGAATCAATACTGCTTTCAAAAGTCCTTTTTCAGCAGTGTGAGTGTTAAATATGACCTAATGAATTAGTCTTTTAGCATACCTTATCCATAATCAAACTAACCATAAGAATTATCGAAACAATCATTCAGACAGTTTCATCATGTCAAAAATGTAACCTGAAGTATGTCCAGAGGGTACTTCTAAAGTATGGCCTAATTTTTGACCCGATAGGACTTAGTTACAAACATGAACTCCATTTGATTGAAACTATTGTTCTGATGAACCCAACCCTTATGATGATTTGATGAAAATTGAGGCCTCTTGTGTTGATAAATGTTTTCCTAAAATTTACCTAGTAACTTAGTTTTTGACCCACTTTACCGCTTCATGAGTATTTGATTGAAATTAATTTTCGGATTAATTTTTATGACGATTGGACGTAAAATGTGGCCTCTAGAGTGTTCCTGAGGTAACCCAGGATTTAAAAATTAATTTATATTTTAACCCTTTCCCTCATATAGACGCTTTATGACGCCTTTGCAGCAGACTACTTTTTGAAAACATAGTGACAAAAGAAGAAATTGCTCAAAACGAGCAATTTCTCCTTTTGCCACAATGTTTTCCACTTTTAGTCATAGGTTATCCATTCAATTATACAGATTTTCCATTTTTTGACAAAATATGTTCAAAGTCGTCTGCTGCAGAATTGTTGTATGAGGAAAAGGCTTAAGGAGGGTTATCTACCATTCCATGTTACTCAAAACATGGACATGTTTTATAACTTCAAGGGGTCATAACCTATGTGTTTCTATTAAGCAAGCACAGTGAAACTTGCTGTGTTGAATCAAAACTGTACTCTTTTGCTTAATATATAGCTTCTATTGAAAAATAAACTAAATCCCGACGTCCAATTTGTGAGACAGTCATTTTAACCCTTTCCCTCATACAACAATTCTGCAGCAGACGACTTTGAACATATTTTGTCCAAACATTGAAATTGAAGATTGCTCGTTTTGAGCAATTTCTTCTTTTGTCACTATGTTTTCAAAAAGCTGTCTGCTGCAGTGGCGTCAGAGAGCGTTTAAATGAGGAAAAGGGTTAATTAACTTCAGTGTGACCAAAAGTAATATCTTACTTTAAATATGACAGACATCTTGTATGCATACATCCCCATAGAGAACACAGGAGGTAAGGGCTTTCTTCTTGGTCTAGACTCTGAATCCTGGCTCCCCCACTCCTCGTCCTCGGGCAGTATCTGCGGAACATATGACCAAGCCCAAGATACCCAGCCTTTTTTAGACTCTTCAGAATCAGAGAGTTGATGCTCCTCTTCAGAAGTGTCTGCAATTGAATATTCATTGTTTGTGAACCCTTTCCCTCACATAGATGCCTTCTGATGCCTGTGCAGCAGACGGCTTTTTGAAAACATATAGAGACAAAAGAAGAAATTGATCAAAAAGAGCAAATTCCCTATTTGCCACAATGTTTTCCACTTTTAGTCATAGGTTATTCATTCCATTATAGAGAGTTTCTATTTTTTTGACAAAATTAGTTCAAAGTCGTCTGCTGCAGAATTGTCGGGTAAGGGTTAAATAACTTTAATCCTTTCCCATATTAAACAAATCTACAGCAAGCAACTCAGAAAAACTTTGTTTCTCATTTTGCAACCCTGTTTTCGAAAGTCTTCAGCTGCAGAGGCGTCAGAAAAGTTCTGTATGTAGGAAAGGATTAATCCCTCAATACATCTGACTTTTATTTATTCATTGTACAACGATCATATCTCATTGACATGTCCAGATTTCTAAAGAACGATTAAACCCTTTCTCTCATACGACAATTCTGCAGCAGACAATGAACATATATAAAAAAAAAATCATGTCACTATTTAACTTTTGTCTGAAGTTTCTATATAATATGCCTGTATTAATCTGCAAATATGAAAATACATAGACAACAACATGGATGATTATCATTGAAGGTATAATTATTGAAACAAGCAAATTCAGAGAATCATGGTCCCCCGCCAGGGTCAAGGTCACAAAAATTGGTATTGATGGAAAGGGGTTGTCACAAGGAATACACATGTGAAATATGAAAGCAGTACCTATTACGGTTCAGAAGTTATGACCAAGGTTAAAGTTTTTGTGACAGCGTGACTGACGGACTGACGGACGGACTGACGAATGAGAAATAATAGTCCCCAGCTTTCGCTAAAAGCGGGGGACAAAAAAATCATCCAACCGGAACGCAAACACGATATGCGCATCTACACTTGGTGGTGATCCTTCCTATAAAGTTTCATCAAATTCCAAAAAGCGGTTGCAGAGAGATAGCCCGGAAATGAATTAAGTCATACATAGCCGGATGGTGGGGTAAAACTCTGCGAAAAATCATCCAACCGGAACGCAAACACGATATGCGCATCTACACTTGGTGGTGATCCTTCCTATAAAGTTTCATCAAATTCCAAAAAGCGGTTGCAGAGAAATAGCCCGGAAAAATGAATTTAGTCATACATAGCCGGATGGTGGGGTAAAGGGCCATAACTCCGTGAAAAATCATCCAACCGGAACGCAAACACGATATGCGCATCTACACTTGGTGGTGATCCTTCCTATGAAGTTTCATAAAATTCCAAAAAGCGGTTGCAGAGAAATAGCCCGGAAATGAATTTAGTCATACATAGCCTGATGATGGAGTAAAGGGCCATAACTCCGTGAAAAATAATCCAACTGGAACGCAAACACGATATACGCATCTACACTTGGTGGTGATCCCACCTATGAAGTTTCATAAAATTCCAAAAAGCGGTTGCAGAGAAATAGCCCGGAAATGAATTTAGTCATACATAGCCTGATGGTGGGGTAAAGGGCCATAACTCCGTGCAAAATAATCCAACCGGAACGCAAACACGATATGCGCATCTACACTTGGTGGTGATCCTTCCTATGAAGTTTCATAAAATTCCAAAAAGCGGTTGCAGAGAAATAGCCCGGAAATGAATTTAGTCATACATAGCCTGATGGTGGAGTAAAGGGCCATAACTCCGTGAAAAATAATCCAACCGGAACGCAAACACGATATGCGCATCTACACTTGGTGGTGATCCTTCCTATGAAGTTTCATAAAATTCCAAAAAGCGGTTGCAGAGAAATAGCCCGGAAATGAATTTAGTCATACATAGCCTGATGGTGGGGTAAAGGGCCATAACTCCGTGCAAAATAATCCAACCGGAACGCAAACATGATATGCGCATCTACACTTGGTGGTGATCCTTCCTATGAAGTTTCATAAAATTCCAAAAAGCGGTTGCGTTGCAGAGAAATAGCCCGGAAATGAATTTAGTCATACATAGCCTGATGGTGGGGTAAAGGGCCATAACTCCGTGCAAAATAATCCAACCGGAACGCAAACATGATATGCGCATCTACACTTGGTGGTGATCCTTCCTATGAAGTTTCATAAAATTCCAAAAAGCGGTTGCAGAGAAATAGCCCGGAAATGAATTTAGTCATACATAGCCTGATGGTGGAGTAAAGGGCCATAACTCCGTGAAAAATAATCCAACTACACTTGGTGGTGATCCTTCCTATGAAGTTTCATAAAATTCCAAAAAGCGGTTGCAGAGAAATAGCCCGGAAATGAATTTAGTCATACATAGCCTGATGGTGGGGTAAAGGGCCATAACTCCGTGCAAAATAATCCAACCGGAACGCAAACACGATATGCGCATCTACACTTGGTGGTGATCCTTCCTATGAAGTTTCATAAAATTCCAAAAAGCGGTTGCAGAGAAATAGCCCGGAAATGAATTTAGTCATACATAGGGGTAAAGGGCCATAACTCGTCAGGGTCAAGGTCACAAGGTCAAAAAAATTGGTATTGATGGAAAGGGGTTGTCACAAGGAATACACATGTGAAATATGAAAGCAGTACCTATTACGGTTCAGAAGTTATGACCAAGGTTAAAGTTTTTGTGACAGCGTGACTGACGGACTGACGGACGGACTGACGAATGAGAAATAATAGTCCCCGCGCTTTCGCTAAGCGGGGGACAAAAAAATGAAAATAGTGTAGCAAATGTATAAATTGTTGGTGATTAGTAATTTCTCCTTTTGTCACAATGTTTTCAAAAGTCATCTGCTGTCAAAATGTGTCTATATGTTTGAAAGGGTTAAACAGCAAAGCAATAAAAAAAACAATAAATACACATTTGATACCTCTTCCTTTTTCAGGAGATTCATTCCCAGACGTTGTCTCACCGTCTGGAGGCGCTTTCTGGAACTGCAAAGTCCCATAATAAATCGCGAGTGCTAACTCAATTATTCGCAAAAACATCGGGAGCTGCGTGTCTGTCACTGACAGGTCAAACCGTTCACAGAATACATTCCATTTGGTTTCCAAGGGGAACTTTGCATTCATGCCTTCATATTTTGAGTATAATCGACTTGATACTGAACATCGGTACATTACTGGGTCTTGATAATGTTCTATCTTGCCGCTGGCATCGCGTTTGTCTAGACATACGGTTAAGTCACAGAAATTGATGACTCTTCGTAAGATGAAATCTGGGGCTGTTAGCTCCACAAAGCCTCTGGTCCAGTCCTTGTCTACACTATAGCATTCGGCTGACTTCACATTGAGGGACAAAACTATGTCATCTTCAACGAACTTGATGATCAGGTTGTTCACAATGATGGTGACATTGTTAGCAATTTTGTTCATCAAACTTTGTAAATAACCTGGAAAAGAAATTATTAGAACTTTAAAAAAAAAAGCCATGATTCCATCAAAAAGGTTTGTATTTTATGGAAATAAATTTGTGAATCATTTTTTTTTTTAACCCTTTCCCTCATACAACAATTCTGCAGCAGACAACTATGAACATATTTTGTCAAAAAATAGAAAATCTCTATAATTCAATGGATAACCTATGACTAAAAGTAGAAAACATTGTGGCAAAAGGAGAAAATGCTTGTTTTGAGCAATTTCTTCTTTTGTCACTATGTTTTCAAAAAGCTGTCTACTGCATAGACATCAGAAAGCGTCTATATGAGGGAAGTGTTAAGGTCCATGGACCTTTCACCAGTAAACGTCTGGAAACCTTCTTTTTCATTTTTAGCAAATTCCAAGTTCAAAAGGGATCATAACTTCATCAAAGATTGGTAGTTTGTAACCAAAGTCAGACTTGACCTGTAGCTTTAGCTTATGGTTTTCAGCAAGTGTACCATAATTTTTTAAATCCATTTATATTTTAATGATTCATCCGTCAAATTTACATATTTACAACATTTTGGAGCATTTTTTTCTTTTTCCTCACTGTTTTAAAATCTGTATCAGAGCTATTCTTCCACACTTTTTTCAGATAGGGCAGTATTTACCTTCTTAATACTTCCAAAAAGACAACTCCAGAAAATATCATAAACGGTTAACCCTTTCCCTCATACATTGTGGCTTAAGGAGAAATTGCTCATAATGTTTTCAACTTATTCCAATTATCGTTCATTCATTTATAGAGTTTCCATATGTTTTACGAAATGCTTTGAAAGTTGTCTGCTGCAGATTTGTTGTATGTGGGAAACAGTTAAGGGTTGAATAAGCACTTAAGAACATCGTCACATGTAAATAATTATGAAAATCTAGATCTGGCTCCGATCTGAATGCAAAACTTTCATCTGCTTTAACCCTTTCTCACTTACAGATGCATTAAGACACATTCAGCAGATGATTATTCAAAACAATAGAGCAATTAATCCTTTTGCCACAATATTTTCAACTCTAAAAGTAATTACACTTTCATTTTATTGAGATTTTTCATATTTTCATCCGGATGTTCTCAATATTGTCTGCTGCAGATTTGTTGTTTGTGGTAAAGGTTTAAAGATAAGCCTATATATGATAATATTTATATGGAAAAATAAGACATTTGAACATCTAAGTATAGTGTACTTCTATTGTAGATCTAGATCTGCCTGTGGATCATCAGTCTGATCATTTAATTTCACTATCAGACAAAGTAGGGAAACACTAACCCTTTTCTTCATACAGACGCTTTCTGACACCTCTCCAGCAGACGGCTTTTTGAAAACATAGTGACAAAAAAAGAAACTGCTCAAAACAAGCAATTTCTCCTTTTGCCACAATGTTTTCCACTTTAAGTCTAAGGTTATCCATTGAAATATAGAGATTTTTTTTGTTTTGTCAAAATATGTTCAGTCGTCTGCTGCAGAATTGTCATACGAGGGAAAGGGTTAAATAACCTTCCAACGAGGCAGACTGTAGGTACACAGGAGACAGAAGCCCAACAGTCACTTCTCATTGGTTATTGTAACCCTCACCCACTTGCAGACGACTTTTGAAAACATTGTGGCAAAAGGAAGAAAGCACTCATAATGAGCACTTACTCCATTTGCAACAATGATTTAAACTCTATTAAAAAATCATACAATCATATATATACTCTGCTGCAGATTTGTTGTATCCCATTACGTCACGCAAGCGCTTCTGAGCGCTGCTTTACACAGGCACACACAAGTGACGGAGAGCGCTTGTCGACTATCGCACACTAGCGGCTGAGAGCGCTTCTGTTTTTGTGGGAAATTTCAAAAGGTTAAGCTCAATCTATACCTGGTGGTAAGTCATCTCCCTCTTGTTTGCGTATTTTCTGTTTTGGTGTGGAGGCCAATTTACTCCTTGCTTCTGATCCAGCTCTCGAGCTGTGTCTACCAGAGTATGCTGTATCCCTCAGTTTGAGAATACACTCAATGGTATTGATCGTCACCACCACGGGTTCATATCCAAGCTTAGTCCATGGAATATGCAGTCTTAGCTCATGAATGTGGCCACTCTGGAAGACGATTGGAAGTTGAAAAATCTTCTCAATGACATCAAGTCGAAGGTCGAGGTTGTAAAGGACAGCATCTCCACCCCAGAGAGAAAGTTGAAAATCTTCTGGTCGTAGTTTGACGTATTTGTCGACATAACCCATCAAGAGTGGGGTTATATAAGATTCAATTTTGAACATATTGATTGCCGTCTCAACAAATAATTACATCATTGTGTCAATCTGCAGCAGTCTGAAATACAAGGACTTGTATGATTTAAATAAATCAATAGTTGTGTTGTCATTACAATAGTGGCTTGGCACACTTTTAATAGACAAGAGCGCCTTGGAGCTAACTCCAACGCTTTTCATTTTTTTTTTATCTAAGTCGAAAAATGGCATTTATATATATAACTCAATAATTATTAAAGCCAGAGTTATGTGACTTGGTATATATATGAAAATGTTGCTTTGCTTTTGAGTGATGAGGTAAGTAGAGAATAATATAGATACATTAATACAACTTGTGATTACTGTACTTTTAGATGATCCCATCATTTGTGACCTACCAATAAAAGTGATCAAAATAGACAAGTTCTTATCTATAATGGGACTTCATTGACGGCTGATACAATACCCAGTTACCACCTTATCTAGTAAGGTTAAAGTTTTGTGACAACGCCGCCAAGGAATCACAGTAGCCCAACTGTTTTTCAAAAGACGAACTAAAGATAAAATAAATATCCTTTATATATATAATAGGATATACATTCTTTTTTTATTCATTACTACATTATTTCAAATTGAAAACTAATGATATAAATGAAAAAAGTTATATCTTTAATTAAATAAGAGGGCATGTACAACTTTGACAGTTTCGATGATCAACACAGGCCTTTTAAGATAGAAAGACAATGTAAGTTTTGTCATTATTGATTGGGAAAAATCTATTTAATTATGGTCAAGTACAAACAATTAGAGCACCCATTGATGAGATTGCATATAATATTTGTTGGAAACTATGCCTGTAGTCAATGTCAAAAATGGCTTCGAAACATCCACTTGATAGTGATTGCTTCGATTCATTTGAAAATATTTTTTTAAAGTGGCGAAAATAAATAACTCCTAAAAACATAAAAATGACGAATTTGTTTTCAATTTGGCCAAAGTGGTGGTGAAAGAAATCAAAGCGCTGAAGGCACTTTATTTGTTTGGGTACATAAAACTGTTCAAACATTTGCCTTTGCATAGATGTGTGATTTATAAACTATGCATTGTTTATAAATATTACAACTTCGGGTAAAAGAATAAATGACGCATCCGTTAAAATTAAATGCCATTTTAGTTGTCTATAAAAATAAATCATGAGACATACATGTGAAACAAATGGATAACCATTATGGCCCCGACTCACTCATCTAAGTATTTACCAATTTTTGTTACAAAAAAAATCACAATTGACCAAAGGTTTTCTAAAATCTTACTCAAAAGATTCCTGTTCAACAAGAGATTTTTCAAGTTATCACTATAGCCATATAAGGCCAAATAGCCCTGCCCCCTGGCGGCCATGTTTTTCGACCAATCAACATGGCTTGGAGGAATCTGATAGAGGGTCACCCTAGGAACATTTCTACAAAATTATTTGTAAATCAGCCTGACACTTTTGGAGGAGAAGATTTTTTTGAGTTTGCACTATAGCCATATAAGGCAAAAAAAGCCCCGCTCCCTGGCGGCCAAGGAACACTTCTTTAAAATAATTTGAAAATCTGCCAACCAGTTTGGTAGAAGAAGAATTTTAAAGTTTTTATTTTCGTTGCCATGGAAACCATAATTCTGCATGAATCACAAACATTTGAAGGAATTCTGGTGAGGTAAATGAGAGGATGCTTTCTGTGAAGTTTCATCCCAATTGACCCACTCGTTGATGTTGACGGACGACAGACGCCGGACAAAAGGAGATCACAATAACTAACTTTCAGCACTTCGTGCTCAGGTGAGCTAAAAAAGAAACATCTATCCAAATGAAAGAGTAATTGAAATCATGTAGAAAATATCGAGAAAAAGGCAGTACTAATATTTATATGAGCACTTTAAAAGAAACATGCTTCAGACTTCAGAGGCTTTTGAATTCATTTGCATTATAAAAGGATTAAATGCTCCAGAGAAAACCAATACCTGTGCCGTCCGCTTTTTACTCTACAGTATACACCTAACCTGGCCGCTGTTTCCTTTAAGGGTGTTTAAGCTTGCCAAATCAATTAAGTATGCGTGACCATACACTGTTAATTACCATTGTGTACGAGTGTCATTCCAAACAAATTATAAATGTAACCCCTTTTCCCAATAAACCTATCATATACATTTATGTATTTGTAACTTGCCGGGATGTGTCGATACCGTCATGGTACAATGTGATATATGCACACATTGGTTTCACAAATCTTGTGTTAATGCACCTGTGGATATTTCGACAACAGATGCGGACTTTAATTGTAACTTTTGTTAATTATTTGGCTATTATAATGATAAGATATGTGATTAAATTGGCAACATTTAAGTTTTTTACTTATAACAGCCTTCAAATACAAATTTGGTTTATACGACGGTAAAGAAAGGTTATGGGAAATTGTTTAAATAAGCAAATTCTCCTTTTCCCACAATATTTTCAATATATATGTTGCTTTTTACTATTTACACAGCAAGAAAAAAACATTTAACTTATTTGTTATAAATTAGTATTATTGTTGTATATATATATAATTACAAGAAACAAATTAAGATTAAAAGTGTTGTATATATATATACAGTCAAACTTGCGATCAGCAGCCACCGAAGGGACATGATAAAACTGGCTGCTTAAGACAGGTGGCTGCTGATCACAAATTTCATGACTTGGTCGGATTTGTTCAAGTTTTGTCAGTTCACATAATATTACATGTAACTGTTAAGAATAGTCATTACATTACAAATAGTAATTTGTCTTTATAAACTTGAATTTAAACATTGTTATGAAGATTTGTAGCTTGTTTCTATCAAATATTTCATTGTGCTATCTATTCTTTAGTTTAAACCGACTTTTACAACTAACTTGACTATCAAATATTTTTTTACTTCACTTTGAAATTCGCCGAATAACGTATCCGGAAAAAATAGCGTCCGAATCTACCTCTACTTGCACACAATTTTACTCGATAATCTTTAGATTTAAAATTGAAATGGGAATATAAATTGACTTGGGGCTTCTAAGTGGACATTAACTTGTGGACATTAACTTTCATTTTAACACATAAATGTACTGTCTTTCGGTCTAAAACGCTCATAAATATCTTTTTCAATTTATCAATTTTGCCCGACATCGTAAACAAAAGAAAACCAAAATCGCAACTTCTTGTTGATGAATCATGCAACTATGATTCGGCTGTTTTCGGTACCCTAGATCTAACATGTAAACAGATTACGCGTATGAAAAAAAACGATAATGTGTTTGTCACAGTATGCTTTATTACCTGTATGTATTAAACACCGATAATTTAACACCTTGCGAATCGAAGTCGTGTGTTGATTGACCGTTGAACACAATAAGATTACAGTTAATCTCGACCAATTAGTGTGGCCGCTGGCCGCGTTTCAAAGGGGACCGCTGATCAAGGCAGTTTATAGAGTATAACTGGTTGGGAGGGATTTAAAGTGACCGTTTAACGCCGGTGACCGCTGATCGCATGTGACCGCTCACACAAGTTTGACTGTATACTTATTGTTTATTTGTTATTTAAATTGTTCTGCCCCTTCCAAGTACCCTACAGAATAGAATGTTGCATGGATCATTTGCCTCGTAGTATGGCACATGGAAAACTGTTGAAAGTTACAAAGTAGAAAATGAAGAGGCCAAACAATAACTAGAACCCATGACCCTTCAATCGATTGTAAAGGACAGGATATAATTGAAGCAAAACCTATGGCTAGCAACCTATTCTATTCTTGCAATGTTTTCAAATTTCGTCCGCTGCAGATGCGTCAAAAGACATTTACTTGTCGGAAAATCAATCCATCAATTCTCATTATTGATATCTATAGATATGATATAAAGAGGAAAGTCGTTTAAACACTTTACAAAGAGATTCCATTTCAGCATGATCTCGATTTTTGGTTTAATCTATATCACTGATAAAAGCAATCAAACACATTATATATTTACAAAGAAAACCCCGGATATGATCATAATTATGTAACAAATTATACACATTTGCCCATCTTTAATTAAACATGTTTTACAACAAATCATAGCGTACGCAGATTTGCTCTATATTCTATAGCGTTCGCATTTTCCATCTATATTGCATTTGTCCGCATTTTCCCTCTGTAATGTATTTGTCCGCAGATCGCGTCCGCACTGTAGACCCTCCCCCCATACCGTTGTATTTATAAATAGATTCGACGATCACAATTTCTCTATAAATGTGTTACTCTCATTTTAAATGCATTTTATGACACACATATTTGTTTTTTTAATTCTTTATACTATATTTATATGGCCGACAAGGCACAAAGAAAATATTTTCAATTCTGTTTTTATCTACATTTTCAATGCGTGATTGAAAATTCAAATACCGTATCTGGAGCTTAAATCGGAAATAGTTCTCCCTGTAGCAGTTCACTCATTGAGATTTATAAATCTCTCCGCGTTCATGTTTTAAAATACAATGTTTCATTTTTATTTCCAAATTCTATTTGAATATAAGAACCACATAAGAAAACAAAGAAGATATAAATATATCATTATTTCAAAAATCGTGATAAATTTGAAAAGTAAGAGCAAGTATTGAGTACTTCTTTCACGCGTATGAAATTTAGGGAATTCTCCATAAGACGTATGGCTTCAGAATTATAGATCTCTAAATTTGTTTGTTCCAAACAAATAAAAATCAACCCAATCTATAATTATTTAGTTATATATGTAAATAGTAAATTCAATGTATCATGTAAGTTCAATATTCACATATGGCATAAGATTTAATCAAAAATTTATTTAGCGTAAAATGTCAATACAAATTATAACACTTATGTTTTTGTCTTAACGTTTGTCGATTCTCTTACCCTAGTCCAGGTTTCTGTACTAGGAATGCGATTTTTTATTTTGACTGTTGACAATAGAAACATCACTAAAACCTTTGGCCAATTCATGGTCGAGATTTGCGAAAACAAATTGCAAGGCAGAAGGATGTCTTGTATCATGTCAAAATTTAAAATGGACATATGAAGGACTAATTATCTCCAAGGATCTTGAAATTTTCAACAACATTAAGTAGTAGCGTTGTAAAGCAATGATAGCCAGGGTTCCTGATCGACTACTGACAACATACGGTAATTCACACATAAGACAGAATACAATCGGACTTGTTTTACCGCGACAATAATGAACCCGTGATATTCGTGGAAGTGACTATAAACAAATGTGTCAATAGGGAACTGACTAGTATGTGTAACATAACCGAAGTACAAGTTATGTCCAGAAAATTCATCTTTTAATTCACAAGGAAATATATTCCAACAACTGACATGCATTGATGCTCATAACTTCTAAAGCTAAAACTTTACCGTTCTGACAGCTATGCCAGCTCACAATCCAATTTGCAGACGTTCTTCTTTTTGAAGAGCATTATACTTGATAAGAACTCAATTGATGAAATTAGTAAGAAAGGAACGAATTACAGTCATAATGTCGAATTACCAAAATGTCAAATTGATTCAATCGAATAAATCATGAGTCAACATTTCGAATTAGTAAAAAAAAAACTCATTTTTTTAATCAAGTATACCGTTACAGCAAGTTAAGATACATAGGCTAATGTAAACATGATCACCAATTCGACATTTTGACTCTATCATGATTTGTTTTATTTTATCAATTCAACATTTTGGTAATTTGACATTTTGACCATCACCCGAAAGGAACACTCTTTATTGCGCGGTGCGACCATTTCATTTAGAATAAACTCCCATATCCTTCCTTTGGTCCGATATTCCATAATTTATTATTAAAGCCAAATTCACTATTTAGACTGATATCAGCCATATTTCACTGAAATGTTCCTTCGGTGGTCCTCTTTCAAAAATGTTCAAAGATGCCTTATTGTCACTGCCATTTGTTAATAAGCATATATTTAACTTTAAAATGAAGCCAATATTTTAAATCCATAAACTTATGATGACAGGTACAAAAAATAATCAACTTGCCTTTCATAAAGTACTTCAAATGAAACGATTCCATAATTTATGGAACTACATTTGTGACGAGTCAAACTAACATTTCCTATCATTTATGTCGTTTTCCTTTTGGTTATTTATTCATCATTTGCCTTACGTTAATATAATGACGTCATATTACAAGAATTTGGATTTGTAACTTCCGGAAAGTCAAAAAACCCTTATGAGTTTTTATTTGAACTCGTTTTAGAAATAGACGACGAGTGTTATTAAACGCAAATGATCACACATAAAATTACTTGTGCTCGTTCCTTTATCGAGTACGTATTATCATATTTAATTATTTCCTCTAGGAGTTGTTTTTGTTTCGATATTTTGTTTTCATCCAATCAAAACGTAGCAGAATTGTGACTGCATCGAAAAATCCACTCTGGACAACAATTTTTGAAAAGACGGTATAGCAAAGTTTTGAAAAAGTCATACACATTACCTATTGACGGGAAACATCGTTTACCCGTACTATACCATTTCCAAAGATTGCCGCAATTATTGACGTAATTCTGGGGCATGTCGCTCCAGACTAAGTGACATTGTGGTTAAACAAGATTTTAATTGCTTATTAATTAATTGATTTATATCGCATATTTTCCATTCCGTTTCACCCATTTTGCCAAAAAAAAGCTCAATGCGTACATTAGAACTACCCATTATTGACAAAATGTGAACTCTTACACAAACATTTTATCAGACTAAATCAGTTAAACATTGTCTACCTAAGAAATAAACAATAATTAGAAAACTTCCAGTAAAAAAGACAAATAGAAAGATTTTTTTTTTTTTGCGAACTTTCTTCATTCGCAACTTTTCGAATATATCTGGTTACTTGGGAAAACCCGGAAAACGAAAGTAGAAAATATTATTTCGTGTTTATTTGGTAATTATTTCCTAGTCTTTCTTTTATGTTTATAAACATTGGTGTATTTTTCGCAATGGAAATAACTTTTGGGAAATTGAAGCAGTTTAAGCAATCAATATGTTTGATATAATATTACAAATTTGATAAATTACTTGATTAGCAATCTCAATAACTCAACGTTACAAATTGCGTTGTACATAACTAGTGTTCGTTTGTTAACACTTAACGGTCAAAATGTAAAATCGGAATCGAGTACAGAAAACTTGAAAAGTCTATGGCAATACTAAATATAAGTAGTCATTGTTTATATCTACTGCATATCAGGATTTTGAGTAGTCCAGGTTTCTGTACTAGGAATGCGATTTTTTATTTTGACTGTTCGCATCCTATATGTTTGGCCATATAAGACAAAACGGCCACGCCTCTAACGGCCATGTTTTTTATACCAATCAACATGGCTTGAAGGAATCTGATAGAGGGTAACCAAAGAAACATTTCCATTTAGTTGCCATGGAAACCAGAATTCTGCATGGATCCTGATTTGTCCTACTTCTTGGTTTCCAATTCTGAAAGAGAGTACAAAGTCAACCTCAGTAACCCTGATATTCTTACAATGCTCCTTAAATTGTTGCGAGTCTTCTGATTTCCTCGTTAGGCTAGAAGTACTATTACTTTTCACAGGTTATCGATCATCACATTGATGTTTATGAATATAAATGAAATTGTCCTCCTCTCCATTTCAGGATTGGTATGCATGAACTCACATCATTACCAAAGACAGAATGAGTGTTGGTGTTAGATACACATTTCCACATGATGTGTATCCGCGCTATGGGTACCTACGGTCATGGACAAAACGACTGTTTAAGACATTCAAAGAGCACATAGGTATAACTCATTTATCTGTTTGTTTGTAGCAAAGTTTTTATAATGAATCCACGTTATAGGAAAACCAATCTTGGCATATTTGTGTTAAAGGTGCTGAACTCCAGATTATAGATAGTATAGTCAAAGTTTTAAAACTGTTCAAAAGTTGTCTTGAAACATTGTTATCGTAATAATTCTATATTCCAGTATAATAAACATCTAAATATTGATATGTTATGTTCCATTTTTACTAGGTAGACATACCAAGTAAGCCAAATTGTGTACATTTTCATGACTTTCAATTGATTGTTGTTTGAACAATTACATTCAAAATAGATTTGAACTATTTATTACTTACTTTGATGTCACAATAAGCAATTTTTGCAGAAGTTTCAACATTTCAAAATTTGAGTTCAGAACCTTTAAGTGTAGAAACACATCGGGCTTGTACCCCATACTAACTGATACAGTGTATACTAGCTGTTTGTCAGAAGTTTCTGGCAAGTGACCGCAAAAATCTTTACCCTTTTGCATATTGATACCTTTGGAGAAATTTCTACTTTTGCCACAACGTTTTCAATTTTATTCAAGAATTATACTTTCACAATTGTATCTAAAAGTTTTCAAAATCGTCTGCTGCTGACATTTTGTTCATGGGATAGGTTTCAAATTGGTTTTCTTGAGGCAAGGCTCAAATGTGTGCTTAATTATGCCAATACATGTAGTCCTACAGAGGTACGTGTTTTTTGTGATTTTAGTCTGTAGGGTGTGAACTAGACTGGCAGTTTGTATGAAAATGTATGCATCTGTTTCCATGCATCTGTTCAAAATACAAAATTCATTTTAAATGTTATGATGGTGTTAATGTTCACCTTGATCAAACGGTGTAAAGCATGCAATTTCCAGGACTGTAACAAAATGTTACACATGATCAGTCCTGGTACTAAAATTAATCAATGAATTTTCAATTGACGTTGTTTATTTTGATACATTTTATGTAAGATTGATAGCATTTTGCTGTCAAGTCAAACATTAACCATTTGCCTCATACAGACACTGCAGAAGACATTGTTCATAAGGTTTTCAATTTTATTCAATAATTTTGTTTTACATTTATAGAGAGTTTCTATACTTTTCCATTGATTTTCCTTCAATTTGACCTAGTGACCTACCTTTTGACCTATCATGACCCATGTTCGAACTTGGCCTAGATATCATATAGATAAACATTTTGACCAAATTTCAAGCTGCCTTAGCATAACATGTGGCTTCTACAGTATTAACAAGAGTTTCCTTCAAGTTGGTCTAGTAACCTTGTTTCTGACCTAGGCTAATATGACCCATATTCGAACCTGACCTAGATATTTTGAAGACAAACATTCTGATAAAGTTTCAACTTGCTCAAGTTGAAAATAAGGCCTCCAAAGTGTTAACAAGATTGCCATTCATTTTGGCATTTTTCCATCAAAGTCACCTGCTGCAGATTTGTTGTAAAGTTATAAATAGGGTTAATAGATATTGTGCAGACTAAACAGGCAATATTTTCCTTTCCAAAATCACTATATATCCAAACTATTTGAATATCAAATCTACAGATGTTACAATTATCCACATGTGTGTTCAAAGCTGTAGTGCGGTTGTAGACCGTCAAACTCTCATACCAAAGGTGCTGGTTTTGAACTCAACGATGTGCGGGTTCTGTCTATAGCATCTTTCAACACAAACGGCGCTAGTACTGGTTTAGTCTCCAGGAAGCAGACATGGAGAGTGATTGATAAAGGTTAAAGCATGTTTGCAATCCTTGCAAAAATAAATAAGTTGAGATTAAAATAAAGCAGACAACTCGAAGAAATATTGTATGCGGTAAGGGATATATATTTATAATTTTTTTAGAATCCAACGACCTTGATGATTGCGTCTGCGATGGCTACACCAATCTTGAGAACATTAAGGAAGCAGAACAGTGTCTACAGAAACCCATTGTTACAGTGTTTGCCCAGAAGCGTTCTCTGGTTCTTGGCCTCGGCAAAGCTCTAGTGAAATCTCTGGAACCATTCCAAAACAAGAAACTTATCTCTGAGGTAGTGTCCTGGAATGACTTTATTCAAGACGGGGAAAAAGACAAAGAACATGATTCAAAGATTCTGGTGGTTATTGCGAAAGGAACTGATCTGGTATGCTTTTAATAAAATAGAAGGAATATTCCGTTTCTTGAAATTGACCATTTTAGATGCCTTTATAACAATATGCATACAGTACATCTTTTGAAAACCTTTAAAAATCAAAGTACTGAAAGTACTAAAATGCGGGGGCTCTAGATTGTTAACAAGATTTTCTTTCAATTTGTACTAGTGACCTATTTTTTGACCCAACATGAAAGAACTTGACCTAGATAGCATCAAGAAATACATTCTGATAAAGTTTCAACATGCTCAAGCTAAAAATGCAGTATCCAGAGTGTTAACAAGATTTTCCTTCAATTTGGCCTAGTGACCTAGTTTTTAACCCGGCATGACCCATATTCAAACTGGACCTACATATCATTTAGATAGAATTCTGACCAAATTTCAAGCTGCTGTAGCCAAAAAAGATGCTTCTACAGAGTTAATAAGATTTTCCTTCAATTTGGCCTAGTGACCTAGTTTCTTACCTATGTTACCCATATTCGGACTTGACCTGGATATCATTAATACAAACATTATGACAAATTTCAAACTGCTGATGCAAAAATTGCGGCATCTAGAGTGTTAACAAGATTTTCCTTCAATTTGACCTAGTGACCTACCTTTTGACCTATCATGACCCATGTTCTCGAACTTGGCCTACATATCATATAGATAAACATTTTGACAAAATTTCATGCTGCCTTAGCTTAAAATGTGGCTTCTACAGTATTAACAAGAGTTTCCTTCAAATTGGCCTAGTAACCCTGTTTCTGACCCAATATGACCAAATATGACCCATATTCGAACCTGACCTAGATATCTTGAAGACAAACATTCTGATAAAGTTTCAACATGCTCAAGTTGAAAATAAAACCTCCAAAGTGTTAACAAGATTTCCATTCATTTTGGCCTAGTAACCTTGTTTCTGACCAATCATGACCCATGTTCGAACTTGACCTACATATCATCAAGTCAAACATTCTGATAAAGTTTCAACATGCTCCAGTTGAAAATAAATACTCTAGAGCGTTTACAAGATTTCCATTCAATTTGGCTTAGTGACCTAGTTTTTGACCCGGCTTGACCCATATTCGAACTTGGCCTATATATCATATAGATAAACATTTTGACCAAATTTCAAGCTGCCTTAGCATAAAATGTGGCTTCTACAGTATTAACAAGAGTTTCCTTCAAGTTGGTCTAGTAACCTTGTTTCTGACCTAACATGACCCATATTCGAACCTGACCTAGATATTTTTAAGACAAACATTCTGATAAAGTTTCAACTTGCTCAAGTTGAAAATAAGGCCTCCAAAGTGTTAACAAGATTGCCATTCATTTTGGTCTAGTGACCTAGTTTTTGACTTTATGGCTTGACCCATATTCGAACTCAGCCTAGATATCATTTAGATAAACATTCTGACCAAATTGCAGGCTGCCTTAGCATAAAATGTGGCTTCTACAGTATTAACAAGAGTTTCCTTCAAGTTGGCCTAGTAACCTTGTTTCTGACCCAATATGACCCATATTCGAACCTGACCTACATATCATCAAGACAAACATTCTGATAAAGTTTCATAGATATCATTTAGATAAATATTCTGACCAAATTTCAAGCTGCCTTAGCAAAAAATGTGGCTTCTACAGTATCAACTAGATTTTCCTTCAATTTGGCCTAGTAACCTTGTTTCTGACCCATCATGACCCATGTTCGAAATTGACCTACATATCATCAAGGCAAACATTCTGATAAAGTTTCAAAATGCTCAAGTTGAAAATAAAGCCTCCAAAGTGCTTACAAGATTTCCATTCAATTTGGCCTAGTGACCTAGTTTTTGATCCGGCTTGACCCATATTCAAACTCGGCCTAGATATTATTTAGATAAACATTCTGACTAAATTTCAAGCCATATTCGATCTTGACCTAGAAATCATTAATACAAACATTCTGACAAAATTTCAAACTGCTGAAGCAAAAATTGCGGCCTCTAGAGTGTTAACAAAATTTTCCTTCAATTTGACATAGTGACCTACTTTTTAACCTGACATGACTCATGTTCGAACTTGACTTACATTATCAAGACAAACATGATAATAAACTGATAAAGTTTCAACATGCTCAAGTTGAAAATGTGTTAACAAGATTTTCTCAAATGACCCAGTTTCGAACATGTCCAAGATTCGATGGAGATGAATGTTCTGATAAACTTTCATGAAAATCCGATGCAAACTGCAGCCGGTAGAGTGTTAACAAGGGAAAATGTTGACGATGCATGACAGCCGTATTTCCGTATTTTTCATCTCAGGTATTTTCTCAAAAGCTACCAGTTTTCAAGCTATTCATTTTCCATATATTTAAAAGAAACATTTAAGATCCTTATGTTTTACTTAAATTTCTAAATTATGTATACAACTTCATGGATTAAAACTTTACATTGTGTGCGTATACTTTGTATAATGTGCATACTGTTTAGCTTGTTGTGAAACGAATTTAACTGATCCCTGGACAATCAAGAAAAATTCTCCATTTTGAAAAAACAGAGGGCAGCACAAAATATTTACAAATTTACACTTCCTGAAAGCTGGGCATGACAATATACGGAGGTATTCAGCATAGCTGAATCCCCCGCATAAAAACCAAGAAATGACCCAATGAGCAATGTGTCCTTTTCTTACAATGTTTTCAAGTCTGTATGAAAATTTGTTTGCCAATTTCAAGATAAATGATTTCAACTTTATTCATTAATTGTCTTTTTTTTTATATAGAATTTGTATTTTTTTTTACTTCATGTTTTTAAATGTTGTCTGGTGCATATTTACTGTATGTGGGGAAAGGTTAATTTCATATGGAGGTTTCATTATGGAATGGTACTGTTTGTCAAAGTTAACTCAATGTTAACTAAATGTTTGACCTGATATCTTAAGAGGTGTCTACTCTTGAACTATCTGAGGCTAATTTTAAGTTATATCTGGAAAACTTAAAGAATCATTATACCCCCAGATACATAGTATATTGGGGCTATATAGGAGTAACGCTTGTCGGTCGGTCAGTTGGTCGGTCGGTCCGTATTTTTCTTGTGAAGCAACCCTTCGTCAGAATTCAATATAACTTCACAAGAATGATTGATACCAAGCCTAGTTGTGCATAATGAGTTATGGCCCCTTGAATTTCTCATACATATGTATATTGTCAGGCACCAGCTGGGGGTATTCATCACCTTCAGTGATATTTCTAGTCTCCATCTAGATTTTAAAACATTTTGGGAAAATCGAGAAGTGCTTGCTTGGGTGTGTTTTATAGACAGAGTGGGATAACAATGTGAGAGAAAAATGTAAAAAAATGATTGAAGAATCTTATTATTTTCAATAGTCACCTGCATTTGGTTTGTCAAAGTCCAATTCCCCAGCCTAAATTGCCAGAGACATATAGTGTTTCCCTTTGGTATAAATTGGTCATAACTTTACTTCTGTTGAGCAGATTGACTTCAAACTTGCTACACACTGTACCTAGTGATCTGGAATAAAAACCGAATTAATGAACAATACTTTAGCATGCCAATATTTAGTGTAACCACCCTTGTTCCAATTGGCTGCAGCATCCATGCAACATGACTGTTGTGGCATTTGTGTTGTCTAGTTTAATATTTTAATCTGTTTAAGGAAATATCTAAGAAGTTATCAAAACTCACACAGATTCAGAAAGAGAACACTTTCATCTACGATCCATCAACAAGAGATCACCGCTTATTTATGAGGAAAAGCAATGATCTTCCAGAAACTAAGAGCCTTCAAAGAAGTTTAAGTGGAGACATTCAAAGTGTTCTTGAACTTAAAGTTGTCATGGTGATGGAAAAGATTGCAAGTTATATAGTACCGCTTGTTCCAATGGAGAGCACGGAACCGGACAAGTCTCTTCTAGATTATATTGCAGATGACATGCAACAGCTGGATAAATTTGGTTTGGAAGAGCTTCTAACTGAACTTGAAGATCGTGCAAACAAAGGCATGTATATAGATTTAGCTACAATATTGTAGAGAACCACAATGTATTTAGTCTTGCACTCATGTAGGTACACAGGGTCATCTAGAAACAGAATTTGCATAGTGTTTGATTCATGAAGGTACACATAGTCATAGTGATCCAGAATGTATTTAATGTTACACACATGATGTAGGTACATACAGTCGTTAAGAAATAGAAGAAGTGTAGTGTATCAGTCATAATGTAGGTACACAGACTGTATGACGTATTTCACTGAACCAGAACCAGAAGATGTGTGATATTTCAATCATATGGGTGTACGCGGTCATAGAGAACCAGTATGTATGTATTTTTACCCTTGTGTGGGTACACAAGGTCTTATCAAGAACCAGTAGATGTGTAGTGTATCAGTCATAATGTAGGTACACAATGTTACTACATCAACAGACTGTATGTAATATTTCACTGGACCAGAACAAGAATATGTATAATATTTCAATCGTGTGGGTTGTAAAAGTTGAATGTCAAAGTGAACCAATACGTATGTATGTTTAGCCTTGTGTATGTATGTCCACATGGACGTCTAGAAACCGACGATATGTAGTGTTACGCTCATGTAGGTTCACATAGTCATAGCGAACCAGAATGTATGTAATGTTACACTCATGATGTAGGTACACACAGTCGTTAAGAACTAGAAGATGTGTAGTGTATCAGTCATTATGTAGGTTAACAGACTGTATGTAATATTTCACTGAATCAGAACCAGAATGTGTTTAATATTTCAATCATGTGGGTGTACAGGTCAATGTCAAAGTGAAGCAGTATGTACGAGTATGTAGTGTTACCCATGTGTAGGTCCACAGGGACGTTTAGAAACAGAATATATGTAGTGTTTGACTCAGGTACATGAAGGAACCAAAGGTCATAGAGAACCATCATGCATGTATTGTTACCCTTGTGTAGGCACACAAGGTGGAGCCAATGTTTAAATGTATAAAACACCGTCATGTAGGCACACAAGGTCGTAGAATATCAGAATTTAATTGTATTGTTAAACTTATGTAGGCACACAAGGTTGTAGTTCACTATCATAACTGCAACACTGGGTTATAGAAGGGAAAATAGTGATTTGGCCAAAACATCCTATCTGAAAAGAATGGCTGGCCAAAATGTCCAGGCCAAATTGTCATAGGATGAAACGTCCGGGCCAAAACATCCTTTGGCCAAAACGTAGCTATAGGCTGTCTGACTAAATATTTCGTATTATATGAAAAAAGGCTCTCTTCTGACCAAATAGGAAGTGTTTTCCGTAAAACAATTGCTTTAATGTAAATATAGTTATGTAAATAAAGCTCCCACTTGCAAGAATGTTATTGTGGTGACAAGAGACATATATGTGTTTATATGTCTCCGTGGTGACGTATTTATCAAACAAAACCAAGGTAATGTGTAACCCATAGGGTGTCATCAAAACTTGCTCTCATTCCGTACAATGTATATTGAATTGAAAGTATCATACTTATTTTTGAGTCATTAACTCCTTGCCTATGGAATAATAATATTTTTAAAAAATGCTTCTGATCTGAACACATTGTAATTGTGGCTTTGGAAAAGTCAACAAAAGTCATTTCTCAGATAGTAAATGTAGTTTGTTCATCTTCTATTTCAGATCTTATTAAAAAGCTATCTAAAGCTGAAGAAAAAGAACGATTTAGAAACAAACTAAATAGTGAAGAAATGCAAAAACTGGGTAAACTTGTTGGTAGAAGGGTGAAATGTAAGATGATAGAATACCTATCCTGGATGTATGGAATCCACTGCATGGTGACGACAACATTTTTCAGTGACAAATTCTTCAACTTTGAAGACAAATTTGCGATATGGATCAGTAAGGGGAAAGAAAATCAGATAGAGACAATCCTGAAGAAATGTGAGACAGACATTAGTCACTTTATCCATGATGTCGCAAGTTTCATCCAACAGAAGTATGAACTCTTGGAAATTGTACGCAGGCATCAGTTTGAATTACATGGGCTACTGCGTCAGTCGAATTTTAAGGTTAATGTGATGGTGGAGATGAAGTTGAATCCAGAATTGCAAGACAAGTTATTAAAGTGAGTAAAGTTTATATTATTATACCCCCCAAAAACGTTTTTTTGGGGGGTATATAGAGTCACTGTGTCGGTCGGTCGGTCCGGAATATTTCTTACAAACCACTGGGTGGAATTCAATAAAATTTTACATGAAGCTTTTATACCAAGAGGAGATGTGCATACCCTAAAGGTCTTACAATTGCATGTTATTTTACAGAGTTATGGCCCTTTTACGTCTGTCTGTCTGTCAGTCCCACCTAACCTTGTCCGGCCCGCATCTTAACCATGCATCATAGGATTTGAAAGAAACTTGACACAAACGTTCACCATGATAAGGCGGCGTGTCACACACAAAACCCAGGCTTGTACCTCAAATGTCAAGGTCACACTTAGAGGTCAAAGGTCAAAATGAGTACTATTTGATAGAACTACCTTGTCCGGCCTGCATTTCAAACATGCATTATAGGATTTCAAAGAAACTTGGCAAAGACATTCACCATGATGAGGCAGCGTGTCGCGCACAAAACCCAGCCCATGCACTTCAAATGTCAAGGTCACACTTACATGTCAGTGTTTGAAATGAGTATTATTTGAAAGGACTGTACCTTGTCCGGCCCACATTATAACCATGCATCATAGGATTTTAAAGAAAATTGGCACAAACGTTCACCATGATGAGGTGGCGTGTCGTGCACACAACCCAAGCCTGTACCTCAAGTGTACTTCAAAGGTCAAGGTCACACTTAGACGTCAAACGTCAAAATGAGTACTGTTTGAAAGGACTACCTTGTCCGTCCTGCATCTCAACCATGCATCTTAAGATTCTCAAGTTACTGGACACACATGTTCACCAAAATGAGCTGGCTTGTTCCTCAAAGGTGAAGGTCACACTCAGAGGTCAAAGGGTCAAAGGTCAAAAGAGTACTGTTTGATATGACTACCTTGTCCGGCCCGTATCTCAACCATGCATCTTAGGATTCTCAAGTTACTGGACACACATGGTCACCATGATGAGGTGGCTTGTACCTCAAAGGTCAAGGTCACACTCAGAGGTCAAAGGTCAAAATGAGTACTGTTTGATAGGACTACCTTGTCCGGTCTGCATCTCAACCATGCATCATAGGATTCTCAAGTTACTGGGCACACATGTTCACCATTATGAGGTGGCTTGTACCCCAAATGTCAAGGTCATGGTCAACTGTCAAAATGAGTACGGTTTGATAGGACTATCTATCGGTTGGTCGGAAGCTATATTCTGTCCGGCCTATTTCTTACAAACCACTGGGTGGAATTCAATAAAATGTTACATGAAGCTTCTATACCAAGAGGAGATGTGCATACCCTAAAGGTCTTACAATTGCATGTTATTTTACATAGTTATGTCCCTTTTACTTATTAAGTAGTTGGTCGGTCGGAAGCCATATTTTGCCGGGCTTGAAGCTTCTATACCAAGAGGAGATGTGCATATCATAAAGGTCTAACAATTGCATGTTAATTTACAGAGTTATGGCCCTTTTGTTGGTCAGTTGGAAGCCATATTTTGAGTCAAAGTGCTGTTTGGGGGATATTTATCATCTTCAATGATAGTTCTAGTTATTCATGGAGAGGATTGAATGTCTATGTAACTGAATCATGCATGAAATGAAGCATGTAATTTGTTATTATAATAGCATGTATGGTAATTATAATTCCCTGGAGGTGGTATTAACACCTAAAAGGTGACTGTCAATAACCTTTGATTAGATTGTGTATTATATGAAATTGCACTTTTATGAGATTAAAAGAATTGATACATTCAATTCAGTTGTTTTAATTGTCACTTCTTATAAAATTGAATATTATATATTATCATTTATATCATTTATTTTATTTACCTTATATTTATTCATGTAATTAGTGAAAATGAAAAATTTGCTGTAAACATTTAATTGCATTTGATGATTTATTATGGAGCAAAGTGTTTATATAAATGATATACAAAAACTGCGACAATCCTTTAGTAAAAGTAGGTTGATCACCAAAAAACTAGGATAAATAATAAAATGGCAATTATTTAAATTCTTTTCACAGTCTTAATTATTTATCATTAATAAAATACATAATGTTTGTCCGTCGTCTGTCCTTTCGTCTATCATCCTTCTAAAGCAATAGCATGCTATCATCAGGTTGTTTTTTCATTCTATATCAATTGGAAATAAACAAAGAATGAACTAATTCATGTGACTTAAAACATCAAATCAGGTAAAGGGTTCATTAATGATTTTCTAATTCCGACACTGTTCACCCAGTGAAATATATCGGGGTTCTCTGGAAAAAAAAACACCATGTGAACGCTTTTCCTGTCTAAAACTAGTGTGACATTATTCGGATACTGTTTTGACCGGAATTCAAATTAATGGACCATTTTAACTTGTACATACATACATGTTATTTACTTTGCCTTTTGTGTAATGCCATCAAAGCATATTCTTCTTACGATGCAATTTGTACCTTAAATGAGCTTTTCTGATCACTCACCGTCCATTATCCGTCGCCTGTCAAACGACATGTCCTACTATATATATACCACTGGGTCAACACCATTTATTTTGTGCATGTTACTAACATGGTCCTCTTCAATACTAGTTGAATACTACTATGATCCATGCCGATATCATAGCAACGGATGGAAACTTATGAACACTGTCACATTCTGCTTTTAAAAAAGGGACAACAGATTATTTAAATTGATTTCAGACATTAATCGTTGTTTAGTATAAGATTCTTTATTCTGTTTAATTTTGTTATCTCCATATTATTGTGACTTTTTAGATCACCTGTGAGCCAAATGCTCAAGGTGAGCTATTCTGATCACTTTTTTTTTGTCCGTCGTCCGTCGTTAACTTTTAGCTTTAAACATCATCTCCTCCTTAACCACAGGACCAATTTCAACCAAACTTCACAGGAATGTTCTTTTGGTGGCCCTCTTTCAAAATTGTTCAAAGATGTAAATTCCATTGGTAACTCTGGTTGCCACGGCAACAAAAAATGGGAAATTAACCAAAACTTAAAAAATCTTCTTGTCTGAAAGTAGAATGCCCATGCCTTTGATATTTGGTATGTAGCTTCATCTAGTGGACCTCTTCCAAGATTGTTCAAATTATAGCCCTGGGGTCAAAAATGGCCCCTCCCCGGAGATCACCTGTTTTACATAGACTCGTATAGGGAAACAACTTTAAAAATCTTCTTGTCTAAAAGTAGAAGGCCAAGGCCTTTGATATTTGGTATGTAGCTTCATCTAGTGGACCTCGACCAAGACTGTTTAAATTATAGCCCTAGGGTCAAAAATGGCTCCACCCCAGGGGTCACTTGTTTTACATAGACTCGTATAGGGAAACAACTTTAAAAATCTTCTTGTCTAAAAGTAGAAGGCCAAGGCCTTTGATATTTGGTATGTAGCTTCATCTAGTGGACCTCGACCAAGACTGTTTAAATTATAGCCCTAGGGTCAAAAATGGCTCCACCCCAGGGGTCACTTGTTTTACATAGACTTGTATATGGAAAAAACTTTAAAAATCTTCTTGTCTAAAAGTAGATGGCCCAGGCCTTTGATATTTGGTATGTAGCTTCATCTAGCGGACCTCTACCAAGATTATTTAAATTATAGCCATGGGGTCAAAAATGGCCCCTCCCTTGGGTCACTGGTTTTACATAGACTTGTATAGGGAAAAAACTTTAAAAATCTTCTTGTCTAAAAGTAGAAGGACAAGGCCTTTGATATTTGGTATGTAGCATCATCTAGTGGACCTCTACCAAGATTGTTTAATTTATAGCCATGGAGTCAAAAATGACCCCTCCCCGAGGGTCACTTGTTTTTACATAGACTCATATAGGAAAAAACTTTAAAAAATTTCTTGTCTAAAGGTAGATGGCCAAGGCCTTTGATAATTGGTATGTAGCTTCATCTAGTGGACCTCTACCAAGATTATTAAAATTATAGTCCTGGGTTAAATAATGGCCCCTCCCTTGGGGTCACTGGTTTTACATAGACTCGTATAGGGAAAAACTTTAAATAAAATGGCTAAAAGTAGAAGGCCCAGGCCTTTGATATTTTGTATGTAGCTTCATCTAGTGGACCTATTCCAAGATTGTTCAAATTATAGCCCTTGGGTCACTTTTTTTACATAGATTTGTATCTATAGGGAAAATACTTTAAAAATCTTCTTGTCTAAAAGTAAAAGGTCAATGCGTTTAATATTTGGTATGCAGCTTCATCTAGTGGACCTCTACCAATATTGTTCAGTTTATAGCCCTGGGGTCAAAAATGATTCCTCCCCGGGGGTCAATTCTTTTACATAGACACATATAGAGCAAAAACTTTAAAAATCTTCTTGACAAAAAGGAGAAGGCCCAAGCCTTTGATATTTGATATGTAGCTTCATCTGTTGAACCTCTACATATTTTGTTTAAATTATATCACTGGGGTCAAAAATGGCTCCACCCCAGGGGTCACTTGTTTTACGAAGACTTGTATAGGGAGAAACTTTCAGAATCTTCTTGTCTGAAGGTAGAATGTCCAGGCTTTTGATATTTGGTATGTAGCTTTATCTAGTTGACCTCTACCAAGAGTGTTCAAATTATAGCCCTAGGGTTAGAAATGGCCTCATCCAGGGTCACATGTTTTACATAATATTAAACTTGTATAGGGACATTTTTTAAAAGATCTTGTCTAAAAGTTGATATTTGAAATCTAACATCATCTAGTGGACCTCTACCAAGATTTGTTAAAAATGGCCACACCCTGGGGATCACTTGTTTTACATAGACTCGTTTAGGTAAACACTTCAAAAATATTCAGGTGATAAATTTAGGGCCATCTTGGCCCTCTTGTTTCTGGTCCAATCAAAACTTTCGACAATAAGAGCCCATACGGAACATCGACAGTTGTTTGCTGTCGGAAGGTATATATTGCCATGAAGTAAACGTTACACATTTTAAGGTTTGAAATACATTTACATTGTATGAGAAATGGTAGACATGCTCTTATGGACATAAAACTCTTATAAAGACTACTCCTGCGTATATGAACATAAATAATTATTAATCTGTTCTTTGTTTCAGTGTGGAAGAGGTAACAGGGTGTGGAACTATCTATGGACTCTTGACTCTACATGCATCCTCCGAATTGACTCAGTCATCCAAAGAAAATATCAAACAAATTCTTCAGAAATATAATTACCATAAAGGATACAAGGTTCAGTTTGTAACATCCAACAGTAAACACGCAGGGGCAGTGCGTGAGACTTTTAATAAGGTTGAAAATGGGTTTCTTCTCATTTCTGAATACGCTAAAACAGGGGCAACAAAAACTACTAAAGAAGGAACTCTTGGCTGCTTTGTGGAAGTAAAACAGAAATCATCAACTCCTCAACAAAACGAACATTCTAAAGAAACACAGACCAAAGTAAAAATTGAAAATGAAGGAAATCAATCAGCATTGAAAATCAACAGCAATACACCAAATCCATATGGCAAACATCCTCAGCAGAAGATGTCAACAGAAAACGGAAAATCAGCAGTGAAGACCATCGGAGATGAACAAAAACCATGTGGTGATAATACGCAGCAGAGGTCAAGAGAAAATAGTTTGGAAAGAAAAAGTGAGTTGCATTGTATTACGTGTGCCCATTGTGTTACAGACTGTAAGAATGAGATAACAACAGGTGATAACAAACCATTTGCATTGCAAACTGGCCTCCTTATCGAAAACGGAGAAAGATATGATATTGCCTTGCTAAAGATCTGCGAAAATAGACGCGAAGAATGCAGCATTCACAAGATGAGAATAAAAGATAAAAAAGGACGTGAAGTTGTCAGATATCCATGGCGAATGTATCAACCTCCGGAAGGTTTAGCAGGAAGGCCCTGTTTACAAATTTGGTAGTAATTTAATTCACTACACACATGGTGTCATTGCTAGCGATAATTTCAAGACCATCACTAAGAAAATAATAAATGGTGCTACAAATCTACTACATGCTATGGACCCAGCCGTAAATATAATCATTGGATCAGGTATGTTGGCTTAAGCCTTTTTAACAAATGCTTTTAACATAGTTGATACCTGGTTATTAGAATGACGATGTTGTTCGGGCGGGCGGGCTATCTTGCTGCATCAAACTCACCTATTGAACTGGCTATCTTTAGTAATACTTGACATATTGTAACCAATGTTCGTATATAGAAAGAGTTTATGTATACTTTTCATGGGATTGCGTTTTGATCCAATAGGGTCACTGTCAAGGTCGCTTTTACTAAAAGTAGAAAAACAGTTGAAACTGAAAATCTTAAGTTACGGTTAACATATTGTAACCAAAGTTGATACGGAGAAAGAGTTTATGGAGACCTTTCAATGGATTGCGTTTGCGGCCCAGTCACAGTCAAGGTTTCTGGTACTTTACACTATCCCACAATCAGCAACTATATATGAAGCAGACAACTTTGAAAACAATCATGCATCAAGATGGAAAATCTCTATAAACGAAAGTATAACTACAGCAAAAAGTTGAAAACATAGTGTCAATTTGAGCAATTTCACATTTGATAATGTTTTCAAAAGTTGTCTGCTGCAGATGCGTCAAAATGCGTCTACAAGTAGGAAAGGGTTAAAATGGAAAAACGGACGGTTGAAACTGAATATCTTTAGTTACGGTTGACATATTGTTATCAAAGGTAGTATGTAGAAATAGTTTATTGAAACCTTTCAAAGGGTTGTGTTTCTGGTCTCTAGGGTCAAGGTCAAGGTCTCTTTAGAAAAAAAATATGTTGAAACTGAATATCTTTAATTACGGTTGACATATTGTAACCAAAGTTGGTATTTAGAACGAGTTTATGCTGACCTTTCACGGAATTCCGTTTGGGGGAGGGGGTCCTATAGTCAATGTCAAGGTTCCTGTTACTAAAAATATAAAAATGGTTGAAATTGAAATCTTTAGTTACGGTTGTCAAATTGTGACCAACATTGGTATGTATGGAGAAAGAGTTTTTGGATATATTTCATGTGATTGCGTTTGGGGCCCCTATATAGATTCACTTATTGTAACCAAAGTTGGTTTATTGAAAGAGACATTTGATGTGATTTCATTTTGGGCCCATATGTTCAAGGTCAAGGTCAATGTTACTTAAAGTAAAAACTGAATATCTTTAGTTACGGTGACATATTGTAACCAAAGTGTGCATGATGTCAAAATAGTTTATTTAGACCTTTCAAAGGTTGATGTTACTAAAAATAGAAAACCGCTTGAAACTTAATTATTTAATATAATAATAATCATAATCATATAGTATAACTAAACATTATTTCTACTGTGTCATAATTTCAGAAAATATATATTCCAATCAATCTTAGGCTATAGAAAGTTGTATTGACATTAAAGTGAGTTCATCAAACAAAGGCTGAAGTTTTTCTTTTAATCATTGAAATCGTCACATTGCGGCGATTCTTGTATTGAATGTGTTAGAACGGCTTCTAGCTTTCTAAAATATGGTAATTGATCATGAAACGATTCAATCAAGTGTATTATACTTGGGTGACAAATACTCAATCATAACTTGTATGCTTGATCCCGCAATGGCCGTGTGGTAAGCATGCAGTTTTTGAGATAGAACATCCTGTGCTCAATCTCAATTTGACAGAGTTATGATGGAGTGCCTTTGGACAAGGCCTTGTACTGGTTAGTCATCCAGGGACACAGTTACATAGTGGTGAATACGTTGTTAACCCATTCCAACATACAGCCCCTTTCTGACGCTTCTGCAGCGGGCGACATTTGAAAACATTGCATTTCCCCTTTCCCAAAAAAGACTCTCCTCCCTTCTATCGTGCAGTTAAGCGCGAACAATGAAATGATATTGTAACTAATATAAAGCCTGGATTACAGATTTGGCTAAGTAATAAATATGGTCCATATTCATGAAATTCTCATTAGAAAAATAACTATATCATTGTTTCATTTCAGTTGCAAATGTACAATTTTCAACGGAAGGGGATAGTGGTTCGGTTATATGTGACAGAGACATTAACGAGTGTTTTGTCGAAGGTATAGCTATCCTACATGGGCAAATAGCAACTGTTGGAGGAAAGTGGTTATACTCATATGCTGCCCTTCTAAAGTCATCTTTTCAGAAATTAGAAGACACATATGCAATTGAAATTCGAGTGCCTGACTCACAACGTAATTTTGAGCGTATATTTGGAGATGAGTTTCAGCATTTGACGCTACAAGAGGGTGCTGAAGGAGGAGAAATACTGGAAGTTACTGAAGGACACATGCCTCAAGATGATGATGATGATGATGATGCTGAAGGAGGAGAACTACTGGTATTTACTGAAAGGAATGTTGAAAGGCAAGAAGGACGGGTGCTTCGAGAATATGCTGAAGGGGTAGAAATACTGGAAGTTACTGAAGGGAATGTTATCATGCAAGAAGGACACATGCCTCAAGATGATGCTGACGGAGGAGAACTACTGGTATTTACTGAAAGAAATGTTGAAAGGCAAGATGGACTGGTGCTTCGAGAAGATGATGAAGGAGGAGAAATACTGGAAGTTACTGAAGCGAATGATATCATGCAAGACGGACGCATGCCTCAAGATGATGCTGAAGGAGAAGAACTACTGGTATTTACTGAAAGAAATGTTGAAAGGCAAGACGGACACATGCCTCAAGATGATGCTGAAGGGGGAGGAATACTGGAATTTACCCAAGTGAATGGTAAAAGGCAAAAAAGACACATGCTTCAAGATAATGATGTAGGAGTAGAAGCTATGAAAGTAATTGAAGGGAATGTTACCATGCAAAAAGAAAATATGCTTCAAGATTATGCTGTAGAAGGAGAAATTATGAAAGTAACTGAAGAGAATGTTAACAAACAAGAAAGACTGATGCTTCAAGATAATACTAATACTGTTAATGGGAAAGAAGAAAATATGGATGCACAGAACACATACTTTAGGAGGATGGTATGACAGGAGGAACTATGGAAGTAACTGAAGGAACTTGCACTTATTGGGCTTTTCACTGTTGTTGTTGCTTTTTTTTTTTTTTTTTTTTTTGTGGTTTGCCATTGAGAACATGGATCCTATTGACAATGATCAGAATCAATCAATTAGTTATTTTAGTTAAATTTCTCGTTAAAAATGTAAATATACTATTAGCTTGTTAGTGACTGGTGGAACACAGTTTTCGTATAGTTTTATTTTTGAACTGCCAAAAATCAAAGACGGGAAATTAATTGATCTATTACATGTACTTCAATTAATTTTCCGTCTTTGATCTATTACATGTTCTTAATGCATAAGTGTTCGATTAAGTGTTAGCACAGCTCGATAGCGACCATTGAGAATAAATATTTCACGTGGTATTGTTCCACGTGCATGGGAATCTGTTTTACTGAGAGTAAAACGCCATTAAAGGAGTATGAAACTCTTCCGAATAGGAAAAATAAAACCTTTTTTTGGTAGCCAGAAGAGCGGCCCGGAACCTCGTGTGTCTTTTGTTCAACTCTATTTTATCGTTGTGGTTACTTATTATCATAAGATCCCTTCTAAGCGTAGGGGGCATTCTGTTACTTTAAAATGCAATTCACCCGAGTTATGACTTCTTTAAGAGTTTGTTTTCATGTGATTATTGTGTTAACCTGTTTTATATTTTAGTTGAGTTGTATTCAAAGATCATATGAGCCAGTGCATGAGCAAAAGGATACGAGTTGACTTTTATGAACAGTATTGATCCAGATTAGCCTGTACATCGGCACTTCTTCAATGTTCACCTATTTCTTACACAAGTATGTTTCTGACAAGATTGACAGACTGCACGGAACCTTCACTGCTCAGAAATGCCAACGTGTTCCTATTCCCCGCCTGGAGCATAAAGACTGTTTGCTTTCATTGTCATAGAGGTCAATATCACAGAATATAGAATTTACACGTATGTCCCAAACCAATGGACTTATTGTGTGGTGTTTTACGCCGCTTTCCACACTTTTTATCTCCACTGGCTGAAAGCTTATGTCATGGCAAATTGTCCGTCGTGCGTGCGTCGGTGCGTTAACCTTTTCCTTAAACGACTTCTCCTCCCTAACCACTTGGCCAATTTGGTTGAAACTTCATAGGAAGTATCCTCTCAATGTCCTCATCTAAATTCCTTCACATTTTTTTGATACATCCAAAATTCTGTAGAAATGTTCCTTGGGTAACCCTTAATTTATGAGATTCCTTCAAGAAATGTTTATTGGTTGAAAAACATGGCCGCCAGGGGATTCTGCCTTATATGGCTATAGTGAAAACTAAAACAATATTCTCCTCCGAAAGTGTCCTGCCGATTTTCAAATAATTTTGTATCAGATTTCTTTAAGCCATGTTGATTGGTCGAAAAACATGGCCGTCAGAGGGCGGCGCTATTTTGCCTTATATGACCATAGTGAAAACTTAAAAAATCTTTTCCTCCGAAAGTGTTGAGCCGATTTTCAAATAATTTTGTAGAAATGTTCCTTGGGTGACCCTCTATCAGATCCTTCAAGCCATGTTGATAGGTAAAAACATGGCTGCCAGGGGGCGAGGCTATTTTGCCTACTATGGCTATAGAGAAAACTTAAAAAACTTCTCCTCCGAAAGTGTCAGGCCGATATTCAAATAATGTTGTAGAAATGGTCCTAGCCTGACCCTCTATCAGATAAGCCATGTTGATTAGTCGAAAAATATGGCCTTATATGGCTATAGTTAAAACTTAAAAATCCTCTCCTCCGAAAAGTGTCAGACCGATTTTCAAATAATGATGTAGAAATATTACTTGGGAGACCTTCTATTAGATTCCTTCAAGCTCTGTTGATTGGTTGGAAAACATGGCCGCCAGGGGGGCAGGGCTTTTTTGCCTTATATGGCTAAAGTGAAAACTTAAAAAATCTTTTCCTCCTAAACTATTTGGCCGATTTTCAAATAAGTTTTCAGAAATGTTCCTTGGGTGACCCTCTATCAGATCCTTCAAGCCATGTTGATAGGTAAAAACATGGCTGCCAGGGGGCGAGGCTATTTTGCCTTATATGGCTATAGAGAAAACTTAAAAAACTTCTCCTCCGAAAGTGTCAGGCCGATATTCAAATAATGTTGTAGAAATGTTCCTAGCCTGACCCTCTATCAGATAAGCCATGTTGATTAGTCGAAAAATATGGCCTTATATGGCTATAGTGAAAACTTAAAAATCCTCTCCTCCGAAAAGTGTCGGACCGATTTTTAAATAATGATGTAGAAATATTACTTAGGTGACCTTCTATTAGATTCCTTCAAGCTTTGTTGATTGGTTGAAAAACATGGCCACCAGGGGAGCAGGGCTGTTTGGAGATATAAGTGTTGCCTTATGACTGTGGAGCGATCCTGGCCCTCTTGGGCCTCTTGCTCAGTTAATTCATGGCTTTTTCTGGGTAAGTTACCAGTTATACTGGTCCATTTATTTTTACACCAACCAGTCAGTCGTAATGCTATCCCCACAACCCTGAGCGCCAAGGAAGGCAGCCACTACTATAATTATTTCGTATGACCCGACCGGGGATCGAACCCGTAACCTCCCACATGAACATTTCAGCTACTTACTAAGTAAGAATCAAACAGGGACACACGGTTCATGTGATGTAATTGTATATGTTGTATTTGTATGTGATTGTATGACGATGACACTTTTTCTATTAAAGAACTCTTTCCCACATACAACAAATCTGCAGCAAGCTACTATGAAAACACGGAACATCTCTATAAATGCAGGTATAATAACGGGGGAAAAAAATGAAAACATCATTTTGAGCAATTTCTCATTTTGTCACAGTGTTTTCAGAAGTCGTCTGCTGAATATGTATCAACATGTGTCTACAGGTGGGAAAGGGTTAATGAAATTTGAAAACACACCAGGTGCACAGTTCAGTGAACCTTTAACCAGGGTTAACTAACCATATGGAAGCAGAAGCCATTTTTTTTTTTTATCAAACTGCAATTCGATGTCACTTGGATGGTAGATTTACTTCTGTTAGCTAGCGTACGTAACAAATAACTAACGTACGGTCGATATGAGTGATATCAAACCTTCTTTTAACTAAGACAGTTTTGTACATATTATGTGTGATTTGTTCAAATTTAATAAATACCTTCTACAATTTCTGATATATATTTTGTTCTGTGTATGTGCATATATAATTGTAGTCATTAGTTATGTTATTTCAATGGACTTTGATGCAACACATTCTGTATAAGAAACTGTCGGTGGTGGGTTAATTTGTTTAAAAGGATTGTTTTTGAAATTGAATCATGGTGTCGGATGTTTTTACATTATTATATTTTGTTATATGTTTGTTTTGTTATACACTTGTCACTATAATAAAATATTTACTTACTTACTTAGCCATTATCATTTATCAATATGTCAAAATCGTATGTTTCTCTACATTGAAGTTAGCCAAAAGCCAACAATTCTTCAATGCACGCACGCTTTTTATATTTATTTCTTGATTCAACCTAATCAATCATCCTACAATATTCAACCTGCACAAGTCTCGAACCTTGGATTCTACGGCCCAAAAGAAAATCATGCCGTTACAAAATCTAGCTCTGTAGTGAATCAGTTTAAACGCCTCCTGGCTACACATGTATTCGTCTGATATTAAGCTCACCTGGCAAGAACTGAAAATTGTGAGCTTTTTGATGTCAGGTGGCTATCGGCCGTCGCCCAGCAACTATAACTTCTTTTAAGCTATTGCTTTAAACAAATAAGTGTACACCAATATTCGATAGGTAGATATGTCAAGCATAAACTCTGAACTGGTTCACTTCGTTACACAAGCTGGCCGCCAGATGTTAAACATATCTTATAGCATATTAAACGTCCGCTAGCCTATTAAAAACACTTTCCCAGAAATATGTATTGAATGCCCTTTTACCATAATATTCAAATGTATTCTCACCCGTTGAAAAACATGGCCGCATTTGGCAGGGCTCGTTTTCCTAAAAAGAAATCTTTTTATCCAAACGGGTTGTAAAAGTCTTTAAAAAGTTTGAAAATAATGTGGCACAAATGGTCCTCGTGTGGCCATCTACCAATAGTGTTCTTATTATAAAGATCCAATGAAAAAACGTGGCTGACAGATTGTTTAAGCAAGGGGCTTATCAGGTGAATGTGTATCATTATTGAAATGTTACACAAAGGAATCGTTTAAAGGTGATCAGAACGACATGATAGACTGCAATCAACTTTTCATGTATATATCACTGTTCACTGTAAACAGCCTATTTTTGCTTCCGCCATCAGTTTAAAAATTGGCCGAAAATAAATAACAGTGTGACCCTGTATTTGTGCGTTGAAAGAAAAGTTCGAGAGAAACCAAACTATATTAAATGTTCAACAAATACTTCCTACCCTCCATGATATAATTCAACAATTATATACATTTGTTAAAATGTTTCTTTAGTGTCTGCAATTGCAAGCTGTAAATTTGACAGTTTCGGGTCGAACTTGCCATTTACGGGTCACGTGACAAATGTTTGTTTGTGTTATCAAGGGTAATCTCAAACAATGTTATATTCAACAAAACAGCTGTTTTTTAATACCAAGATATTTATTTCACATTTTTATCAAAATAACATGAAAAAATAAAGAACCAAATTGTATCACTTGCAATTACCTTTTGCATAAAAAACAGAAGTTAAACAGTGATGCGGCCAACTTTACTGTACACACTTTCATGCACGAACACTGTTGCATTCAATCAACTAATAAGTCATAAGTGTAAATTTGAATAACACATTTTTAATATTGATTTATCACCAAAAGCATCAAATTGTTCTTAAAAAGTTACCAAAATAATTTCACTGATAAATTGATAATTTTTAGAAATTCCCTTTGGAAAAGTGTCGCATGTGAGCTAGGTCAAATTATCTGCTAGTTTGGCATAAACAACGTTGACAAGTCAATCAATATTATACATCTTGTTCAGTGGTAAATAACCTTCACATGTATGTGCAATACATACCTGTTTTACTAAAAGTATGGCTACAATCAGCGATTTTCGCTGTAACAGGTAAACACAAATATTGAGATTTTGCTTTCGCGGGAATCGATGCAGTCAAGAATTTCGTGATTACGACATCCGTTCCTGAAATGACAACGTCCGAAATCGAAGTGAAACTAGCCAAGTTAATGCGAAATATGACTTGATAATCAAATTGTCAATTGTCAAACTGTATCATTCTCGAATATATACATAACATTTTATCGGGTCGATACTTTACGCAGAGTCCACAATGTTGATTTTCTCACGAGACGGCCTACACATTGATTACTGCCAAGCTACGCCCCTGGGAAGGACTTGTCATCGCTAAATGTGTCTTCCATGCGGCAATGATTGTATCTTAACTACATGTGTGTATCGATTCGTAACACAAAAGTCAATGCGACATGCGTCATTCATCTTCCACCAATGGGCTAAGTCTATGTGGAAAAGCAGCCAGTTGCTTGGGAAGATTGTTGTGTGGAGTACTGGTGTGAGAAAACCAGGAAATGCATGAGTAGGTGAACTGGCCACCGTGATATAACTGAGAAATTGTTGAAAACGGCTTTAAACACCAATCAATCAATCGATTCGTAACCATTATAACTCATACAATCAATGAATGTACAGCTTGATTGTATAATGAAGACATGGAAGAAACAAGTGAACGCAGGTGATTGTAGAAGAGGGAAGAATTTTATACCAAATGTTGCTATATGTTTATGACTACAGCGAACAGGAAATGATTACTCTTGATAATTGTAGTACATTATATAGTATACGTCCCATTATTGAAATGGACTATAGTTTGCCTTATTTGTAAAACGCATGTTCATTAACTCATATACATATCGTCTGTAACTTACGAAAGCCTATTAGGACCATCTGAGAAAAAAAATATATCGTCAAGTCGTAATAACGCGAAAAAAGGCGTTATAATGCGAAAAAAGGCGAAATAACGCGAAACAAGGCATAATAACGCAAAGAAAAGGCGTAATAATGCGAAGTAAGGCGTAGTAACGCGAATAAAGGCATTATAACGCGAAACAAAAGGCGTAATAACGCGAAATTAAAGGCGTATTCACGCTAATAAAAGAGCGTTATAACGCGAAATAAAGGCGTAATAACGCGAAAATAAACGCGTAATAACGCGAAATAAAGGCGTAATAACGCTAATAAAAAGCCTGATAACGCGAAATAAAGGCGTAATAACGCGAAAATAAACGCGTAATAACGCGAAATAAAGGCGTAATAACGCTAATAAAAAGCGTTATAACGCGAAATAAAGGCGTAATAACGTTAAACAAAGGCGTATTAATGCTAATAAAAGGGCGTTATAACGCGGGAAAAAGGCGTAATAACGCGAAATAATGGCGTTATAACGCCTTTTAGCTATATATATATATAAATCGATTACTGCTTTGAAGACTCTTTTCAACCATGGATCTACGACCCAGATCAACCAATTCGCTATGTTTTTTCATTGGCTGAGCTACGATTTACGATCCAGATCAACCAACTCGCTATGTCTTTAGTGGTTCAGCTACGATCTACGACCCAGATCAACCAATACGCCATGTTTTTCTCAGTGGCTGAGCTACGATCGACGACCCAGATCGACCAACTCGCTATGTTTTTATATTGGCTTACCTACGATCTAAGACCCAGATCAACTAATTCGAATTTTTATTTCAGTGGCTGAGCTACTATCTAACACCCAGATCAAACAATTTTCTAATTTTTTCAGTGGCTGAGCTACGATCTACGACCAAGATCAACCAATTAGCTATGTGTTTTGAGTGGTTGAACTACGATCTATGACCCGTATCAACCAATTCGCTATGTTTGTTCATTGACTTAGCTACGATCTACGACCCAGATCAACCAACTAAGTATGTTTTTTCATTGGCTGAGCTAAGATCTACGAGCCAGATCAGCCAATCCGCTATGTGATTTGAGTTGCTGACCTACAACCCAGACCAACCAATTCGCTATGTGTTTTGAGTGGTTGAGCTACGATTTACGACCCAGATCAGCCAATACGCCATGTGTTTTCATTAGCTGAGCTACGATATACGACCCAGATCAACCAATGCGCAATGTTTTTTTCATTAGCTGAGCTACGATCTACGACCCAGAACAACCAATTCGCTATGGGTTTTCAGTGGCTGAGCTACGATCTACGATCCAGATAACCAATTCGCTATGTTTTTACAATGGCTGAGCTACGATCTACGACCGAAATCAACCAATTCGCAATGATTTTTTATTGGTTGAGCTACGATCTACGACCCAGATAAGCCACTTTTGTATGTTTTGTCAGTGACTAAGCTACGATCTACGACCGAGATCAACCAATTAGCTTAATATGTGTTTTGCGTGGTTGAACTACGATCTACGATCCAGATCAACCAATACGCCATGTTTCTTCAATGGCTGAGCTACGATCTACGAACATTGTGAATTGGTTGATTTCGGTCGTAGATCGTAGCTCAGCAATTGTAAAAAACATAGCGAATTGGTTGATCTGGGTCGTAGATCGTAGGTGAGCCAAAATAAAAACATAGCGAGTTGGTCGATCTGGGTCGTCGATCGTAGCTCAGCCACTGAGAAAAACATGGCGTATTGGGTGATCTGGGTCGTAGATCGTAGCTGAACCACTCAAAAGACATAGCGAGTTGGTTAATCTGGGTCGTAAATCGTAGCTCAGCCAATGAAAAAACATAGCGAATTGGTTGATCTGGGTCGTAGATCCATGGTTGAAAAAGAGTCTTCAAAGCAGTAATCGATTTATATATATAGTTAAAAGGCGTTATAACGACTTTATTTCGCGTTATTACGCCTTTTTTCCCCGCGTTATAACGCCCTTTTTCCGCGTTATTACGACTTTATTTTCGCGTTACTACGCCTTTCTTTCGCGTTATAACGCCTTTTATAAGCATTAATACGCCTTTGTTTAGCGTTATTATGCCTTTATTTCGCGTTATTACGCGTTTATTTTCGCGTTATTACGCCTTTATTTCGCGTTATAACGCTTTTTATTAGCGTTAATACGCCTTTAATTTCACGTTTTTACGCCTTTTTTTCGCGTTATAATGCCTTTATTCGCGTTACTACGCCTTACTTCGCATTATTACGCCTTTACTTTGCGTTATTATGCCTTGTTTCGCGTTACTTCGCCTTGTTTCGCGTTACTTCGCCTTGTTTCGCGTTACTTCGCCTTTTTTCGCATTATAACGACTTTACGATATATTTTTTTTCTCAGATGGTCCTAACAGGCTTTCGTAGTAACTCGCTCGCTCTATCTCTTTCTATCTTTCTCTTCTTGACGTTTAGACAAATGTTCTATATTGTTATATAATGTTGCAGAAAAATCACATTTGTGTTAGTCACATCGGAGAACTGCTTAACTGTTCATTAATTAGTACAACATCAACAATACAACAATAACATGTTATTAATAATCTGTAATGGATATTAATGTTTATTAGTTACATCCTGTATGTTTTCTAAATCTTGGTCACTTTTTCTTCTCCTCTGAATCCGCCTGTCCGGTTCGAAAACACATTTGTACACATGTTCTTTAAGTGGCCTTCTACAAAATGTGCTCAAGCCGTTCTGATATGTTGAAAAACATGGCGGCTATGTGGCATCAGAAAAGGGACAAACTGGCAAAAATTCAATATTCCTTTTTATAAAAGCGCTAGTTTGATTTCAAGAGACCCTCTATATACTTTGATTTGTTGAAAAAATATAGCCACCAGGTGACTATGAATATGGACAGTTTTGAATACACGAGAATCACACGAAAAAACTAAATTAGAGAAAAACATTCCATGTATAAATCAGAGACATATAAACATATATATGTTTATATGTCTCTGTATAAATGTAGCTTATAGAAACTTTACAAGAAAAAGGTTACTGTATTGTGGCTCAAACAGACCATTTGTTATTACAAATATTATCATCATCATTATTATCACCACTACAACCACTACCATCATAATTAATTAGATTGTCGATTGTGTAAAAGCACAAAAATGAAACATTGCATAATCGAACACACCTCACCTTGCTCAAATCTACCAATCAAACGAGCCTCATAATGTCAAAGTCCATTTCTAAATGTTGTCGCTTTAAAGAATATAATCTACTCTTCCATGTTTGCATGCGCAGATTAAAAGATATACAAAGAAGAACAAAAAGTATGGCAACTTTTTTAGAACACTATACGCCTCCAGATTGGGCCAAATCGATCAACATTATTCCGAAAGTGAAAGTACAAGTAAGAATCAAAGCCGAATAAGTACTGTATTATCGCGGTAACTAAAAACATCGAAATTACATCCCAAACGGATTGTTTAGTATTGGGCCTATGTATTATGTTGCAGTGGTATATTTACTCATGTATACATTGGTTTTGTTAAACCTTTCCCACCTAAAACTAATCTGCATCAGATGACTTTGAAAACTTGCACAGTTCCATGCAAAAATTATATATAATAGTGAAAATACAAAAAGAAACAAAAAAAATAACTAAAAATAGCCTAATTGTTAATATAATGTTATTTTATAAATCCAATATAATAAGTTTATAATGAGCTTAATTTAGTCATGTGTTTAAAAGCCAATGTATTTGGAGTATTATTACCAGTAGGTTGATCTACGCTTAATTGTTTCAGATGCATTTCAATTGCAGATACATGTATATGTCTCTCCCTTTGTTATATAAAGTATAAATGTGTATACTATTGAAGAAAATAACCAATTTATGTCATGTCATTATTCTTTTTATTTTTATATAAAAGATCATTAGATCTACATACATTTGAGGACCGAATAACCTTTTTTATTATAAATATTTAATTCTCACAATTTTATTTCACCAAACAAGGATGAAATGTATAAAATACGTATACATAAATGTAGTCATTTTGTCTTGCAGCTTGCCAATGCAAATACTCCAATACATAGGTGGGATCTGCCAGGTGTTCCTGAACAATTTACCTTGTCAATTAAGAGAGATGATATGACAGGAAGCACACTATCTGGTAACAAGGTAATGACAATTGTGAAATACCATATAAGCCTTTCACACATAAAAGAAATCTACAGCAGGCAACTATAACAACATCTAGTTCAAAGTTTAGAATATCTCTTTAATAGAAGGTATGCTTGCTGAAAAAGTTAAAAAACCTTGTTGCAAAATGAGAAACCTCCTGTCACATCTGATGCCATTTATTTAGAGTTGTCTGGCAGGGTGACAACTAAGGGATGGATCACTTCCATGTCATCTGTCTGTCTGTCTTCCCGTCTCTGGCTTATAAATGGATTACTGGCAGGCGACTCGTTGACTCCTTTGAACACTCTTGTTCGTCAATATTTTTAATCCTTTTAACTTATTTTTTTTTATCTTTTAACAGTGATTATACATATGTCCAGGGCTCTAGATAAGAAGAGTATTTCACTTCCCCAAATCCTTATTTTACCCTAAAACCCTATGTTGTGGGTCTCAAAAGAATTGTCTCAGTGAGACAATTCTTTTGAGTACCCACAACATAGGTTTTAGTGGAGTCATAAGGGAGATATTGATGGGAAAAGACAAGTTCACTCCTCCTTATTTAGTCCTCTGCATATGTCCTTTCATTTATAAATGGAGATTTTCCATACGTTTTGCCTAAATGTTTTCACAGTTGTCTGCTGCAGATTTGTTGAATATGGTAAAGTATTAAATGTAATGAACAACATAATGATATGTCGTCAGAAGTTGTCTGTATCTGCCATGGTACAGGGTTTTAACCCTTTCCCTCATATGACAATTCTGTAGCAGACGACTTTGAACATATTTTGTCAAAACCTAGAAAATCTCCATAATTGAATGGATAACCTATGACAAAAAGTAGGAAACATTGTGGCAAAAGGAGAAATTGCACGTTTTGTGCAATTTCTTCTTTTGTCACTATGTTTTCGAAAAGCCGTCTGCTGCAGAGGCGTCAGAAAGCATCTATATGATGGAAAGGGTTAAACCTAAAATTCTATAAACATTTTTGCTAGGTTCGCAAGTTAGAATTCATAATGGCAGATGCATTGTCCAAGAACTGTAAACATGTGATCACATGCGGTGGTCTACAGTCTAACCATTGCAGAGCCGTGGCGGTTTGTGCTCGACAGCTTGGATTGCAGCCTCATCTGGTGCTGAGAACCGATGTACAGGTATGCCTTCTATTCTTTTCCCCATTACAAACAAATGTTGGCACACCAGATGACTTTAGAGGACTAGATAAGAGGGAGTGAACAGGTTGTTGTTGTGAGTACTCAAAAGAATTGTCTCATTGAGATGATTCTTTTAAGTGCACACAACATAGGGTTTGAATATCCAATAAGGATTTTAGAACATGAAAAATACCCCTTGTCTAGAGCTTTGACTCTGGGTATTGTTGCTTTAAAAGCATTACATTTTAGGAAAAAATACTGAAAATCTCTTCAAATGAAATTTATGACATAGTGGTAAATTGAGAAATTGCTCATGACCTTTGGACACAATGGTTTCAAAAGTTGTATGTTGCAGATGCATAAGAAATAAGTCTGTTCTCTGGTAAAGCATAATAGTTGGTTTCTCCTGTAGCATGAATCCTATGATTAGCACATTGTTAGAACATATACAAAAGTGTCTCCTGCACATTAATGATTCACCCTTTCTCACATACAGCATTTTAGACAACTTTGTAAACATCACAGCAAAGTTAGTGAAAATCTCTGTAATGGAAAGTTTAATTATTGAAAAGAGATGAAAATATTTTTGTTATAAGAGAAATTGCTCATCCAAAAGTCGTCTATTGCAGAGGCAGTAAAATATGTGGGAAAGTGTTAAAAGAATTCAAATATTCATACACAAACTTTTTGAGATTTGCCTTTGTCAGCATGAAATATAAAAAAAAACCCATAATTAACTGATTACAACAGATGCATTTGTTATGGGAAGCAACAACAAAGGGTTGGTTTGGTAATAAGAAAAATATTACAGGAAAAAGAGCACTTTACTCTTTTTCTAGGTCTCTGTAAACCTTTTCCCACGTACAGGATTTTTGCATCAGACGACTTTGAACGTTTTTGAACTTTGAATTTTTTTGTCAAAAATATAGAAAATCTCTGTAATTGAATGGATAACCTATGACTTAAAGTAGAAAACATTGTGGCAAAAGGAGAAATTGCTCATCTGCTACAGCTGCTTCGAAATGCGTTTATAGATGGGAAAGGGTTGATGTAATGTATTGCTATTACCTGATTCCTGGTATATTCACGAGCAAGATCACATTATAACTGATCAAACTGATGAAAGTCGTCCGGATTCTATATTTTTTTTATATGCTTTACCACATACATGATACAATCAATCCGAAACAGATGACTGAAAATATGGAAAAAAAATCTATAAGTGAATTTTTTTTTTTTTCTCAAATGGTTGAAAACCTTGTGGCAAAAGGAGAAATTGCTCATGATGAGCAATTTCTCATTTTGTCACAATGTTTTCTAAAGTCAGCATGCTGCAGAGGCCTCGGTACCCTGTAACGTTGGTTATCTGGTGATGTGACTCCCGTTTTACAGGACAGTGAATCAGTGGGGTGTGCGGGAAATTTACTGTTGGACAGATTGTGTGGGGCTAGTATGTACCTAACTCCTACAAAATCACCCTACCTCACCCACCTCAAACCGAGAATGGAGAAGATAGCAAGTCACATCCGGTGAGATTATTCATTTATCATTCAAATAATCCTCTCCCACAAACAGACACATTTTGACGTACATAAAGCAAACTTCTTCTGAAAACATTGTGACAAAAGAAAAAAAATGCTTAATATATGAGCAATTTGTGCTTTAGGCCACAATGTTTTCAACCCTATTCAAATATTATACTTTCATTTACAGAGAGCTTGCATATTTTTCCAAGATGTTTTTGAAGTTTTCTGCTGTAGATCTTTTATTTGTGAGAAAAGGTAATGACCTTTTCCACATGCAGACACGTTTGCAGCAGTCAAAATTAAAAAAGTCTTCACAATGAGCAATTTCACCGTTTATCACAATGTTTTCAACTCTATTCAATGATTATACCTTCATTTATAAATATTTTCATTATCTTTACTAAGATGATTTCAAACTCAGTCGTGTTCCTCTTTTAAAATGATTCAAAGAATCAATCAAATTCAATCCTGTGTTAACAAAAAGGACGATAAATAAGAATATCTCCTCTGAAACTGATTGTCTGATTTCAAGATACTTTTGCAAATTCGTTCCTCATCTATCAAATTAATCCAGTCATATTGATTGGTTGAAAAACATGACCACCATGTGCCATCATTAAAATGGTAAAAAGAACTCCTCTTTTATAAAAGTTCATGCCTAATTGCAAGATAATTTGGCAGAAATGTTCCTTGGGTGACTCTCTACTGAATTTGTTCTAGCCATATTCATGCAAAATCATGAAGGCATCAGATGAGGGGTAAAATGAAATTTAAAAAAATTCTGCTATGAAAATGATTGTCTGATTTCAAGATGATAAGTCAGTATTCCTTAAAGGATCTCTTCTAAATTTGTTCAATACTGATTGGTTAAAACATGGCTGCCAGGTGATGTCAGAACAGGGGTAAATATTTTTTTGTTGAAATTCTTCTTCTTAGAAAGTGATTGTCTGGTGCCAACATAAGTTAGCAGAAATGTTCCTCTGATGACTCCCTACAGAACTTGTTTAACCCTTTCCTTCATATAGACGCTTTCTGACGCCTCTGCAGCAGACGGCTTTTTGAAAACATAGTGACAAAAGAAGAAATTGCTCAGAACGAGCAATTTCTCCTTTTGCCACAATGTTTTCCACTTTTTGTCTTAGGTTATCCATTCAATTATGGAGATTTTCTATGTTTTGACAAAATATGTTCAAAGTCGTCTGCTGCAGAATTGTCATATGAGGGAAAGGGTTAAGCCAATTGTTAAACATAGTAGTGGAAGCATCAGAAAAAGTGTCAAATGACAATATTTCAAAGTGCTTGTCTAGTTTCAAGATTATTTGGCAGAAATATTCCTAAGGAGACCCTCTACAAAGTGTGTTCAAATTATTTTGATAGGTTAAAACAAAACATGACCTCCTAGGGTTTTTGGACATGTTGCACTTATAACCCTCTCCCACATACATGCACTTTCTGACGCCTCTGCAGCAGAAAAACAATTGAAAACATTACAACAAAATGAGAAATTGCTATTCACAAAAAAAATCTCCCTTTGCCACAATGTTTTCAACTATTTTTGATAATCAAACTTTACTTATAAAGATTTTCCTCATCTCAACCCTTTCCCTCATACGACAATTCTGCAGACGACTTTAAATATATTTTGTCAAAAAATGGAAAATCTCTTTAATTGAATGGATTACCTAAAAGTGGAAAAATTGTGTCAAAAGGAGAAATTGCTTGTTTTGAGCAATTTCTTCTTTTGTCACTATGTTTTCACAAAGCCGTCTGCTGCAGAGGCGTCAGATTCACTTTTAAATGGGAAAGTGTTAATTTGCATTGTTCTGAATAATTTAATGTTCTGTGAAAGCCAATCATATCTAAAAGAGCACATTCTCAGGAGCCGATGCAGGGCCTTACGGTCTGCACGTTTAGCTCTTCTTATGGAAGCCTAGAAATGTTTATGAGATGGCTGACTTCTTGATGTTTATCAGTTTGTCGGCCTATATGTCGGTCTAGTCATCCAGCTGTTATTATATTTTTCTTGTGATAGATGTAGTACTCAGTTTGAATGCCTGCTTGGCCCAAATTTTTTCAGACAATTAACAAAATTCAATATGACCAGCTTCATTTGTCCACCTTCAATGGGTTGGATAGTCTAAGAATGACTAGATGTGGTAGTCAGTTTGAATCCCTGCTTGCCCCCAAAAAATTCAGAAGATTAACAAAAGTCAATGTGACCAGCTTCATGTGTCCACCTTCAATGGGTTGGACAGTCTAAGAAGAATGTTGTGTGGAGTACTGGTTCAATAAAGCTTTGGGTTGGTAAATCTGTTCCCTTTAATATGATTAAAATATCGAAATTGACCTTAACCCTTTCCCCTCATATGACAGTTCTGCAGCAGACGATTTTGAACATATTTTGTCAAAAAATAGAAAATCTCTTTAATTGAATGGATAACCTATGACTAAAAGTGGAAAACATTGTGGCAAAAGGAGAAATTGCAATTTCTTCTTTTATCACTATGTTTTCAAAAAGCCGTCGGCTGCAGAGGCGTCAGAAAGCGTCTATATGAGGGAAAGGGTTAAACTTCAATCTAATTCTAATGATCTTGTGATAGAGTCAACACAGTATTCATAGTAAAGTTACTTTTACAGAGACACGACAGGAGAAGAGAGTTATCATATTCCAGTCGGAGGGTCAGATAAAGTGGGCCTGTTTGGTTATTTGTCTGTGTTTCAGGAGTTAATATTGCAGGTTTGTACCTACACTGTATCTCATCCTTCTGGCCAATATGTTTATTACATCTCCTTGGTTAACCCTTTCACTCTAACAACATATTTGCAGAAGACAAATTTGAAAACTTCTGCTTTAGTCTTTTTGAAAACGTCCATAAATCAAATTGTAGTTATTGAAAAATGTTATAAACATTGCAAATGGAGAAATTGCTCATTATGAATATAATCATTTAAGAGTTGAAATATATTGGCAAAAGGAGAGATTGCTCATCTATACAATTTCTTCTTTTGCCATAACGTTTTGAACTCCATTCAATAATTATACTTTCATTTATAAATATTTTCCATTGTTTTGCTAAGATCATATTATCAGATTTGCTGTATGTGGGAAAGCATTAAGTATAACTGAAAACATTATGGGAAAAGGAGCAAAGAGTCTTTCGTTTGGCAGGCTGTCATTTTCTTTTGCAGGCAAAACACATGTTCCTTCAAATTTTCTAGTTCTGTTATGTTTTCAAAGGCATCTTCTGCGAAAAAAAGAAACAAGTTATTCAGACTTTAAACGTCGTATTTTTCCACATTTCTTTTTTAGCTTTTGGATGTAAATGAGAACTATCTCAGAAATGGTATAAAAAGAGTCTGCAAGTCGACTTTTATGACTTATTGTTTGTCAGTGTATTTGAATTTGACAAAAATTATCCATTATTTAACCCTTTCTATGATACAGAAATGATTTAATAACATACAATACAATAACATACAACATTTAATAACATCATTTGAAAAGCAATGTGCAATCTATCCATTTTCAACAATGATTTCTTTCTATATCAAAATAATTAAAAAAATATCCAAAGTTTTAGTTTTAGCTTGCAGAAATTGTGACCCAGGAGAAACTAGTTTTTTGCCGCCCTGTTATTGGTCATAATGTATGAATCCAAAAGGAAATATAGATCTATTATGAGCAATGTCTCCTTTCGCTGCAATGGTTTCAAATGTTGTCTACTGCAGAGGCATCAGAATGTGTGTATGATGGAAAGGTTTAAACATGAAAGGTTATTACAGGTTAATTTTGTGTGTTGTTGATATTATATCAGGGTGTACAAGAAAACTTTGATGACATAGTCTTTGCGTGTGGAAGTGGAGGTACAGCTGCTGGTCTCGCAATCGCAAATTTCTTAACAGGATCTAAGCTCAGGTAAATCTTTATCCCTTGAAGAAGAAGGCAACTCCAAAACTTGTACATGAATCAGGTACATGTAAAAGTTGATCTTGTCCTTGGAACAGTCAACTTTTGGCGCCTTGGTAGCACTCAATGTTAGAAAACATTGTGAGAAGAGGGAAATTGCTCCAAGTTAGAAATTTATTCTATCCCCATGACTATACCAACTCTGTAATATGATACTTCCAATTTTTTCAGATGATACATTTTTGTGTTGCTTGCCTGTAAGGGTAACCTTCTCTGTTGTCTGTCTGTCTGTCAGGGATAACATTATATATCTTATAATTAATCTCATTCATTGTATTCTCTGTGAAGTGTATTTAAGATTAACTCTTTGCAAGCCAATTTTTTTTCGTAGCTGTATTGTTGTCTGCAAAATTTTGAAAAAAACACATTTTTTTCCCCAAATGTTTACGGAATAGTATCTGAGAGTCAAACAGTTTTGATCTCAGATCATTCCCCACGTTTTGTGGGGTCTGATCTGGATCCAAACTGTTTGCAAATTCATCAACGGTTGACGAAACCTGCCGCTAGCATGCTAAGAGTTAAAAGCCATTATTGTTAGAATGGTATATTATTAACCATTTCCCGCATATAACAAAATTGCACGTTTTGTGCAATTTCTTCTTTTGTCACTATGTTTTCAAAAAGCTGTCTGCTGAAGAGGCGTCCGAAAGCGTATATATGAGAGAAAGGGATAAATGAGAAATTCTTTTATACAGAATACATGGTATAGCAGTGAGTGATGATTCGAAGTACTTTCATCATCATGTCAATGAAATGATACAGGAATGTGGGCTGAAGGCAAGGGCAGAGGACATCTTGGACATCATTGAAGGTCACAAAGGTCAAGGGTATGGTATCTCAACACAAGAAGAGCTTGGTAATTTATGTTTGACATGTAACACAATTTCACCAACTACCTTGGTTGTATTCAGATTAACTTAAAACCCTTTCCCACATACAACAAATCTGCAGCAGACGACTTCGAAAACATACTGACAAAAACCTGATAAATCTCAATAAAAAATACCTTACGTGTTAAATAAAGCTGAAAACATTGTGGCCAATGGAGAAATTGCTCATGATGAGCAATTTCATCTTTGGTTACAATGTTTTCAAAAGTCGTCTGCTGCTATTGCGTCAAAATGCGTCTGCAGGTGGGAAAGGGTTAAACTTTATACATATAAGGAAAGGGTTAGTACCTAGGGTGGTTGCCGAAGTTAGTTGCTGCAGAGGCTTCAGAAATGCATCTATATGTGGGAACGAGTTATCTGACCATAAAACAATCTGCCTGCCAAGCAAATCATTCAAATATTATAACGATTGCAGTGAACGACTGTTAGAATATAATGGTTTCCAAAAGCATCTACTGCAGTGGCATCAAATGATGTCTGCATCGCTCTAGACAAATGATGCATTTTGTGTTATAAAAATCCTTTTATTTATTTTTTTCGAAAATGAAAAGGCAAACATTTCAATTTGACACTCTTGAAATTATCACCCTTTGTTTTTCACTCGATGTAAGTAATTTTGATAATAAACTGAAGCAAACAATTATCTTCATTTAAGTTTAGTTTAAACTTATTTATTTTACATAGATTGCGATACAAGCTTTGGACTTATATTAATTACGCTCGATGTCTGCTTCCTTGAAACATGACCAGTACTCGGGCTGTTTGCGTGGAAAAATACCAAAGGCAGAACCCTCTCGTCACAGGGTCCTTTGGTACGAGAGGCCGACGCTCTTCAACATTTAAGACAGGCATCAATTGAATATTGTAGTTCCACTGGATCAAAGTCATAGCTTATGTCATTTTGTATGCATTCACATTTTACTTTGCAGTGTTAATTATTTTTCCCTTAGGAAATAATTTCTTGGTTGTCTGTTGAACTGTCCCTCAATCTGTCTGTCTGCACTTTTGACATAATCTGGTTTTATTTAGCAGATGATACACATGTTTAACCCTTTCCCTCATATAGACGCTTTCTGACGCCTCTGCAGCAGATGCCTTTTGAAAACATAGTGACAAAAGAAGAAATTGCTCAAAACGAGCAATTTCTCCTTTTGCCACAATGTTTTCCACTTTTGGTCATAGGTTATCCATTCAATTATAGAGATTTTCTATGTTTTGACAAAATATGTTCAAAGTCGTCTGCTGCAGAATTGTAGTATGAGGGAAAGGGTTAACAAACGATTTAGAAAATATTTTGACAAAAATATATGGAAAATCTCTGTCAAGGTAATTACAATGATTGAAAATATTGTGGCAGAAGGGGAAATTAATCTTCAATGTTTACAAAAGTCTTCTGCTGCAGAGGAATCAAAATGTGTCTGTAGCTGGGAAATAGTTGCCCTTCTTTTCCTCAGTTGTTGTGAACTGGTCAATTTAGAAAAGTTGTAAATACATGGCCCAAACGAGATTATGCAACTTGATCCAATTTCAGATTTTATCGTACAAGTGAGCGTTTCGACCGGCATAATGCTGGACCCAGTCTACACTGGGAAGGCTGTCAAAGGGCTGGTACACGAGTTGAACAATAATGCTGATATGTTTAAAGGCAGGCGAGTCCTATATTTACATACAGGTGAGAAAACTTACAAGTAATGTTGGGGCATTAAAGGGTCTAATTGTGTTTCAGTATCACATATAAATGGATGAACTTAACCCTTTCCCACATACAACAAATCTGCAGCAGAAGACTTTGAAAATATAGTCACAAAAACCTGAAAAATCTCCAAAAAGATGGCTTAATTGTTTAATTAGAGTTAGAAACATTGTGGCCACAGGAGAAATTGCTCATCATGAGCAATTTCTCCTTTGGCCACAATGTTTTCAAAAGTCATCTGCTGCTATTGTGTCCAAATGCATCTACAGGTGGAAAAAGGTTAAATAATGTGAGACCATGTATATGCATTTCAATTTGTGAACCTAAATAATAGTAATTTTCACACGAAGAAGTAAACCATAGGGAAATTTGCAGACAGTAAATGAAGAGGAACTAAAGCATATTCTAGAATAAAAGAATGTTACTATAGCATATACTAGAAGAAAAGAATGTTACTATAGCATATTCTAGAAGAAAAGAATGTTACTATAACATATTCTAGAAGAAAAGGATGTTAAAAAAGTATAATTTACATTAAAACAATGATTGACTTCGGTAAAGGTAGATACCAGATTTATCAATCTCTCCCAAAGTCAATACATGTACATGTTATTGTATAATATCTCGTGATAAGCACACTACTTGAGGTACACAGACGTATTTCTATGCTGAAATACCGTGTTTGGCTAAATTTTGCTTAAAGACTTCTCAAAACATCATCGCCGAGCCCTGGGAGCTCAGTTGGTAGTGATGCTAGCTGTCAATCCAGGATTTGTGTGACAAGTGTCATTCGTCTTCCATTAATGGGCTTACAGTCTATGTGGAAAAGCAGTCAGTTGTCTGGAAAGAATGTTGTGTGGAGTACTGGTGTGAGGAAGCCAGAAAACACATGAGAAGTTACACTGGCCGCCGTGATATGACAACAATTGTTGAAAACGGCGTCAATCTCTGTATTCTGAAAGTGATTGTGACAATAAGCACCTGTCATAAACTAGCACTTGGGTAAGTTGGAAGTTAGGGATTGTTTGGGTAGAGTGTAAACCAGGAAACACACTCTTAACCTTTTCCCTCAACTGACAATTCTGCAGCAGAAGACTTTGTAAGTATTTTGTCAAAATATAGGAAATCTCTATAATTGAATGGATAACCTATGACAAAAAGTGTTAACATTGTGGCAAAAGGAGAAATTGCACGTTTTGTGCAATTTCTTCTTTTGTCACAATGTTTTCAAAAAGCTGTCTGCTGCAAAAAGCGTCAGAAAGTGTCTATATGAGGGAAAGGGTTAAGTACAACCATTCTTAGAACGTCTAGCACATTTAGTTTCAACCCTTTCATCAAACGGACACTTTCTGGAGCCTCTGTAGCAGACGACTTTTCAAAACAACATGCCACAATGTTTCAACTTTATTCAATAATTAAGTTTCCATTTGTAAAGATTTTCCATAATTTTATCAAAATAATTTCAAAGTTTTTTGCTGCTGATTTGTTGTATGAGGGAAAGGGTTAAAACAACAATTTGTTATATAGTCCCTTTAATTAAAAGGAGACCCAATTGTTTCAAATGACACAGTTTTAATCCTTTGCGTCATGCAGACATACCAGTAACTTTAACACACATGCGGCAAACACTGATTGAGAAAAATCTTCATTGCCCTCAAATCTTATTAATAATTATAATGTATTCCATTTATAAAGACTTTTCATGAACTTTTGTGTTTGTTTTTGGAAGTTGTATGCTGCACATTTGTTGCATGTTGGAAATGGTTATAAAGTCACTTCTCCCTTACCTTTCAGGTGGTGTATTTGGTCTGTACGATGGTAGGATTAATGCTGCCCTGACTGCGAACACCTCTTCTGTGACAAATCGTGTTAAAATATGGACTGATATTGATGATTCTCCATTCTGCGATAAATAGATTATCCATTCTGCGACTAACAATGTTAAACTATAGACTGATATTGATTATTATCCATTCTGCGACTAACAGTGTTAAATTGCTAGGTCAAAATTAAGAAATATCTTATTGATACTCAAGAGACTGCAGTTTTGACTGAAGAAACCTTATTAGTCTGTTTGTCTTGAGTTTTTATATGGGTCATGTTAGGTCGTGGGGTGGGGGGAGTCGGGCACGGGCCCCTGCTAAATCCGCCACTACATTTGCCACGCTTTTTCTTTGTTTACCATTAATTTTTCGACGCATGGGTCCTACGCCCCCTTACCTCCCCCCCCCCGGTTTATCCGCCACTGTATATTTCACGCGACTTCTTTCTTTTTTTCCGTTCCTCTTCGCGAATGTTAATAATGTTAACAAGCGTCCATATTTGACCTCTCGGCGCATTAATTTTTAAAGCATTTCTTAAACTTATATTGGAGTACTCATGCCTTAAGTTTTTCACTGATGTTCCAACAACATTAAAATGATATTTATGGGGGAGATCCTAACCTTTCAAATGCAGTTTTGTTGAATCCATGATGAACTATTTTTCTTGCGCAGTTTCTCATGCGTTGTTTGGTGCTAACTCTGAAAAAAAAGGTATTACTACTATGACCAGGGGCTAAAGCCCCAGGCCAAAAATTGGTAAACGCAGCATAAAACACCGTAAAAACGATATAAATCATGATGCGAAGCGCTAGATTGTGTTTCCCACCAACCTAGTTCCACTGTCTGCTGAGTCTGTAAATTTGTATTCTAGCATATTGTATGTTTTCTCTATCTTTTTTTTTTGTTTATCTAAGTCGAGTTGAAGCCAAAATATTTCTTAAGTTTACATGTTTTGAAGATGTAGGAATGAAGGCCCTATCACACCCATTCCATTCTTAGGACCATTATCGGAATATTATCAACATGATATTAACAGGGTCATATCAATTTGAGAAAATTATGTTTTGCATGTAGAAGAATTTATATAAGTTTTAATAACTTGTTTCCTAATCCATGCTGATAAATAAATCAATATTATTTATAATTAACTTGTAAATGGATGTGTAAAATTATATGAAAAAAAGAGTGTTTAAACTAAGATTGGTTGGAGAGAATGTATTTTGTACTTGTACATATTATCATGCAATGTTTTCTTATTATTTATTATAGATCTGTCTATCTTACAGAGTTATTTAAAAATATGGAATCCGAGAGGCCGTAATAAACAGTCCTTGTAGGAGTCAACGGGTAAAAAACCCTTGCTCATCTGCAAACATATGTAATACCTTTTCCACAAACGATATGTGACTCCTAAGATGCTGACCACTTTTGAAAACATTGTGGGAAAGGAGAAATTGCTAAAAAATGGAAAAAAAAAAAAAATCAGTATATGAGCCGCCTAGTGTGATTTCCAACAATGGGGCAAATATTATGTCACGCAGAAAAGCGTGATCAATCTTGATGTCATTTTCGAGCTTGATGCAATAAAATCCAGCACATACTTTCTCACAAAGCGTGATTAAACTTGACGTAATTTTTTAGCTCGATGCTTATAAATCCAACGCGTACCTTCACACAAAGCGTGTTTACATCTTTTGACACATCTGCAGCAAACGTCTTTTGAAAATGTGGGATAAAGAGAAGTTGCTATTAATAATCCATTTCTCCTTTTCCCATAACATTAAGTTGTCTGACGCACATATGTTCGAAGAACACACACATCTTACTCATGCTTACCAACCCTCCAGATTCAATCGTGAGTCTCACGATTTGTAGGGCGTAACCCCACTCCCACGATCGTGAGGGAGAAACTCACGATTTTCGAAAATTCGAAAATTAAAAAAAAAAAAAAAAAAAAAAAAAAAAATTTCTCTTTTTAAAATCAAATCATGAGGATAAATGTACTGAAAATTACTACAATCATTTTCTAACATCAACTTTTTAACATATTGTCACTGATAAAAGGCCCTTTCTTTCAACAAGTTCAAAACAATGTGTGTAGCTCAACTAAATGATTAATACATGTATGTATATTTCTTCTCCATGTGTCTTTATTCCATTGGTACCCGTATTTTTCATTCAAAAGTATGTCTATAAATTAAAATGTTGTTAATATATATTAAATATTGAAAGTATTGTACATGTATCCCTGCATAGTTATCTAAATTCCGTTCTATTATGAACATTTCTACTGTTAAATTCATGGCGCTGAAAATCTCCCCCTTCAAACCCCAATCCCCCACTTTGAGATTATGAAACTCCCCCTTGAGGATGAGAAAAGGTTGGTAAGCATGAAGTCTATGAAGTGTACCTTAAGGCTTACTGATCTTTTATTATATAAATAACTATACATAGGAATTAGAAACAGTTCCGATTAAACAATTACTTCAAGCTGGGCCAATAATACGTTTATGTGGTCCCAGCTTAAAGTAACAATCAAATAAGTTTTAAGAATGAAAACAAAATGGAGTCCTTAAATTGTTTCATTTAAATATTTGATATTTATTGGTGATTCTTGTATTCAATATAAAAACTATTTTATTTTTGAGCCTCATTTAAAAAGGAAAATAGAAAATTACCTCCCTCTTAAAGTCATGCCATTTTCTTTTTTGAATACTTATTAACACTACTTAATACCATGCACATACATCGAGGTTTCGAATCACACGAAATACCACATTTTTGTAATATACATACTTTTTCTCATGTTAAAATTGTAAGATAAGAAGTTAAACCATTAAATGAGTTAATATATTTTTGTTATAATTTATTATTTCTAACATTACTGGAACGTGAATACCCCCATTTAGTTGTGCACTTTCTGCAGTAGGAATTGCTCGTTTAAATCTGATGACTTCCTTTAACAGGTCGACTAAAAGTATCTTTCTGGTCTGAATTCTAAATAGTTTCTCGAGTAAAAACATAAGAAAAAAAGGAGACTTGCAAATTTTAACAAACCTTTTCGAGGGATTAATTTTGAATAACTAGTTGTATTTTTTTGCATGAAATAAAGGTGTCGCATGTCACTCTAGGGGTTTCGTTCATACCAATGACTAAACATGGTAGTAATGGTTACAATACACCCAAATAATCCTTCTTTTTTTCCATGTAAATCGACCAGTTTCAGTCCTCAATTGTCCACTTTCTAAGCGTTTCTCATGTGGAAAACTATATATCATTGAAAAGAGTTACCTCCTTGCTTTAAAACAATCCAAAGAAAATGTGAGATCATGCATTATGCAAGAAAGAACTCGCCAGGCGAAAATGGTAACTGTCATTTTGGACCAAATCAGGCCCGGACAAAACCGGTGTTTAGCATTCTCTACCTTCACTTTCAAACAAGGTCCAAATACTAAAAGTGATCAAATCAATCATGTCCAGTGCATCCTATACACATTCACAATGCATTTAAACTCAATTTCATATATTCAATACATTCTGATGATGGTATACACTCATTTCTATGAAAACAGAGGGGTTTTTTAGGGACTATAGTACCGTAGATCAGCAAGCCAGCGGATGTATTTAGAGTAATTTGACCTAATGGCTTTCCCTCCTTGACGTCCAGGAGTGTGGGGTTAATATTATTATTGGCTCGCGTGTGTCATGATAAATGGACCAGCAGTAATGGTAAATTTCCTTGGGAACGCCGGGATATAACTGAAATACTGTTAAAAGCGGCGTAAAACACAATAGAAACAGACACATAGGAAAGCCAACATTCAAAAGTGTTAGACCAGCGTATCCAGATCAGTCTATGATATCACGCAGTCTGAGCAATCAAGCATCATAGCATGATACGACGACCTGTTATGACCATACACAAAAGTGCATTCAAAGATACTGATTATAACCGACATTATTGTCAAAACCACCGATATTCGGCTTTCTTCCGGATCCGTCCGTTCATTCCATAACGGTTTTGCCAATCATTACTAATTGAACTCTCATAATGTGGAAAGATTAGAAATTGATAACAATAATGAAGATTCAGGAGATCTGAGGCTCTAACGAGAACAATGTTACGGGCAGGGGCGTAGCTTTGCAATAATCAATGTGTAGGCCGTCTCGTGAGAAAATTAACATTAACTCTGCGTAAAGTATCGACCCGGATCAGCCTAAGCATGCCACACAGGCCTACCCGGATAGACACTTTTCGCCTCCTGTGGATTTTCTGTTTCAGGAATAACTTCTCTATGCATCTATCCCCCTAAGACGGAATGTGTCGGCCGGATCAGTCTGCGCGGACAGCGCAGGCTGATCTGGTCGATACATTACGCGGATGTCTATCGCCGCAGCTGCATTTTGAGACAAAATGTGTAGGCACGTGCCTACAGTGCCTAAAGGGAGCTACGCCCCTGACGAGATAAAGCCTCCGTGTGTATATATAGGCCCTCGATACGTTAATCGTGCCAGTGCAACTTAGTTTGTTGAACGGATTCCAATACAGGACGAAATACCATGTCGTTTCGCTGCGTTTTTTTCTTGGGTATCTTGATACTATCATTGGCTTTAAATAGTAAATCATATTATGCAACGGCCGTGAGGTAAGTGATTTTATGGCTTCAGGAAATGTTTCATAGTTTATTTTATTTTATTTGTCTTCTATGGGGCATAACCAGCAGCCCATTTGGACACTAATTACAGCAGCAAACACAGTTTAGGAAACACGTTGATTAAACAAAATGTTTTGGGGAAAAACGTGACAATCGTCAGTAGTGCGAGTTTATTTATTAAATAGAGTTGAAAACATTGTGGCAATTACTCCTTTTACCACAATGTTTTCAAAAGTCGTCTGGTGCAGAGGCGTCAGAAAGACTATGTATGAGGGAAAGGGTTAAAGAACATGTAAAACATATAATGTTTATTTATGTTATTGAAGAAGGTTTCAGAATAAGACCAGCAATAACTAAACTGGTAATGAAAAGCATGCCACATTTATTACTAGGTACTAATGTAAAAGAAACCGAAAACAATTTGTTCATCCTTACTTCATTATATTGGTAAAAGTGAGCAAAAATCTTTAAAAATTGTCGCAGTTTAATTCAAACTTCGAAACTAATTATTTGTGTTACGTTAACAAGATTACACAATTTTAAAGGTGCTGAATTCCAGATGGTGATCAACACTTTAAAATGTTGGAACTTCTGAAAGTATTGCGAATGGTGACAACATAGTAACCCAGCAAGCAAGCACAACTGGGGCCCATATGGGCTGTACCTGGGCAAGCTCTATATTGGCGACCGATGTGGGACCAATCTGGGACCCATATTAGAAAGTTCTGCCCTTACTTGACCCACATGGGACCCATGACAAAGTAACTTTTCAGAAATATATAAGTTAAATGTATAAGAAATAAATAAACGTTGAAAGCAGAAAAGCTGGTCCTTTTTTCTGTAATTTTATGAATGTTTTTTTATTGATACCTGTTTGGCTGTGTGTAGATTACTTATGTGGGACCCATGCGGGACCCATATAAGAAGGTGTTGCCCTACTGGGGCCCATATGGGGCTATACATGTGTAAGCCCTGTATTGGTGACCGATGTGGGACCCATCTGGGACCCATATTAGAAAATTCTGCCCTTACTGGACCCACATGGGACCCATGACACAGTTACTTTTCAGAAATATATAAGTTAAATGTATAAAAAATAAATATACGTCAAAAACCAAAAAGCTGGGTTTTTTTCTGAAATGTTATGAATGTTCATTTAGTGATACCTTTGTGTGGATTACTTATGTGGGACCCATGTGGGACCCATATTAGAAGGTGTTACCGTACTGGGGCCCATATGGGCTGTACATTGGTAAGCCCTGTATTGGTGACAAATGTGGGACCCATCTGGGACCCATATTAGAAAGTTCTGCCCTTACTGGACCCACATGGGACCCATGACAGTTACTTTTCAGAAATATATAAGTTAAATGTGTGTGAATCACTTATGTGGGACCCATGTGGGACCCATATTAGAAGGTGTTGCCCTAATATGACCCACGTGGGGCCTATATGAGAAATGCTTCCTTCTTAAACTATATAAAATATGGTAAAACATTGAAAGATTTTATCAGCTGGTCTTTTGTTAGTCATTTCTGGAATGTTCTTTCATAACTGCGAAGCATTCACAATGAAAGTCCTGTATTGATTTCACTTGTGGGACCCATGTAGGACCAGTATGGGACATATATGAAGAAAGAGTCCTTGCTTAACAGTATAATTAAAATGCAATTTATGTAATATTAGGAATGTTTTCATATAAATTTAGATATTTAGTTTGTATATATACATGCATTGGTTACCCATGTGGGACCCATGTGGGACCCATATTAGGAGGGTTTGCCCTTATAGTATAGGACCCACAATGGACATTTATTAAAAAATAGTCATGCTTCTACATTATTAAATACAAAAAATATTGAAAGGTGATAGAAGCTGATCTTGAAATGTAAATTTAGGAATGTTCTTTCATAAAAACGAAGTTTGCACATTGAAAGTCCTGTGTTGATACCCATGTGGGACCCACATAGGGTGTGCCTTTATATGACCCACATGGAACCTATATGTGTATTAAACTAAATAAGATGCGACACTCGATGAAATGTGGTAAAGTCTGTTTTTTTTTCTGATTTTTTTATGAATAAATTAAGTCGTGTACTTTAAAAGTCCTGTATATCCCAATGGATTTGCCCTGATAGTACCCACATGGGACCAATTAGGGAAACCTTTTTAAAAATATAATAATTAACACCATCAACAGTGAGACAGTCAAAAGCAAAACTAAAATCATGAGAAATTTGTTATTTTTTCAATAATGTAAATCTGATAATTGAAATAGCCAAAATATTATGTTAATCCTACCAGCAGTACTTTGATTTCTAGAAAGGAACAACAACAACAATTATGCGCCATTTTTGAAGAGACGAAATAAAGGCGAATTCAACGGGAAACTGGTTTTGATTATAGGAATATACAAGGTAAAATAATACAAAGCCCACTTTTGCAATAGATGATCTTTTTGTCATTTCTTTGGTCTTTTCATGCGTATGTGAAGCTTTTGTTAACTGTGAAGCTGATTTGCATTTATCTGACTGTCATGTAATTTCGCGAGTAAATTTATAGTTTTGCTTTTGTTACGTGAAATCAGAGACATATAAACAGGTGTTTATATGTCTCTGGTGAAAAAGAGCTCTACTGTGTATGTGTTGGAACATATTTTGACAATTGAGTGTCGAGAAAGAAATAACCTCTGGTATGGTCGATACATGCACATTGTTCATTAAATATTTATGATGTAAATTTAAGTATATATATAATATAAAAAAATAGTTATTTGTGTTCCAAGTTCCTTTGTCTATAAGTTACTTAATTAGTTGTATTGATAAACACATTTGAAAACAATTATAAATGAGTAGAACATCTCAATACTGGCATAATTACTGGAGAGTAAGGTCTAGTGTGAATGATCATTTGTCAAATATACAATGCATGACTATTCAGTTAGTCATACAGCCATGGTGTTTTAGCTATGATACCTAGTGTAATTAGTCAATAACTCATGTATGTATGTGTTCTTTCAGGAGCTCCCCAAAGGAATCCATCAACAAAAATGCTACAAGGAATGATATGAAGCTGGAGTTAAGGAAATGGCTGTCTGGTGCTCGTGACAGGGATGGAGGAAGAAAAAAAGGGCAACAAAGATAAATGAACATTTGCCTCGACACAGTGATACGGAAAATTCGGATGTAGAAAGTTAGCACAAATAAGTTTGACATGTCTGCAGCAGACAACTTTTGAAAACATTGTGGCAAAAGGAGAAATTGCTAATAATTAGCAATTTCTCCTTTTGCCACGATGTTTTCATCTTTATTCAATTTATAATTTTTTTTTTAAACATTCTCCTAGGTGTGTTCAAAGTCTTCTGCATGCACAAATGGCTCGAATATTCGAATAATTTGTGATTCAATATTCGAATACTAATTTTGGTATTCGTTGCCAACCCTAGTAAAATATGTTCTGGTTATTGAAGATCATAAATATACATGTAATATAGTGTCCCTGATGTATATAAGTAGTTTGTGACATATTTCATATTATACAAGATGTAATTATATGTATAATTCTTTCAATTATTACACCATTCACTCTTTCGAAACCATATTTGAGCCTGTTGATTGAGATTTGGTAAAAGTTGGCATTTCCGAACAGAGTAGGTTCAGATCAGCCTGTACATGTACATCAGCATATGAGAATCTACATAAGTTAACAGAAACTTCTAAGAAGTGGTTTTATTATTTTGGTTTTATTTAGCTTCACCATAATAGGTAATTCTGCAAAGCGAGGTAAATAAAACCAAAAAAATAATAAGAAGAAGTGGATGTAAGTGATGTGTGAACAGTTTATATCTTGACAAAACAAGATTCAAAGACTGATCTTGATCTACACTGTTCACAAAACGTTTGCTAGTACATTATATCATGGCTTGTATTAAGCTTTTACCACATACAGCAAATCTGCAGCAGAAAGCATTGAAATTATCTACACAAAAACAAAGAAAGTCTACATAAATGAAGATATAATTATGGAAAAAAGTTGAAAACCTTGTAGCAAAAGGAGAAATTGCTCGTTTTGAGCAATTTCTTCTTCTGTCACTATGTTTTCTAAAAGCTGTCTGCTTGTGTTATGTGTTATACATTAGATGCATTTGTTTTTATTTAAGATCCAATGTTACCATAGATCTAAAAAACACTTTTCAATTTCAGCTTGTCTGTTTTTGGAAGAAAAATAGTCTGGATACACTTAATTGATGTCATTGTCAAAACACTTTAAAGTTACCTCAATATTCAAAAACCGATAAACATTTTCAAAATGAAACTTAGTAAACATGTACCTTGGAACAATAAGCATGTCTGTGCCAACTCCCATAACTCTGGCTTCAGTAATTATTCAGAAATGCCCCTTTTTCACCTTAGAATAAAGCAGACAAGCATTTGATTGGTAGTGCTTTTGTTGTTCTTTGTAGTGTTATTATTGTCGATTCTGTTATACATTGCTACTATTAACTACATATTTAATCTCATTTCTATAATTTGTGTTTTGATTTATGATATGTCTTTGTTTCTTACGATTCAAAAAATCACTGTTCAAAATTTAATTTTTATTTCCTTAGTTGGCCCTTATTCTCGGATATGTCTTAAAATTACGGTATTTATATGTAATATATCCCATGGCCAGTAAAATTAAATTCTGACGGTGTGCAGAATACAGTGCATAATTATACATTAACATCATCTGGCACAAAGTGGAAACTGAAAATGTATAGATATTTTACAAGCCTCATATTCCAGTGCTTAGCCAGATGAGTTTTACAGTGCCATCATAGCCCTCTTCGTTTGATGGTTTTTGTTGTTGTCGTTAGATAACTCAGGTGATCGATTTAGGGCCATCTTGTTTTCAAATTATCATCACACTTTGAGATTAAGACATTATTAAGAAGTTATTTCACACGAATCTAAGTTAGAGCTATGAATTCACTTGTTTTAAAAAAAGTATATATTGAATGTTGTTATACCTCACATGACTTTGTAATGTTAAATTCTCATATACTCATCATGGGCAATTTCTTACTGTCTCATGCTTACAGTACATTTTTGACCGGTAAACAGTATACTAGCTGTTACATGGCAAGCGCGTTAAAATGTTGGTTATGCACGTCCATGACGTCATCTCAAACAATAACGTCACCTTTTAGACGCGCGTGCCATGTAACAGTATACGGTTAACGGTATATTCATATGTGTGTGTTACATTGTAGTAGATCTACCCATGTTCACCTCCCCTACAAAGATACTGAATAAATTGAATAAACATGTCATTTTGTTCGGTAAAATAAAATAAATAATGCATGGCTTCGCCTCGGGTAACAGTATTTTTCTCATGTTGACAATATGTACTGTCACACTGGAAGCCATGCAATATTTATATAATATAAGGTTAGTGGCTTAATTCTAGTCAAATTCTTCCTGTAAGTAAAACCATTTATATACCGACTAAAGTTATTTCACACAAATCTAGTCAGAGCTATGAATTCACTTGTTAAGAAGTATATATTGAATGATATAAGGTTAGTGGCTTAATTCTAGTCAAATTCTTTCTATAAGTAGAACCATTTTGTTATATACCGACTATTAATCAAAATGTCAGTGCATCATTATTTCATTTTCAATAACCTTGTTTGTGTCCAACACGTTTTTTAACATGCTTTGCAGTTTGCTTTCATGTAAACACTACTTTAATTGTTTCTTATATTTCAAATTTTAAATAATTATGGATGCAATAGTCTGTCGAGCTGTCTATGGTCTACATATATTTTGTCAGGCTGCATAATAATATGTTTTGTATTAAATTGTCTATTTTTAAAATGATATCAAGTAGTTTGTCAAAATATGCCTTAATAACATCAACCCACTTTTACAATGGTTCGATACCTGTTTGCCCATAATGGTCGATATCTGTTTTCCCATAATGGTCCGATACCTGTTTGCCAATATTGTGCCCACGAGGGTCCCATGTTGGACCCATATCTTAACCCGTATGGGACCCATGCCAATACCGGTTGCACTTTCCATGTGGGTACCACATGGGTTACCCATCTGGGGCCCATAAAGGAATCTATATGGGACCCATATCTGTTTGCCCACATCGGTCCCATGTTGAGCCCACGTGGGTCCCATGTTGGACCCATATCTTAACCCGTATGGAACCCATGCCAATACCGGTTGCACTTTCCATGTGGGTACCACATGGGTTACCCATCTGGGGCCCATAAAGGAATCTATATGGGACCCATATATGTTTGCCCATAACGGTCCCATGTTGAGCCCATGTGGGTCCCATGTTGGACCCATATAATAACCCGTATGGGACCCATGCCAATACCGGTTGCACTTTCCATGTGGGTACCACATGGGTTACCCATCTGGGGCCCATAATGAAATCGATATGGGACCCATTAGGGTCCCATATATTTTGCTAACTGGGAAGTAGTTCAAAACTATTTTGGCAGTAAATGTTGAAAAACTGTCAATTAAAAATCATGAAAATGTTCAAAATTTGGCTTACTGGGTATGTCTACCCAGTAAAAATGAAGCATAAACGATCAATATCTAGATGTTCATTGTACTGGAAAGTGAAAATATTACTCTCAGAGTTATGATTCTTATATTTGAAGACACCTTTTGAACAGTTTTAACTACTATCTATAATCTGGGGTTTATCAACTTTTAATGTCTGTTTTTGTCTTGAACCATATTAAGTTTGTCCGGCGATACTACATGGCAAATAGGGAATTCACTTATCTGCTCGCGTTGTCACGTAGGCTGAATCTGAATCGATTCTGGCCGCACCGTCCTATAGCTCGGCTTTCGTGAACGAAGGCCTATGTTATGAATTATATATAATACAAAAAAATACAATAACTGAAAAGTTTATTAAACAGAAAGAACTGCTCATAATGACCATAATGACCAAACTCTCCATGTTTCAGAATTTCCCTTAACCCTTTCCCTCATATAGACGCTTTCTGACGCCTCTGCAGCAGACAGCTTTTTGAAAACATAGTGACAAAAGAGGAAATTGCTCGAAACGAGCAATTTCTCCTTTTGCCACAATGTTTTCCACTTTTATTCATACTCCATTCAATTATAGAAAGTTTCTATTATTGGAAAAAATATGTTCAAAGTCGTCTGCTGCAGAATTGTCGTATGGAGGAAAGAGTTATCTTCTAACATCGGTTTAGTCTGTTCATTATATACACAAGTTCCTATCTATTGTATATATTGTGTTACATAACAACTAGAGGTAAAGACAAATACAAAATTATGTGGGCAAAACTATATTCGAGAGCTTGGCGTGAAACGGTTGTAACTAAAATTGGTATTTTTTTTACCAAGGTTAATCACTTCACCATAAAGTCTTTATAAGCGTTAAATCATTTTTCTTGGTAAACAATGGAAATGTAGGTGTCATTGCTCGTTCTGAGCAATGGCACCTAAATTTGCATTGTTTACAAAAGGGTCAAAATTGACCCTAAACCAGGGTTTTCGAAATAGGATTTAATTTACAACTGTTTCACGCCAAGCCCTCGATATGTACTGTATAGTATATGGCCCGGTGGCCTTAATATTTAAATAAAATATTTGAATACTCATGTCGTCAGACTTTTAATGATAATGTTCTAAAACAATATTAAAATAGTTTTTTAAAAACATTAACATTGTAGACTGGAACTGCGTTATTTGTGAAAGTAAAGAAAAAATACCATCAGTTTGGGTTTTAAAAAAAGAGAATGCTCTCACGTTGTTGGGGTGACAATTTTCAAAGAACAAGATCTACAAGCATTTTGAAAAACCACTTAGGGTCGAACGTAAGGGAAGCCTGCCATGTTCGTTCTAATTTAATTTTTCCCACTTAAAGATGACTTTTGAAAACTTTGTGACGAAAGGAGAAATTACATCATGTGCTGCAATGTTTTCAACTCCATTCAACAATTATACTTTCAATTACTGAGAATGTCCGTTACTTTTCGTTCGTGCTTTTAAAAGACGTCAACTGCAAATTTGTTGTAGGGGAAAAAGTTTAATAGTAGTTTTGATATTGATAATCAATTATTGTAGAGCTGAAAAGGCGCAGTGATGAGTTTACTATATTATTAAACCAGGACCGCCTTGGCGGTGTAGTAATTGAGCGTCCGCGGAGGTCGCGGGTTCGATCCCCGGCTGGATCATTTAAAAATGGTAGTAATGGCTGCCAACCTTGGCGCTTAGATTTGCTTAGTTAGCATTACGACTGACTGGCTGGTGTCAGGATAAATGGACCAGTAGTGATAATAACTTACCCAGGAACCGCCGTGATATAACTGAAAACAAATGTAGAAAGCGGCATAAAACACCAAGCAATTAATCAATACATTTCACAGAAGTTATATATACTACGTTTCGCCTGACGCAGTTCGTTGTAAAGGACCGCAGTATAAAGGTCAAACACCAACACGTTATTGCGGTTTTTATTGCGACCACCCTTTGTCCGTTGTCCGTCCAACGTTAATTTCAAACTACTTCTCATTCTGAAATTGTGTCCAAATTAACAGGAATGTTTCTGTTGTGGTCCTTTTTCGGACTTGTTCAAATGATTTAATTTTATGTAGCACTTCGGTTGCTGTTGCAACAAAAAGGGGATATCCCAATTTTAGATGTCTTTGAAAAGAGGTTAAATGAGATAATTTTAAAAGTATTCTCTTCTGAATCTTCTTGTTTGATTACAAGATAATTTGACAAAAACGTTCATTAGGTTGACCCTCTACAAAAAATCGCTCAAAACATATTAATGTTTAAAAAAACATCGCTGTCCGGGCATTTGGCTAGACAGCCTTCAATTATATTGTTTGTCTTATAAATGGCTACTTTTGGCTTTCTGCAGCTTATTTAGAATGTCGTATTACAAATGTACTTTACCGATATGTTGGGTTTTTTACAGTGCCTCCTTGCTCTTTCCCATTCTAAATTAAATATTCCTTGACATAAGCAGTTACACATGTGTTACTATACCATCACTTAGATGATAAATTGATGACCATCTTGGCCCTCTTGTTAGTTTTGCCATACTTTTTTTTCAATCGCGCCTCGGTCCTGAGTTCGACCATTTAAATATATTAATCTATTCACATAAAATACACAATTACATAACCTTTGTATAACAACACTCTTTTAATAGTTTTGATGAAGTTATGGCTCTTATTCAACCTGTTTGCGCACACACAAAAAATGTCCAAACGATAACTGAAAGGACTGACGGATTATAATACTATTTAGTACATGAGTTAAAGACCATGAACTATTAGTCAAGATCAACTTTGATTAGAAACCATCAATCTAATGAAGTTGTTGCTCCTTTTTACTTTAAAATTCACACCATAAAAGGTATCCGAACGATAGCTCATGAAAGGCTTGGTGAATTTAAATAATATTAAGAAGATGGGTTTAAGACCATTTAGAAGGCAACAGGTCAATTTCGACTTAGGTTAGAACCACCAATTGTTTTTGAAGAAGTGTGGTCCCTTTTTAAAATTGAAAAAAACAAAACAACCCCGGACTCGTGAAATGGTCGATTGACTTATATGAGGGTTTTTCAAAAAGTCCGTGGAAGAGGGCTATTATTTCAATAGTATGGCAGATATGTTGCTGGAAGTTTATATACATATTGTTTGATTCAATATAATTTTGAATGTCATAACTATTACTCACGTGCATATTGCGTTATCGTAAATACGGTAACTTCACGTAGCAAATACCGGCTCAACACATTTTGACGTTGACGTCAACGTATAACGTATCCGTGCATAATAACTCAACTAAAGTCAACCGGTGCTTTTCAAAATACTCTCAATGGGAGACATCAGTCAGTTATCTCCCTTTAATACTCTCTAAATCTAGCTTGGTCCTATCATTTGGTTTCCTCTGTTTTTATCATTGGTTTCTTTGCACTGGATGGTGCACTTATAATTGCATTTTCTTGGCCAACTGTTATTAGATTGATTAGTAATTCCACATTTGTTTTCTTTAAACACTGCTATGTGAATTTTCTCTTTTGAATCATCACTTTAATTAACACATTTATGATTAATGTGTACAGAGTAATTGCAATATCTCATTGCGAAATAGCGATAAAGACAAAGGATTCCAACTTAAAGAACCTACCAACTATTTGGTCTTCCTTGGTCTTTATCTGACAAGGGAGATAATACAATTATCACTAATGTCCCTCATTGAAAGAAAAAGCCACTTTATATGTTCAAGCCATGATTCTAGAAACAACGTCTAAATGATTCTGTCTGTATGTTAGATATAGACACATGAGCCGTCCTGCGAGAAAACCAACAGTATGACCTCTGCGTAATATATTGACCCAGATCAGCCTGCGCATTCCGCGCAGACTGATCCGGGTCGACACATTCCGTCTCAATGAGAAAGAGGTATAGAGTAATGATTCCTGAAACAGAAAATCCAGAGGAGGCGAAAAGTGTCAATCCGGGTAAGCCTGCGCTGCATGCTCAGACTGATCCGGGTTGATACTTTACGCAGAGTCCACAATGTTGGTTTTCTCGCGGGACGGCTTACATGTTTTTGTGTACGGGTTATTACGATCAAGTTTGACCAATGGTTACAAACCACGTGTTCACGTGAAAAGGCAGTATTTGTGGGTGTATTAATCACTTCCAGTGATAGCTCTAGTTCTTTTTTGTCATAAAAAAATGTCACAATATCGTATTGGCTAATAACTCGTACAAAGCATTGCATACTACTCTCGCTGTTTTTTATTATGTTGTCAGAAATTTTACAAGAAGATTGTCAGCGTCAAATTATTCAAGAATCAAGAGAAATCTGATCAACAATGAAATATGTCACAGGCTCAAACAATATAGTAGGTCATAAAGGTTTTGAACTCTTTCCCTGACATTTTATCTTAAGAGTCATCTGCTTTTTCCAAAGTCTGATGGGGTATCGGATTCATTCGCCAACAATTATGTTCGCCCCTTTTCCCGTTCGTCCAAATGGCAAGTTATCTCCCGGGTCCGTTGCCTTAACTTAAGTTTCGATCTATTGTTAATTGTGTGTGCTATGCTTAATATTAGTGGTTTTTTTTTAATATATCGAGGGCTTGGCGTGAAGCGATTGTAACTAAAAACCTATTTTGAAAACCCTGGTTTAGGGGCAATTTTGACCCCTTTGTAAACAATGCAAATTTAGGTGCCATTGCTCAGAACGAGCAATGGCACCTAAATTTCCATTGTTTACCAAGAAAAATTATTTAACGCTTATAAAGACTTAATGGCGAGATGATTAACCTTGGCAAAAAAAATACCAATTTTAGTTACAACCGTTTCACACCAAGCCCTCGATATCTAAAATTGATCCTGTTCGCACCCACCAGTCCCACTTTTGTTAGCCCTTTGGCCGCATTGAATTTTGTCTAACATCGGAAAAGGTGAAACTACCGGCTTGGGGATGTAGTGATATGGGCTCCACTTCGTTTGCAGGTGGTTACGGGTTCGATCCCGGTCGGATCAAACATTTAATACTTTTGCGCTCAGCGTTACGGGGTTAGCATAAAGATTGACCAGCTGGTGTCAGGATACATTGAACGGCACGACCGGTAACTTATCCAGGCAACGCCGTGATATAACTGAACACATGTTGAAAGAGGCGTTAAACAAAAACCATATATACAAACGGCAAAAGCACACATGAGCCGTACCACGAGAAAACCAACAATGTGGACTATGCGTAAAGTATCGACCCGGATCAGCCTAAGCATGCCGCGCAGGATTACCCGGATAGACACTTTTCTTCTCATGTGGATTTTCTGTTTCAGGAATCATTATTCTAAACGTCTATCCCCCCGAAACGGAATATGTCGACCGGGATCAGTCTGCGCAGAGGCCAAACTGTTGGTTTTCTCGCGGGACGTCTCAAATGTCGTGATCAGGGCCATTATAGAATGCTTTCAATTTTTGTATTGCGCATAGTGCATCTGTAGTTCCTCGCTTGATTATGACGTAAAATGGGTAGTAAATAGACACAAGTATCCTTAAATGTGCTCTATGCAATACTTATGTTATAATTGACGAAATTTATAATGTCGACACAATGCTTTAAAACTTGTTTGGACCTATGCCGTCTAAACCAATGGACTTTCAAGGATTCCATTTTTTTTATTGCTTTTCGGTCTCCACACAGCGTTATGAAACGTATACGGAAGACATTAACCTTTTCCCACATATAGACGATTGTTGACGCCTCTGCTGCAGACGACTTTTGTAAACACTGTGTCGAAATGAGAAATTGTTCAAAACGAGCAATTTCTTCTTTAGCCACAATGTTTTGAACTCTTTTTAATAATAAAACCCTTATTTATGAAGATTTTCTCATGTTTTTGTAAATATATTTTCGAAGTCGTCTGCTGCAGATTTGTTGTATGTGGCAAGGGGTTAATCCAAAGTGCTTCGAACGTTTTTTTACTGTCAAGATATTGCCTTCAGGGAAATCTGTTTATTTCACAATGTTAGAAATCGAAAGAAAAAAATAACAAAGCGTTGGCGTGCTTTTGAGATTTTTAAATCGAGCGAAGAAAATCAAAAAAATGTAAACATGTACTTAATACATACGACATTTGCCGTATCTGCAGCAGATTACTTTCCTAAACATTGTGGGAAAAGAGAAATACATGGAGGTCATTTTTCTTCCTACCAAATAAAGTTTATAAACTGTTTATCAAATTATTTGTATGGTAGGTCTTCCATTCCAAAGGGAAGAAAGTCAACTCTTTAATCATCAAATTGTCGAGCACTGATCCTTATCAAGATTTAAAAAAAAAAGGAAATTGAATTGCAGTCCACTCAGTTGATGAGATCAAATTTTGATGAAGAGACGTGGTCAGGACATCCGGACGGAAATGACGTCACGATGCCCTTACGACGTCTCTTCATCAGATAACATGCATTCGTTGACCGATTGGTAACTCTTTCCCAAATGCAGATTTATGTTGACGTATACAACCGTTGAAAACATTGCTACAAAAGGTGAAATTAATCATTATGAGAAATTTCTTCTTTTGCTACAATGTTTTCAATTCTATTCAATAAGTATACTTTCATTTACTGTTCCACGTTTTTTGTCGAATTTAGTTTAAAGTTCTTCTGCTGCATATTTGTTGTAATGAGGAAAGGAAAAATATCGCCAACAGTCTCCGTGTAAAAACAGCCAATTGATTGGGAAGTATATTGTGTTGAGTACTGGAGTACTGGGAAAGCCAGGATACATATGAGTAGGTGATGTGACTGAAAAACTGTTGAAAACGGCATTAAACTCAAATCAATTTAAAATCATTTAACACAGTTCAGCTGATCATGCCTATAAGAGGAGTAAATAATAAACAGTGGTAAACGCAACTTGATTAGAACATAAATCGCCTTTTTTGATAATACGCGTGAGGATACACATTAATGGTCTGAAAGTAGTTCTCTGATTTTTATATCGCACGCGTTACCTAGTTAACCCTTTCCCTCATATATACGCTTTCTGACGCCTCTGCAGCAGACGGCTTTTTGAAAACATAGTGACAAAAGTAGAAATTGCTCAAAACGAGCAATTTCTCCTTTTGCCGCAATGTTTTCCACTTTTAGTCATAGGTTATCCATTTAATTATAGAGATTTTCTTTTTTTTGCCAAAATATGTTAAAGGTCGTCTGTTGCAGAACTGTCATATGAGGGTAAGGGTTAATCGGTGCATATTTTATCAGATATGCTCACTAGTCGAGGAGTTACCTGTCCCTACCGTTACACTATAGGATCAGGCATACACCAAGAAGTGTGGTCCCTTTTTAAAATTGAAAAAAAAACAACCCCGGACTCGTGAAATGGTCGATTGACTTATATGAGGGTTTTTCAAAAAGTCCGTGGAAGAGGGCTATTATTTCTGTAGTATGGCAGATATGTTGCTGGAATTTTATATACATATTGTTTGATTCAATATAATTTTGAATGTCATATCTATTACTCACGTGCATATTGCGTTATCGTAAATACGGTAACTTCACTTAGCAAATACCGGCTCAACACATTTTGACGTTGACGTCAACGTATAACGTATCCGTGCATAATAACTCCTGTTTGAAAGTCAACCGGTGCTTTTCAAAATACTCTCAATTGGAGACATCGGTCAGTTATCTCCCTTTAATACTCTCTACATCTAACTAGGTCCTATCATTTGGTTTCCTCTGTTTTTATTTGTTTGGAACAAACAAATTTAGAGATAACTGCAATTCTGAAGCCATACGTCTTATGGAAAAGTTCCTAAATTTCATACGCGTGAAAGTAGTACTCAATACTTGCTCTTACTTTTCAAATGTATCACAATTTTTGAAATAATGATATATTTATATCGTCTTTGTTTTCTTATGTGGTTCTTATATTCAAAGAGAATTTGGAAATAAAATGAAACATTGTATTTTAAAACATGAACGCGGAGAGATTTATAAATCTCAATGAGTGAACTGCTACAGGGAGAACTATTTCCGATTTAAGCTCCAGATACGGTATTTGAATTTTCAATCACGCATTGAAAATGTAGATAAAAACAGAATTGAAAATATTTTCTTTGTGCCTTGTCGGCCTTATAAATATAGTATAAAGAATTAAAAATACAAATATGTGCGTCATAAAATGCATTTAAAATGAGAGTAACACATTTGCAGAGAAATCGTAATCGTCGAATTCTATTTATAAATACAACGGTATGTGGGGAGGGTCTAAAGTGCGGACGCGATCTGCGGACAAATACATTATAGAGGGAAAATGCGGACAAATGCAATATAGAGGGAAAATGCGGACGCTATAGAATATAGAGCAAATCTGCGGACGCTATGATTTGTTGTAAAAAATGTTTAATTAGAGATGGGCAAATGTGTATAATTTGTTACATATGATCATATCCGGGGTTTTCTTTGTAAATATATAATGTGTTTGATTGCTTTTATCAGTGATATAGATTAAACCAAAAATCGAGATCATGCTGAAATGGAATCTCTTTGTGAAGTGTTTTAACGACTTTCCTCTTTATATCATATCTATTGATATCAATAACGAGAATTGATGGATTGACTTTCCGACAAGTAAATGTCTTTTGACGCATCTGCATCGGACGAAATTTGAAAACATTGCAAGAATAGAATATGTTGCTAGTAACTAGCCATAGGTTTTGCTTCAATTATATCCTCTCCTTTACAATCGATTGAAGGGTCATGGGTTCTAGTTATTATTTGGCCTCTTCATTTTCTACTTTGTAACTTTCAACAGTTTTCCATGTGCCATACTACGAGGCAAATTATCCATGCAACATTCTATTATGTAGGGTACTTGGAAGGGGCAGAACAATTTAAATAACAAATAAACAATAAGTATATATATATATATATATACAACACTTTTAATCCTAATTTGTTTCTAGTAATTATCTATATATATACAACACTTTTAATCCTAATTTGTTTCTAGTAATTATATATATATATACAACAATAATACTAATCTATAACAAATAAGTTAAATGGTTTTTTCTTGCTGTGTAAACAGTAAAGAGCAACATATATTGAAAACATTGTGGGAAAAGGAGAATTTGCTTATTTAAACAATTTCTTAATTCCCATAACCTTTCTTTACCGTCGTATAAACCAAATTTGTATTTGAAGGCTGTTATAAGTAAAAAACTTAAATGTTACCAATTTAATCACATATCTTATCATTATAATAGCCAAATAATTAACAAAAGTTTCAATTCAAGTCCGCATCTGTTGTCGAAATATCCACAGGTGTATTAACACAAGATTTGTGAAACCAATTTGTGCATATATCACATTGTACCATGACGGTATCGACACATCCCGGCAAGTTACAAATACATAAATGTATATGATAATTTGGGGTCATCACCCCGCACCCGATGTCGAATCCATACACTCAAAGTTTTGTAGAAAACTTCTGTGTGTACGTCGCTCTTCCAATCTAGACAGTCTATACGGAGAATTGAGAAGAATCCCTATGTCCATACATAGACAATTTATAATTATCAAATATTGGATAAAGATACTCAATCAAAATGAAAATTCAATTTTATTCAAAAGCTACATGGTTATGAAATTAGGTTTAGAAAACGATTTGTATTGCACAAAAAATAATTGGGCATTTAACATTAAACAAATTATCGATGAATGTGGTCTTGCTTATATCTGGCATAACCAGTTTAATGTAACAGTTTATTATGAAATGATCAATCAGCGAATTTTAGATATTTACTATCAACATTGGTACTCCTGTATCAATAACTCGAATCGTTTAGAAACGTATTGCTTATTTAAACACGACTTCAAATTCGAAAGTTACCTAGACTCTTATTTTAGAAAAGCATTCACCCAATTTAGAATATCCTCTCATGAATTAGCAATAGAACGAGGTCGTCACCTACATTTACCGCGAAATAATAGAATTTGTCCAAATTGCTCAAATAACCAAATTGAAAATGAATATCATTTCCTACTAATTTGTTCAAAATATTCGGATCTTAGAACTAAATATATTAAACGATATTACTATACTTGGCCATCGTTACGAAAATTCACAAACTTATTCTCCAATAAGTCTATTAGTATTGCTAAAAATATGTCAAAATTTATTTACTATGCTAATTTGAAAAGAGTCCAGTTTTCCCCATAATGTTCTACGTTGTTGAATATTTGTATGTTCTTCTGTAAAAAGAATCCATGTCTTTATTTGTATTTTATGCTATAAGCATATTGTTTGTTTAACGCATTAAAATATTTGTATTGTATTGTATTGATAGCTTTATTGGGAAAAGGGGTTACATTTATAATTTGTTTGGAATGACACTCATACACAATGGTAATTAACAGTGTATGGTCACGCATCCTTAATTGATTTGGCAAGCTTAAACACCCTTTAAAGGAAACAGCGGCCAGCTTAGGTGTATACTGTAGAGTAAAATGCGGACGGCACAGGTATTGGTTTTCTCTGGAGCATTTAATCCTTTTATAATGCAAATGAATTCAAAAGCCTCTGAAGTCTGAAGCATGTTTCTTTTAAAGTGCTCATATAACTATTAGTACTGCCGTTTTACAAAATATTTTCTACATGATTTCAATTACTCTTTCATTTGGATAGATGTTTCTTTTTTAGCTCACCTGAGCACGAAGTGCTGAAAGTTAGTTATTGTGATCTCCTTTTGTCCGGCGTCTGTCGTCCGTCAACATCTTCTCCTCAGTAACGAGTGGGTCAATTGGGATGAAACTTCACAGAAAGCATCCTCTCATTGACCTCACCAGAATTCCTTCAAATGTTTGTGATTCATGCAGAATTATGGTTTCCATGGCAACGAAAATAAAATAACTTTAAAAATTGTCTTCTACCAAACTGGTTGGCAGATTTTCAAATTATTTTAAAGAAGTGTTCCTTGGCCGCCAGGGAGCGGGGCTTTTTTGCCTTATATGGCTATAGTGTAAACTCAAAAAAATCTTCTCCTCCAAAAGTGTCAGGCCGATTTTCAAATAATTTTGTAGAAATGTTCCTAGGGTGACCCTCTATCAGATTCCTTCCAGCCAAGTTGATTGGTCGAAAAACATGGCCGCCAGCGGGCGGGGCTTTTATGCCTAATATGGCTCTAGTAAAAACTTGAAAAATCTTCTCCTCCGAAAGTGTTTGGCCAATTTTCAATTCTTTTTGTAGAAATGTTCATTGGAAGACCATCTATCAGATTCTTCCAAGCCATGTTGATTGGTCGAAAAACATTTTGGCTATTTGGCCTTATATGGCTATAGTGAAAACTTGAAAAATCTCTTGTTAAGCAGGAAGCTTTTGAGTAAGATTTTAGAAAACCCTTGGTCAATTGTGATTTTTTTTGTAACAAAAATTGGTAAATACTTAGATGAGTGAGTCGGGGCCATAATGGTTATCCATTTGTTTTACATGTCTTTTGAAACTTGGAAATTAAATATAATATTCACATGTATGTCTCATGATATTTTTTATAGACAACTAAAATGGCATTTAATTTTAACGGATGCGTCATTTATTCTTTTACCCGAAGTTGTAATATTTATAAACAATGCATAGTTTATAAATCACACATCTATGCAAAGGCAAATGTTTGAACAGTTGTATGTACCCAAACAAATTCAGTGCCTTCAGCGCTTTGATTATCATTGGTTTCTTTGCACTGGATGGTGCACTTATAATTGCATTGTCTTGGCCAACTGTTATTAGATTGAAACAGTAATTCCACATTCGTTTTCTTTATACACTGCTATGTAAATTTTCTCTTTTGAATCATCACTTTAATTAACACATTTATGATTAATGTGTACAGAATAATTGCAATATCTCATTGCGAAATAGCGATAAAGACAAAGGATTCCAACTAAATGGACCTACCAACTATTTGGTCTTCTTGGTCTTTATCTGACAAGGGAGATGTATTAATCACTTCCAGTGACAGCTCTAGTTCTTTTTTGTCATAAAAAAATGTCACAATATCGTATTGGCTAATAACTCGTACAAAGCATTGCATACTACTCTCGCTGTTTTTTATTATGTTGTCAGAGATTTTACAAGAAGATTTTCAGCGTCAAATTATTCAAGAATCAAGAGAAATCTGATCAACAATGAAATATGTCACAGGCTCAAACAATATAGTAGGTCATAAAGGTATTGAACTCTTTCCCTGACATTTTATCTTAAGAGTCATCTGCTTTTTCCAAAGTCTGATGGGGTATCGGATTCATTCGCCAACAATTATGTTCGCCCCTTTTCCCGTTCGTCCAAATGGCAAGTTATCCCCCGGGTCCGTTGCCTTAACTTAAGTTTCGATCTATTGTTAATTGTGTGTGCTATGCTTAATATTAGTGTGTTTTTTTTAATATATCGAGGGCTTGGCGTGAAGCGATTGTAACTAAAAACCTATTTTGAAAACCCTGGTTTAGGGGCAATTTTGACCCCTTTGTAAACAATGCAAATTTAGGTGCCATTGCTCAGAACGAGCAATGGCACCTAAATTTCCATTGTTTACCAAGAAAAATGATTTAACGCTTATAAAGACTTAATGGCGAGATGATTAACCTTGGCAAAAAAAATACCAATTTTAGTTACAACCGTTTCACACCAAGCCCTCGATATCTAAAATTGATCCCGTTCGCACCCATCAGTCCCACTTTTGTTAGCCCTTTGGCCGCATTGAATTTTGTCTAACATCGGAAAAGGTGAAACTACCGGCTTGGGGATGTAGTGATATGGCGTCCACTTCGTTTGCAGGTGGTTACGGGTTCGATCCCGGTCGGATCAAACATTTAATACTTTTGCGCTCAGCGTTACGGGGTTAGCATAAAGATTGACCAGCTGGTGTCAAGATACATTGAACGGCACGACCGGTAACTTATCCAGGCAACGCCGTGATATAACTGAACACATGTTGAAAGAGGCGTTAAACAAAAACCATATATACAAACGGCAAAAGCACACATGAGCCGTACCACGAGAAAACCAACAATGTGGACTATGCGTAAAGTATCGACCCGGATCAGCCTAAGCATGCCGCGCAGGATTACCCAGATAGACACTTTTCTTCTCATGTGGATTTTCTGTTTCAGGAATCATTACTCTAAACGTCTATCCCCCCGAAACGGAATATGTCGACTCGGGATCAGTCTGCGCAGAGGCCATACTGTTGGTTTTCTCACGGGACGTCTCAAATGTCGTGATCAGGGCCATTATAGAATGCTTTCAATTTTTGTATTGCGCATAGTGCATCTGTAGTTCCTCGCTTGATTATGACGTAAAATGGGTAGTAAATAGACACACGTATCCTTAAATGTGCTCTATGCAATACTTATGTTATAATTGACGAAATTTATAATGTCGACACAATGCTTTAAAACTTGTTTGGACCTATGCCGTCTAAACCAATGGACTTTCAAGGATTCAATTTGTTGATTGCTTTTCGGTATGAAACGTATACGGAAGACATTAACCTTTTCCCAAATATCGACGATTTTTGACGCCTCTGCTGCAGACGACTTTTGTAAACACTGTGTCGAAATGAGAAATTGTTCAAAACGAGCAATTTCTTCTTTAGCCACAATGTTTTCAACTATAATAATTAAACCCTTATTTATGAAGATTTTCTCATGTTTTTGTCAATATATGTTCGGAGTCGTTTGCTGCAGATTTGTTGTATGTGGCAAAGGGTTAATCCAAATTGCTCTGAACGTGTTTTTTTTTTTCTGTCAATATATTGCCTTCAGGGAAATCTGTCTATTTCACAATGTTAGAAATCGAAAGAAAAAAATATCAAAGCGTTGGCGTGCTTTTGAGATGTTTAAATCCAGCAAATAAAATCAAAAACAAATAAACATGTAGTTACTACTTACGGGATTTGCCGCATCTGCAGCAGATTACTTTCCTAAACATTGTAGGGGAAAAGAAATACATGTAGATCATTTTTCATCCAACCAAATGAAGTTTATAAACTGTTTATCAAATTATTTGTATATTAGGTCTTCCATTCCAAAGGGAAAAAAGTCAGTAAAACACTTTATTTCAATACAACTCTTTAATTATCAAATTTTCGAGCATTGGTCCTAATCAAGATTTTAAAAAAATTAATTGCAGTCCACTCTGGTGTTGAAGAGATCAAACTGTGATAAGAGACGTAGTCAGGACATCGTGACGGAAATGACGTCACGATGTTCTGACGACGTCTCTTCATCAGATACATGTAACATGCATTCGGTGACCGATTGGTAACTCTTTCCCAAATGCAGATTTAGGTTGACGTATACAACCGTTGAAAACATTGCTACAAAAAGTGAAATTAATCATTATGAGCAATTTCTTCTCATGCTACAATGTTTTCAACTCTATTCAATAAGTATACTTTCATTTACACAACTGTTCCCCGTTTTTGTCGAATTTAGTTTCAAGTCTTCTGCTGCATATTTGTTGTAAGCCGGTAAGGATAAATCTCGCCAACAAACAGTCTACGTGGAAAAACAGCCCATTGCTTGCAAAGTCTATTGTGAACTTGAGCACTGGTGTGGGAACGCCAGGAAAAACATGAGTAGGTGATATGACTGAAAAACTGTTGAAAACGGCATTAAACTCAAGTCAATTAATCAAATACCACAGTTCAGCTGATCATACCTATAAATGGAGAAAAAATAATAAACGGTGGTAAACACAACTTGAGTGGAACATAAATCGCCTTTTTTGATAATACGCGTGAGGATACACATTAATGTTCTGAAAGTAGTTCTCCGATTTTTATTTTGCACGCGTTACCTAGTTACACTAGTCGAGGAGTTACCAGCCCCTTTCGTTACACTATAGGATCAGGCATACACCAATGTGCTCCAAAATGACAATTAATTGTGCTTCCTCATCTATGTTTTGATTCCAAACATCAGTAAAAACCAACATTATGAACTCTGCGTAAAGTATCGACTCTGATCAGCCTAAGCATGCCGCGCAGGCTAACCCGGAAAGACACTTTAGTGACTTTACGCCTTCTGTGGACTTTCTGTTTCAGGAATCATTACTCTATACCTCTATCCCCCCCCCCCCCCCCCATAGACGGAATGTGTCGGCACAGATTAACCTGTGCGGACTGCGCATGTCGATCTGGGTCGATACATTACGCAGAATCATTACTGTTGATTTTCTCGTGGAACGGATCATATCATAGATTAAATTCGCTTTCGCTTGCATTAACCAAACATGAAAATAAACATTGGGGGTCAATCAAGCGTGTCCCTAATTGCTCCAGTTAACTACCATGTCTTTATATATACCAAATGGATTGATTGATTGATTGATTGATTGATTTATTGATTGGGGTTAACGTCGTTTTTAACAATTGTTCAGTCATATAACGACGGCCAGTTCGCAAACTCATATGTTTCCTGGTTTTCTCACACCAGTTCCCCACACAACATACTCTCCAAGCATCTGTTTGCTTTTCCACACAGACTGTAAACACACTGGTGAAAGACGAATGACGCTTGTCACTGACTTTTGGCAAACGTCGGAAAGAATATTGGCCGAGCTCACAACACCTGGATTGACAACCCGCGTCGTGTCCGTGGGAGGCAATGATACACGAAGGTAAACGCTACTTGAGACGTAAGAAAAAAACGACTGAGAAATAGAGAGAAATGTACACTATTCTATTGTATTCTTTGGTGCTTTTTTAATATAGGTGTATACTTTGATGTCATCCTAATTATGTGGTTTGTGTTTCAGTGGGAGGAAATAATAAACGAACGTTAACGCAACTTGAGAATTATAGAAATTGCTTTTTGATTGTACGTGAGGAAACACAGTTCTCTATTTAGAATATCTAACCAGGTTTAAAAGCGAACAGTCTCGCTCACTTGCAAAAAATACTAATACTTAAGACATTGGATCGTTTAAACTTCTGCGTTTTTGTCGAATTCAATTCACTACCATGTCTTTATGCATAGTAAATATCGAAAAAAGAACAACAAAATTAATGATAAACAGATTTCTTTTGTATTCTTTAATACGTTTTATATCGAGGGCTTGGCGTGAAACGGTTGTAACTTAAAACCTATTTTGAAAACCCTGGTTTAGGGGCAATTTTGACACTTTTGTAAACAATGCAAATTTAGGTGCCATTGCTCAGAACGAGCAATGGCACCTAAATTTACATCGTTTACCAAGAAAAATGATTTAACGCTTATAAAGACTTTATGGCGAGGTGATTAACCTTGGTTAAAAAAATACCAATTTTAGATACAACTGTTTCACGCCAAGCCCTCGATATGTTTCTTTACTTCGGCGAAAACGAGTCACGGGCAGCCTTATTCTGTAGTTCTAGTGTTTGTGGGAGGCAATGATACACGAAGGTTTTTTATGCCCCCACGGAATCTCCGATTCGGGGGGCATATAGTTTTTGGCCTGTCTGTCTGTTGGTCTGTCTGTTGGTCTGTCTGTTGGTCTGTCTGTCTGTCTGTCTGCACAAAAAAAACTTTAACCTTGGCCATTACTTTTGAACCATAACAGGTACGGCTACCATATTTCACATGTGTATTCCTTGTGACATGACCTTTCTGTCAGTACCAACAATTTTGACATTGCGACCTTGACCTTTGACCTAGATGTTGCCATTCTCGAAAAAAACTTTAACCTTGGCCATTACTTTTGAACCATAACAGATACGGCTACCATATTTCACATGTGTATTCCTTGTGACATGACCTTTCTGTCAGTACATTTTTGACCTTGCGACCTTGACCTTTGACCTAGATGTTGCCATTCTCAATTTTGTCTTTTAACCTTCCCCACTACTTTTGAACAATAACAGGTAAGGCTACCATATTTCACATGTGTATACCTTGCGACCTTGACCTTTGACCTAGATGTTGCCATTGGGGGGCATCAGTGTTTCACAAACACATCTTGTTTTTTATTAAAACGCTACTTGAGACGTAAAGAAATTGCTTCTTTGATATTAACGTGAGACAAACGGATCTCCCAATGTAGTTCTCCGATTGTTATATTGCCTTCGTTTCCTTGTTTAGCGGTACACAGTATCAGATACGCTGACTTGCGGAAAATATCTATGATTCAATTGATGACTTTAATGAAAATAAACTACGATCAGTCTGTTCTAGAGTCAGTGGGAGGAACTAATAAACGAATGTAAACGCTTCTTGAGAAGTGAAGAAATTACCTCTTTGATATACGCGAGAATACATATATTCTCAATTTATCACATGACAATGCTTGTATCCGATGTAATCAATCTCATTAAAATCATCTCCTATTAATGCTACGCATATGCTTACATTTGGTCAGATCGTGTACTTTAGTCAGATTGCCGATGTAATATACCCATTATTGTATTGCTTTATATGTGACACGTGTTATATAACATGACCAAATCACTATTTGTGTATTCATCCCCGAATGTCTACAAAATGGCTGATAACGTGTATTCGGTAAACTCAAACGTCACGATAGAAGCACGAGGTAAAGGGACCACTATCGGTCATAAAAAAATTCTGTGTGTGTGATTAGTGAACAGTCTATTAAGTATTACATGTTGGGACTATATTCTGACAGCGAAAAAACGATTTTCTTTTTATGTTTCGTCATGGGATAAAAAGAATCTGACATTCGTTGATCATAAAGTGTTATTAAACTCGTCCAAGAAATGTGTTATTAACCTCGCCAAAGGCTTGCTTAATAACAAATTTCTTGAACTCGTTTAATAGAACTTTATATAAAATAACAACTCATGTCAGATCCTATATATAATTCTCTGATTTGTATTATTTAATTTATCGGTGCATACTTATCAGATAATGCTCCCTTGCGTAAAATAGCTTTCAAGTTTCAAAGTTTATTGACGAAAGCATAAGTCCCATGGGTTGCGAGAAACATTTTTAAAATACATTTTAGCAACTTTATACAATACATGATGACATTTTCCTTTTTAAATGTGTCTCAAATATAAAATTGTTTTATGTTGAATACAAGAATCACCAATAAGTATGAAATATTTAAATGAAACAAGTTTAGGACTCATATTTGTTTAATTCTTGAAACTTATTTGATTATTACTTGAAGTAATTGTTTTTAATCGGTACTGTATAGTTATTCAGGGATATAATAAAAGATCAAAGTAAATGATTTTAAAAATAACCAAATTATTAAGCGAACGCGTCAAGTCACTGATGCATCACTTACAATTTTATAGGCCCACCCACCCAGTAGTAGTAGTAGCAGCAGTATTGTAGGGTAAAGCAAAAACAGTAGTAGCAATGCAATTTGGTCGGATATGGTAAGGTACAAGACATAGTAGTGTAGGGTAGTGTAAGAAAGAACGATAGAATAAGCTAGTACAATAGGGTTAGATAATAGGGTAGACTGTAACAGTAAGTAAGATAATAGTTTAAGCTATGGTAGTAGCAGTAAGTAGTATATAGGGTAAGATAGTAGCAGTAAGTAGTGTAGGTTAGCCTATGGTAGTAGCAGTAAGTAGTACAGGGTAAGATAGTTGTGGTATAGGTAGTAGCAGTATAGGTACGGTAAGAGAGTAGCAGTAAGTAGTGTAGGTTAGCCTATGGAAGTATCAGTAAGTAGTACAGGGTAAGATAGTTGTGGTATAGGTAGTAGCAGTATAGGTACGGTAAGATAGTAGCTGTAAGTAGTGTAGGTTAGGCTATAGAAGTAGCAGTAAGTAGTGTAGGTTAGGCTATGGAAGTAGCAGTAAGTAGTGAAGGTTAGGCTATGGAAGTATCAGTAAGTAGTACAGGGTAAGATAGATGTGGTATAGGTAGTAGCAGTATAGGTACGGTAAGATAGTAGGAGTATGCTGTGGAAGTAGTATAGCGTAAGGTAGGATAACGCTTTTGATTGATTGATTGGGGTTTAACGCCGTTTTTAACAATTTCTCAGTCATATCACGGCGGCCAGTTCACCTACACATGTGTTTCCTGGTTTTCTCACACCAGTACTCAACACAACAATCTTCCCAAGCAACTGGCTGCTTTTCCACATAGACTTAGCCCAATGGTGGAAGACAAATGACGCATGTCACAATGACTTTTGTCAAACGTCGGAAAGAAAGTTGGCCGAGCCGGGATTCGAACTCACAACCCCTGGATTGACAGCCCGCGTCGTTACCGACTGAGCTACCGGGACTCGACTAACGTAGTAGCAGTATAGGGTAGAGTTGCCAAAACTTGTAAACTTTTAAATAGTCTGCAGTGCTAAAATTATTTAAGTGAGGTTTGTTATCGACTCTTCCACGGTGATTTCATTCTGGTTACTTATACTTAGATTTGATAAGATATGTGCGTCAGACAACATAATGATATGAGAAAAGGAGAAATGGATCATTATGATCAACTTCTCCTTATCCCACATTTTCAAAAGACGTTTGCTTCAGATGTGTCAAAAGCTGTCTGTAAACACGCTCTGTGAGAAGGTACGCGTTCAATTTATATGCATCGAGCCAAAAAATGACGTCAAGTTTAATCACGCTTTGTGAGAAGGTATGTTGATTTTATTGCAACGAGCTCGAAAATGACGTCAAGCTGCTGACGTAATATTTGCAACATTGTTTGAAATCACACGGGCGGCTCATATATTTATGTCTTTGAATAAAAACATTTTTTTTTAAAACAGTTGAACAAATTGGTGACAAAAGGTGGAAATTGTTCATTATTAGCAATTTCCCCTTTTACCACAAAGTTTTACAAAGTCGTCTGCAGCAGAGGCGTCAGAAATTGTTTGTAAAATCACGCAATTGCTTCGTTATTAAACATGAGGCGTGCTCTTTGCAGATGTGTGAAATGCGCAGATAACGATCTACATGCATCTCCATGCATCACTCAGATGGAAACATTCAGTGACCAATCAACGAACAGTGCTGAACAGTGCAGACCAAATGGCGCGTATGCGCAGATTGATATGGTGAAACAGTTGTCGCAAATGCCTCGTGGTTGTTTTCTTTACGGTGCAAATGTATCATCCTACATGAAATGACGTAAGCGAAAAGCTGTAAAGTCATATCAACATTTAATTTGAACCCACGCAGTTGGTTTATTTACGTGTTATTTTAGCGCTAAAGGATAGGCCGACGTATTTGAAATTAATTATTCAAGTACAGTTCCTCTCCTGTAAGTAAGGACTTGTGTTATGTCATAATGTATCTTTTAGATAATTAAAGATTTAGAATTGACAAGTTAGGCTTAGAATAAACACCTATATGTCGTAATGATCCTTTGAAAGTCACACCTATCTGTCATTAAGTTTTGCAGACGACCCTTGTAACCTTGTAGGAGGAGATACATTTAATGTTTTCAAATCAAATATCAAATCAAATATCATATCATTTCTTCCAATTTTCAAGATGGTATTGCTTTTTACCTCAAATGTTCTTGAAGTTGACGACCGTTTAACCCTTTCCAACATACAACAATTCTGCAGCAGACGACCTTATCACAGGACAGGTTTAGAAAATGAAAGTGTAATTACTAAAAAGAGTTGAAAACATTGTGACAAAAGGGCAACTTGTTTTGCCACATTTTCTTTCAAACGTCGTCTGCTGCAGATGCGTCTGAAATTGTCTACATGTGGGAAAGGGATAAACATGACTGACTCCGTTAACGGTTAAGACATCGACTTTTCAGGTTGGATAGTCTGGCATTGATGAAGACCAGACCAATGTAATGTTACTATATGACCAAGTCTGTCGTCGTAATTAATCTGCATTCACCCGGCAAAAGCGCCGCGTTTAACCACCATTTCCCTCATACACCAATTCTGCGACAGACGATTGTTAAACATCAAGGAAATTATGGAACATTTCTAAACATGAAAGTATAATTAATTCCTACATTTATTATAAAAAGTATTGTAGGAAAATGAGAAACTGTATGCAATATATGAGCAATTTCTCCTTTTGTCACAAACTTATAAGATGTCATCTGTTGAATACGCGACCTGTATCTGCAGGTGGGACAGAGTCAACGCTTATTAAAGAGAGTAGATCGATGAAACATTATTGCTCAATATGATCTATGTCTACCGTATCAACGCCTTGATAGACTAGAAGAAAGTATTTCTTGTCGAAGGTCATCTGCATCGTGAAAGGGCTGATTTTACCAATCTCATTAAACTCATCTCCTATTAACGCTACGCATTTGGTCAGATCGTGTACTTTAGTCAGATTGGCTCATTTACCTACGTATAGGTTGTTATTTTAGACGATGGTCTTATTGTTTCATACCCTCTTCCGGCATAAAGCGCATTTGGCGAGCTCTTGAGATAGTTTGACTACAAAGGATTTTAAAAACAATGCGTTGTCTTTCTACCGGAAATTAAAATTTCGTTACCGGTACCAGTAGTACCGGTAGCACCCAGTAGTACCGGTAGCACCCAGTAGTACCGGTAGCACCCAATAGTACCGGTAGCACCCAGTAGTACCGGTAGCACCCAGTAGTACCGGTAGCACCCAGTAGTACCGGTAGCACCCAGTAGTACCGGTAGCACCCAGTAGTACCGGTAGCACCCAATAGTACCGGTAGCACCCAATAGTACCGGTAGCACCCAGTAGTACCGGTAGCACCCAGTAGTACCGGTAGCACCCAGTAGTACCGGTAGCACCCAGTAGTACCGGTAGCACCCAGTAGTACCGGTAGCACCCAGTAGTACCGGTAGCACCCAGGAAACGCCATGATAAGCAACGTCAAACACCTAACAAACAAACAAACAGATAAAAAAGTAATCTTCCGGAAAAAAATAATAGAAAAACTCTCTGGATAAAAACTCAATCCATAGTACAGATGCTCTTCGTAGTATTTCAGCTTTGACACTAAATTTGAACTGATTTATTTAACATCAATTGCGAAACAAGCTTTAGGTTTTAAAATTATCATTCTCGCGCCGTTTGTCAAGAGAAATCCCAAAGGCAGAACCGGGGGATTCGAACCCAGGACCTTTGTTACGAGCTGCCATAGCTCTACTCTACCACTGTCTTCAACTACATGTAGCTATGTCATTTGTTGATTGATTAAATTATAACGATCTGCCTTGCTACAGATATACCATATCTTAGTTTATCGTTTTGTAGAGATAAATGAGATCTAGCCAGAGTTTGAAGAAATTACCAAATCTCGGGAATGTGTGGAGGAGTGTATACAGATTTTCATTAGTTTTACTTCGATGTTTTCAAAGTCTTCGCTGCAGATGTGGTGTATGTGGGGAATGGTTTATGAGTATAATAAACGCCTACGCTATTTAAAGTCTTCTAAATGTTTGTAACCTTTCCTAAATTATTTGTTTTCGTGAAATAAACAGATTGAGGCGTCATTTTCTAAGAGTGAGCAATACTTTAATCATATTAGGTCGACAGTAACCAAAGAGTCAACCTTGTAACTTTTATTTAACGTTAATGTACTATTGAGTTAATAAAGAACTATATATTCCTAGTATTTGTCTATAATTGAGTTATAAAAAAGGTTAAATTTTATTCATCTGAAATAAACGCCGTTTTGAACTCTTTTATTATTATAAATTTATGATCATTTATAAATTTAACGTTTTTTCAAAAGTTGTCTGTCTGCCTCTAAGACATCATATGTTGATTGTAATTTAACAGGACTCTAGCTAAGGTGAGTATTTCAAATTTCAAAACCCTTATTTCATACTCCAACCCTATGTTGGGGATAGTTTATACGATTCTTTTGAGTTCTCACACAAGATAAGGTTTTATTGATCTATAAGAGGGATATTATGGGGGCGAAAACGACAAGTGTACGCCTTCTTATCTTGTCAGCTGTGTTCTGTACATGTATTAAGGAAAGGGTAAATTTTGCTTCTCTTTTCCAGGGTCAGAATGGGTATTTGGATAATATTGTTGTCAGAATGGGTATTTGGATAATATTGTTGTCAGAATGGGTATTTGGATAATATCTAGCTTAAGTATAAACTTTGGTCATGTCCTCTAAGAAATGTCTGTCAAGATTGTTACCGTTTGACATTTACTCACCTACATATGAAATGTGATTCCACAGACTAGCAATGTTTTAGCAACGGTACAAGAAAGCCGACTATCGAAGGCCTTGCAATTAATCGAAATATCAGATTTTATATCTAAAAAAACAGCACCTCTGGGGGAGACAAACCCTGAGCACTACAAACGGGTCGTAGTTCAGGTAATTAAATCATCATTTGAACAATTAATCTTTTTGAGTACCTACAACATAGGGTTTGGTTGATAAATAAAACAAATAGTATGGGGAAAAGACAAGTCGAGGGCTTGGCGTGAAACGGTTGTAACTAAACTTGGAATTTGTTTTACCAAGGTTAATCACCTCGCCATAAAGTCTTTATAAACGTTAAATTATTTTTTCTTGGTAAACAATGGAAATTTAGGTGCCATTGCTCGTTCTGAGCATTTGCATTGTTTACAAAGGGGTCAAAATTGTCCCTAAACCAGGGTTTTCAAAATAGGTTTTCACGCCAAGCCCTCGAAGTGATCTCCAACTGATCTAGTCCCCTGTGCTATGTGCATGTATTAATGACAGATTAATTTCTTCTTCTCTCTTCCAGGGTAAAGAGGTTGTTTACGCTGTCCAGTATACAGAAAATTCGCCGCTTTTGTGACAAGAATGGCGACGGCAGGCTACGGAACAGACGGGAGATGGGCTGTTTACATAGGTTCACCAACTTCCTTGCGATGGGCTAGCAAGAGGACTGACGTTACCGTATACATTTCCATACTCTACACCTCAAGCATTGGCACTTTCAACCGGACTGACAATTGTAAAACTTTACCCACCAACTATAAGAATTGACATAGCAATAACTACCCCCCGTCAAATATACAGAATTGACACTACTGAAACTGAAGCACCTGACAACTGTAGAAGATTGAGACTGTTGAAACATTGTTATATGCTACCGTTCGATTGGTTCTTGACCTGAATATGTGACAAACATAAGGTTGAAATGATTACAACGCATTCAAAATTGTTATTTTCTCTTGTCTTTAACCGAATTGTCTGACAAATTTCCGATCGCAACTTTTAAAAGAACGAAATCCATCTCATCTATTGTTTTTACAGTGATAACTGAGTTAAACTATCCACAATACACAAATACGCCGCTTTACAAAACCAACATTATGGACTCTGCACCAAGTATTGACCAGATCAGCCTGCGCAATCTACGCAGGCTTATTCGGACCGACACATTCCGTCTCAGGGTGATAGAGGTATAGAGTAACGATTCCTGAAACAGAAAATCCATAGGAGGCGAAAAGTGTCTATCCGGATAAGCCTGCGAGGTTTGCTTAGGCTGATCTGGACGATACTTTACGCAAAGTCCACACTGGTAGTTTTCTCGTGGAATGGCTCAAATATACATGTGGTTTCATACTGAAACACCATATTTTGCTAATACCAAACCTCATCAAAACCAGATCTAAACGTCGCCACGCTAACAAACACTTGTATAGAACGGATGACTACCTAGTACAAGTCGTATTTGATTGACCTTTGTGTCTGCCAATCAAAGTGTTGCCTACAAAATCGTTGAGTATCAACAGGGGAGATGACCCAAATAAGCAAACGAGACAGGGAAACGGTGATGGCCGAGTGTTCCGATTGTATGACAACCAGTTTAATAGCAGAAACGAACGTTGGTTGTGCCGTGCTATTTCATTGGTCAGAATAACGAACACCTGCTAGGGAATATTTAAATGGTCAGGGTCAATTCGAGACCTTTTATGCGGTAGCGTCAGATGAAATATACGCATGGCGAAGTATACAGGTCTGATCAGAGGCATGTCTCTGGTATGATTATGGGGATAATTCCTAGCTTAAGCGCCAAGGCGGGAAACCTACAACTACAAATGTAGTCTTTGATATGACACGATTTGGAATCGATCAATTGTCTCCCCATCCTAGAGGCGCTCATTCTAACCACTAAACCATTGATGTAGTAGATCAAAATAAACACAGATCGTTTATATATGATAGATTTAAATTTCCCCAATTACCTTATCGTTCCTGATTTCTGGCATTATACGAAGGTACGTTTAGCCATGACATGTATTTAACAAGCTGTTAAACAAACATATAAAGAAGAAATTAATTTGAGAATTCTCGATTGCCATTTCTTGTGCAAAGGTTATCTCTTGTTTCGAAACATTAAGACGCTATTTGACATTTATATGTAATCCTTTGTTTGGCCACTCATCTAATGATAGTTCAATTATCTTTAATCGTCTGGAATTCGTTTCTATTAACAGTAACCAGTTCCCACATACAAGAAATCTGAATCAGACTCCTTCGAAAACATCTCTGTAAGAAAAAAGAAGGAATATTCAATATACTGAAGTATATTTATTGGATAAGTTTAAAAATGTTGTGAGAATGTTGTGAGAATTTTTCTCCTTTTGTAACAATGTTTTCAAACGTTATTTGCTGTGGATGCTTCAAGATGCGTCTGTGTCTTGGATACTGTTAACTTTTTAAAAAAAGGTTTCTCTAAAACTACAATCCCGTAATTATTCTACAATGAAACGTTTCTTTGGTTATTTTGTTGTTGCTTGGAAGTTTTCAATGATATTCTTAATACACAAAAAATTAGATTGCCTAAATTTTGATATGATATAGCGTACAAATGAGAAGTATTCTTGGTCCTCTTCCCACTTTTTGATAATTTAAGCAAATTCTAGTTTTATTTTTAGTATTAAGTTAACACCAGACCGAAGAGAATAAAATTGCCTACGTAGAGTGTAATTTCCATACAACTGCCAAGACAATTAACGTAACATAAGGGGAATTAAAATGAAACTTTCGCTAAAATATTTTAACAATAATTCGTTTATTTCAAATTTATTAAAAAATTCGCCAGAGATATTTTTTAAAAAACTTACATCATTTAGAACAACTGTTTGCCTACCATTTACCAAAATATCAAGAAAATCTATAGTGCAGATCTTTAGTTAATCACAATGACGTTAAAGTACGAAAACGTTTGCTCTTCAACGGTTTTATGGCATTGTGATTTACTTAAAATCAACCCGATAGTTTGTCTTGAAGTTTGGATTAAGGGTAAAAATCAATTCTCAAGACAAAACGAAGTACCGGTAGTTTTAATATAATGGGGACATATTTAGTAAAAAAAAAAGAAAGATAGAAGAAGGGTTGGCTGTGTTTCATTTTCAATTCCACAATGCGCGTGCCGGCGCGCGTCAGCAGTATTACGGCATAGCGTTTTACTAAATGCCCAATATATTCCCCCCCCCCCCCCCCCCCCCCCCTTTTTGACTTTTTGAAAACATAGTGACAAAAGAAGAAATTGCACAAAACGTGCAATTTCTCCTTTTGCCACAATGTTTTCCAGTTTTCGTCATAGGTTATCCATTCAATTATAGAGATTTTCTATGTTTTGACAAAATACGTTCAAAGTCGTCTGCTGCAGAATTGTCGTATGAGGGAAAGGGTTAAGGAAAAATTGTGAATTATATATCTTGACGGAGTTTATATTATTCGCTTCAGATCGATGTTAACATCAGATGAGATAGTAATGGTCATTTCTTTAATCACACATAACTGCGCAGCTGTGTAAACACAAATTGCAATTTAATCAAAAACTTGCCGCAAACGAACAACAGTATCACGGATAGAATACCAAGAAAGCTTTGCATGACAGGTATATATTTCAAAACGGCACTGTGGTTTATTAAAAATCAACTCGATAGATATTCTTGAAAGTTTTGCAAATATTAAAACAAAAATCTGTTCTATGTTACATGTATATTCTATTTTAGAAAAAAATCTCTCGGGCGAATGTTTTAAGTAATTAGAAATAATCAAATAACTGTTCAAATATTCTAGAGAAATTTCTATTTTAAGTCGTCTTATGTTACGTTAATTGTCATGACAGATGTATATAATTGATATCATCACTTAGGTTATTGTATTATCTTCAGTTTAAAGTTAATTTTATCCGAATTCAAATTGAAATGAGGAAGTATTGGTGATTTCTTTAACAACACTGTCATTGTCGCAAAAACGACGTTATTTCAAAGGTATGATTCCACCTTAAGCAGTGTTAAAGTACTGTATTAGAACGTTTAGCGCCCCCCGCAAACACAGATATCAACCATGACAAAGCTAATCACCACTTACACTGTTCAAATACCAGGACATTGTTGTCACCGATTGCCATCTTTTCGATTGTCCTTTAGTTCTTTAATTAACCCTTTCCGATATAGAGCTACAGCAATACTGCAGCTGACGACTTTGAAACATTAGCCAGCGATTTCCCTCATGCAACAATTCTGCAGCAGACGACTTTGAACATATTTTGTCAAAAAATAGAACATCTCTATAAGTGAATGGATAACCTATGACTAAAAGTGGAAAACATAGTGGCAAAAGGAGAAATTGCTCGTTTTGAGCAATTTCGTCTTTTGTCACTATGTTTTCAAAAAGCTGTCTGCTGCAGTGGCGTCAGAATGCGTCTATATGAGGGAAAAGGTTAAGATTAAGTAAAAAATATAGGAAATATCTATAAATGAAAGAACATTTTTTTTTAATAAAGTTCTTAACATGAGGCCAAACGGAAGACCCATTGCTCATTATGAGCAAGTTTTCCTTTTGCCAAAATGTATTCCAAAGTCGTCTGCTCAGAAAGCGTCTGTATGAGGAAAAGGGTTAAATAGACGGGATAGTTATCCCCCGTCACTGTTCTTCATTAAGTCCAAGAAAGCTTCAAGAATCTACGGAAAAACTCGAATTCAATTAGATCAGATGCATGGAATGTGCATGAAAGGTTTCAATTGTATCGTATCTATGGTGTAGTGGTAGACCGTCCGCCTCCAGTTTGGGAGGTTGCGGGTTCGATCCCCGGGTCATGCAAAGTACAATAACCCTTTCCCTCATATAGACGCTTTCTGACGCCTCTGCAGCAGACGGCTTTTTGAAAATATAGTGACAAAAAAAAAGAAATTGCTCATAACGAGTAATTTCTTCTTTTGCCACAATGTTTTCCGCTTTAAGCCATAGGTTATCCATTCAATTATAGAGATTTTCTATTTTTGGACAAAATAAGTTTACAGTCGTCTGCTGCAGAATTGTCGTATGAGGTTAAATATGATAATAGCTTGCCCTAATCGGTGCTCAGGAGTATGGGGTTAGCATTATGACTGACTCGCTGGTGTCAGGATAAACGGAACAGTAGTACTGGTAGCCATCACAGGTAGTACTGGTAGCTAACACAGGTAGTACTGGTAGATATCACAGGTAGTACTGGTAGATAACACAGGTAGTACTGGTAGCTAACACATGTGGTACTGGTAGATAACACAGGTAGTACTGGTAACTAACACAGGTAGCTAATACAGGTAGTACTGGTAACTAACACAGGTTGTACTGGTAGCTAACACAGTTAGTACTGGTAACTAACACAGGTTGTACTGGTAGCTAACACAATTAGTACTGGTAGCTAACACAGTTAGTACTGGTAACTAACACAGGTTGTACTGGTAGCTAACACAGGTAGTACTGGTAGATAACACAGGTAGTACTGGTAGATAACACAGGTAGTACTGGTAGATAACACAGGTAGTACTGGTAGCTAACACAGTTAGTACTGGTAGCTAACACAGTTAGTACTGGTAGCTAACACAGTTAGTACTGGTAGCTAACACAGGTAGTACTGGTAGCTAACACAGGTAGTAATGGTAGCTAACACAGTTAGTACTGGTAGCTAACACAGGTAGTACTGGTAACTAACACAGGTAGTACTGATAGCTAATACAGGTAGTACTGGTAGATAATACAGGTAGTACTGGTAGCTAACACAGGTAGTACTGGTAACTAACACAGGTAGTACTGGTAGCTAATACAGGTAGTACTGGTAGATAATACAGGTAGTACTGGTAGCTAACACAGGTAAAGTCGTGATATAACTGAACAAATGGTACAAGCGACCTTAAACACCACACAAACAACTGTGTACCAGAGGGTATCATGAATAACGCCAAGATTTGTTTTCCTGAAGAACCACTGTTTGCACCTACCACCAAACAATTTTCGCCTGTCCGTCCGTCCGTCCGTCCGTCCCGGCTTTTGGTTCAATAACTTAGGGCTTGGAATTATGGAAACTGTACGGCTGAAATGTACGATAGATTATAATGTAAGCATCATCTTAATTATGGGCAATGACTTTCTTTAGTTGTTTTTAGTACGCTTCATTTTTCCTAAAAACGCGTTTTCTAGCTTTTCTAGTTGGATGCTATCTTTTCTACATTTACAAACGCACCTTCTATAAACAATCCACTGATTCATTACTCACACCGGTCAGTGAAATTGACCGCCATTATCCATGATCAAAGAGAGGCTTGATGGATTTATGAGCTCCTAATATCTCTTACTGGAATTATGTCTCGAAAAAGGACACAATATTCTTGAGATGGAGACGAAAACATTGCGGGAAAAGGAGAAATGGATCTGTAAGTGCATTTTTATTGGTTCCTACGTTATATGCATTATGATATGTCGCAAAAAATGTATCGCAAGAAAGTGTTAATTACACCTTTTTAGACCGAGTGCATACGTTTGCCTCCACTACATATCGAGGGCTTGTTGAAAAACAGTTGTAACTAAAATTGGTATTTTTTTAACAAGGTTAATCACCTCGTCATAAAGTCTTTATAAGCGTTAAATCATTTTTCTTTGTAAACAATGGGAATTTAGGTATCATTGCTCGTTCTGAGCAATGACACCTAAATGTGCATTGTTAACAAAGGGGTCAAATTTGCCCCTAAAACAGGGTTTTCAAAATAGGTTTTTAGTTACAACCGTTTCACGCCAAGCCCTCGATATTGTAATGGAGCAGTTCCAGTTTATGTATGTATCGCAATATTTGACGAAATCAAATGCATGTTCATGGTTCACGGTTCAAGTCAATTCAGATTGATTGCACAAATCCACCCATTTACGGTTATTCTGTTATTTCATATGCTTTTTTCATACTCTTCAAATTTGCATAAATCTGCAATCTGAGTGTAAAGCCAAGAATATGATTTTAACCTTCTATTTTAAAGTCGTCTGCCTCTGAAAACAACTGATTTAACCCTTTCCCTCATATAGACGCTTTCTGACGCCTCTGCAGCAGACGGCTTTTTGAAAACATAGTGACAAAAGAAGAAATTGCACAAAACGTCCAATTTCTCCTTTTGACACAATGTTTTCCACTTTTAGTCATAGGTTATCCATTTAATTATAGAGATTGTCTATGTTTTGACAAAATATGTTTAAAGTCGTCTGCTGCAGAATTGTCGTATGAGGGGAAGGGTTAACCCGTGTTCACATACGTACGCTTTCTGACGCCTCTGCAGCAGACGACTTTTGAAAACATTATGACAAAATGAAACATTGCTCATTATGAAAATACATAAAGCAATTTCCCCTTTTTGGCATTATGTTTTCAACTCAATGAAATTATAATACTTCAGTGCTTTTACAGAGATTTTATATTTCTTAGGCAAGATGTTTTCAATGTCGTCTGCTGCAGATTTTGTGTTTGTGGGAAAGGGGATTAAATATGCGATATCATCTATAAACTGATTAAACGAACACTCTTTGATCCTATATTTCGCCATTAGGCATTCTCCGAGATATCCAACGTAAGTGTATCTACAACCTATGGTCTGTCCATCTTCAACCAATATACAATAAAGAGATCATTTGGACATTCGAAGAAGCTATAGTGCCGAAATAATGAATAAAATAGTGTGTATTAGTTTAATACACATGCATTTTGAATTAGTTACGTAACAGAGCTTTTTCTCATTTTGCCACAATGTTTTCATCTCTATAAAGCTACCACAGTGAATCGCTATGTTGTGGAAAAACGTCTCTTTCTTCAAAAATGCCATTACATCAGTTTTAACCTTAACCCTTTCCCTCATACAACAATTATGCAGCAGACGACTTCGAACGTATTTCGTTAAAAAATAGAAAATCTCTTTAATTGAATGGATAACCTATGACTAAAAGTGGAAAACATTGTGGCAAAAGGAGAAATTGATCGTCTTGAGCAATTTCTTCTTTTGTCACTATGTTTCCAAAAAGCCATCTGCTGCAGATTCGTCAGAAAGCGTCTATATGAGGGAAAGGGTTAAGTGTTTCTGTTAACATATAATTAACGGCCAGTAAGCACAAATCAATACAGCTGCTGCGATTTTCTCCCCCACAACCTGTCAATTGATGGAGGTGTCAGTTAAACGTGATATGGATGCCAACAATCATTTATATGTATACAACAATTATTATTTTAATAACAGTCTCAATGCTCGACAAATGGCTATATAGCCGAGTGTGAGGTTAACAACCCCAGAGAATATACGATAACAGTCTCAATGCTCGACAAATGGCTATATAGCCGAGTGTGAGGTTAACAACCCCAGAGAATGAACGATAACAGTCTCAATGCTCGACAAATGGCTAGATAGCCGAGTGTGAGGTAAACAACCCCAGAAAATATACGATAACAGTCTCAATGCTCGACAAATGGCTAGATAGCCGAGTGTGAGGTAAACAACCCCAGAGAATGAACGATAACAGCCTCAATCTGCAGACCTTCCCAGTTAGACCACATGGTGAGAGAAGTGAATATACCTTTCGATTGATTTTTTTTATGTAAGGCTTAAACTTTATTGCTAAACGTGAGTTTATTTAATAACATATCGAGGGCTTGGCGTGAAACGGTTGTAACTAAAATTGGTATTTTTTTACCAAGGTCAATCACCTCGTCATAAAGTCTTTATAAGCGTCAAATAATTTTACGTGGTAAACAATGGAAATTTAGGACGAGCAATGGCACCTAAATTTGCATTGTTTACACAGGGGTCAAAATTGCCCCTTAACCAGGGTTTTTAAAATAGGTTTTTAGTTACAACCGTTTCACACCAAGCCCTCGATATGCAATCACGAAATAGTAGAGTAGAGTAGAGTAGAGTAGAGAGTAGAGTAGAGTAGAGTAGAGTAAGGTAAATCAAATCAAAGCAAAGCAAAGCAAAGCGATTGTGTATTATAGTGCCACCAATATTGAAAGTGCCAGCCATTTCTGACTTATGAGACACATTTGTCCCGAACACACTTTTTATTCCCCGAGTCTTATCACGTTGCCAGGTACCGGACAGATAGTGTTTCGGTACCAATATTTGCCTAGCTGGTGACTTACCAACCGGCCATATCAGAACGCACCCTATTGTCGCCACTGGGATTCGCACCTTCAACCTCCTGCCCCCGGAGCGAATGCCTTAACTAATAAGCTATAACATATGTGAAATAGTATCATAGTATGTGCAGTAATTCATAAAGGAAATTGAGCATAATGACATCAAATTTACGGATTCCGAAAAATGAGGTTCAACAACAAACAATTCGAATAAAATATTTATCAGCTTTTGACTTTTGTTAAAATCTTGATGATATCTAGACAATGTTCGAATATTTGTCATGTCAAGTCAAAACCTAGTTTCACTAAGCCAAATTGAAGGAAAATCGTGTTTACACTCTGTAGCCGTATTTATCTCTCGAGCATGTTGAAATATTCTCAGAATGGGTATATGGATAATATCTAGGCTAAGTATACATATGGGTCATGTCCTCTAGGAACTGTCTGTCTAGATTTACTGTTTGACATTTAATCACCGACATATGAATCCACAGACTAGCAATAAGCAACGATACAAGTAAGCCGACTATCGAAGGCCATGCAATTAATCGAAATATCAGATTTTATATCTCAAAAACAGCACCTCTGGGGGAGACAACCCCAGAGTTCTAAATAAAGGTCTAAATCCTATATTGTAGGTACTCAAAAGCATCGTCTCAGTGAGACGATTCTTTTGAGTACCCACAACATAGGGTTTTATTGAGTAATAAGAGAGATATTGCGGACTAAAGATATGTTTACTCCTCCTTATCTAGGTCTCTGATTCAACCTATTTAGAACAACACTTTACTGTTTTACGCGGCGTTTAACACTTTCCCTCATACGGCAATTCTGCAGCAGACGACTTTGAACGTATTTTGTCAAAAAATTGAAAATCTCCATAATTGAATGGATAACCTATGACAAAAAGTGGAAAACATTGTGGCAAAAGGAGAAATTGCACGTTTTGTGCAATTTCTTCTTTTGTCACTATGTTTTTTTAAAAAGTCGTCTGCTGCAGAGGCGTCAGAAAGCGTCTATATGAGGGAAATGGTTAACAATGTTTTCAGTTATATCACGGCGTTTCCTTGGTAAGTTACAAACAGTACTGGTCCATTTATCTTGATATCAGCCATTTAGTCGCAATGCTAATCCCACAACCCTGAGCACCAATGAGAGCAGCCAGTATTTACATGTTTAAAAGTATTTGGTATGACCCAGCCGGGGATCGAACCCACACCCGAGGCGGACGCTCTACCACTACACCACCAAGGCGGCTAACCCGATGAATATATAGATACGGAATAACCTATTCAGAGTTAATCCCCTCTAGATCAACACACATTTCTCTGATGCATTGTTCCATCAAACTGTTTATAACAGTATCTATGGAAAAGCAGCCAGTTGCTTGGGAAGATTGTTGTGTGGAGTACTGGTGTGAGAAAACCAGGACATGCATGAGTAGGTGAACTGGCCGCCGTGATATAACTGAGAAATTGTTAAAAACCGCGTTAAACCCCAATCAATCAATCAATATAACAGTATCGTTGTTTGGTCCAGGTAACTTGCAACAAGTATATTGTACGACTATACTTAGAAACGGTTAAGACCCGGTAGGTCAATCCGTAGCGATGCAGGCTTCCAATCCAGGGGTTGTCAGTTCGAAGCCCAGCTCGGCTCGGGCAACGTTCTTGCCGACATTTGACAAAAGTCACTGCAGCAAGCGTCATTCGTCTTCTGTCAATAGGATAACATTGTCTTTGTTGGAAACCAGCCAGACTGTTGTGTGGAGTACTTGCGGCGAGAGAAAGCCAGGAAACACATGGTATTGTGAACTAGCCACCGTGATATGACACTGACATCCCAATCAATCAACCAATCAATCAATTAGCTGCAAAGAGGGGACGATCAGGTGTTAACTCTTGAGCAGGTCACTTTTCGTGTTACCTGGCTAAGTTGCCCATCAAACGACTGGTAACCCCAGAGAATGAACGATAACAGCTTCAATGCTCGACAAATGGCTATATAGCCGAGTGTGAGGTAAACAACCCCAGATAATGAAAGATAACAGCCTCAATGTTCGACAAATGGCTAGATAGCCGAGTGTGAGAGGTAAACAACCCCAGAGAATGAACAATAACAGCCTCAATGATAGACAAATGGCTAGATAGCCGAGTGTGAGGTAAACAACCCCAGAGAATGAACGATAACAGCCTCAAAGTGAACAAAGACAAGAGCTTTCTCTTCCAATGAATGGTCTTTAAACACAGGTTATTGGTTGGACTGTACAATAACATCAGTTCGGTAAAACAACCCGAACATTACGCATGATTTAACGCACATGCCATGATGGGAAAACGTTGATAACAACATCAAGCAATGTATATGCTCAAATTTAAACCGACACAATAGTATTCGGAAGATCATATTTCTAATTAATATCACTCGAATAAAAATAACTTTTCAATTAATTCTCATCCCCGATGTGTAGTATTCCATTTTTTATTATCTATTTTCTTGTTCACTATTATTGAGACAAACATGATACATATACAACAGCTTAATTAAAAGAGAAAATATATACTTTAATATGTAATATAAGTAACAAGAGTTGCTACAAGATGCAGCAGTTCGATGTTCGCGCGGGTATCAACATTTTATGGCTAAAGATATACTGTTAGATTCGAAAAACACGAAATCCGCTTTTAAATATATGATATAAATATATGATAACAAAAGTTTTTTAGAATACTTTTTCCCAACGTGTTGACCTCGATCTCCCAAAATTATTGTAAAACATTTGTCTGCGCATGCGCGTCCTTTTTTCCCCCCTTAATATATTCTTAAAATCACAAAATTTAGCATCGTATCTGAGCTTGCGCCTTCCATCTCAATAGTGTACATGAAAAACCCTATCTAATACTGTACATGGAATATCCAAACACGAATAGCATGAGGTTCCATTTTAAGGCTCAGCAGTGTAAAGGTTATTAACTGACCAGCCTCTCCCTTCGATATACAATATACAGCATGTGTATGCGTGTATATACAATACAGTTACAATATTTAAGATTATTACATACACATATAAGTACGAATTACAAAGAAATATGTTGATTCCTTATAGTAAACCAACAAGAGAGAACAAGATGGTTATGAATGAAGTCTAAATGTGCTCTAAAAATTCCAAGCATCGATGAAAGTATAGATATAGTATTATTAGTGCGCGGGTATCTCAGCACCAGTGCATATATTGGTTGTGAAAAAACTTCAGTGGTGCAATGGGCTTGCGCTTGCGCTGTGTTAATCGTCTTGATCGCCCATGAGCCGTATTTTACCGTCAGCTCTCGGATATTTCCGTAGCAGTTCGTCACTAGACTGGTTCTCGTTCAAGTTTGTATGCGAGTAGTTTTTTATGATTAAAATGTAAATTAAAACCATAGTTTAACGTGTACCGGCGTTAAGCCATCCATCCAGGCACTAACCGCGATGAACGGTGCTTAACTTTACGAAAAGGTCAACCACTCTACCAACGTCGCTATAAAAGCCGGCTGTAGAAGTGATAGTTATATCCGTTCCCGTTACACTTCTCCCTCTTTTCTATTGACTTTGACCCGAAGTCACACAACTGACCACAAGCAGTATACCAGAGCGGAGTCTATGTAACATCACTGGGAACCACCGGGGTTTTAATATAGGAAAAAGGGGAATACTTTCATAAATGCGAAGTTATTGTGCTAAATTTTGCGATTTTAAGAATATATAAAGGGGAAAAAATGACGCGCATGCGAAGACAAATTTTAACAATAATTTTGGGAGATCGAGATTTTTGGGAAAAAATATTTTTGTTTTCGTTTTACGTATTTAACTAAAAAACTGGTGTTATCATATAGCAGGTATTGATATGTTATCAGTCCTCCTATTTGAACCTTTATTAATATATCTAGCAAGACTTATTTGTAAATTATAATTTTTATCTGACATTAATCGTAAATATTTGAACAGTGTTGGAAAAGAAGGTTTTAGATACTCATTTATTATATTCCTTAATGTTTGACATGTAAATATAAAGTGAAATTCACTTTCCACTGCAAATTGGTTACATAATTCACAGTATCTTTCATTTCTTGCAACATTTGTATATCTACCGATTTCAACAGCTAATGATCTGATATACGTATTTTTTTAAAATATCCTTTAAATCAAAAGACAATTAAGCATTTGTCATGTGTTTTTATTTTGAAATGAGTCCCTTTCTTTAGGAGGAGAAGTTGTTTGTATGAACTTTCAAACAGACTGGCAGACGGTGATTGATCACACAAGCTCATCCCGTACTTCTAAATAAGGTGATATAACAAATAATTTGCTAAAGCTACACGTACACACTGATACAACAGGAGCTTCTTTTCTTACAAACCACAGATATTTAAATCTGTTTTAAATTATAGTTTGGACTTTTTTTTCCCAGCTGTTGTGATCACAGGTTCAAGATCCTAAGCTGTAATGCGTCGTGGCCTTGGTCTGTCCATGACATCAGAGTTTTAAGAAGCGCTGCGCTGTGTGCAATGTTTGATCATAGTTCCTTTGTTTAAAACTAATTACGATGTGAAGAAGGAATTCGGTTTTGTTATTTTCGTTTATGTATATATTACATTGAATGTTACTTATATCTATGCCTTTTCATTGTTCATGTCTTGGTTGTTGCTTCGCCCAGATATGCATTTTAAATCGAACATCGAATAAGTCTTATCATTTTCCCATACTAGTCCAGTTACTTGTCCCTTGTCAGAATATATGGAATGTATCATATGGAAACAATGGAACATAAATGCGTTTAAGGATATCGAACTAACATGTAAAAGGCCATGAAATACACACACACACACACGGATCGGAATAACTTGAACAATCGTGGTAGAGGGTCACCCAAGGAATAATTAAATATTTTAAATGTTGGCATGTAGAAGATATACACATTCAGTTGTACTATGGTTATCTCGGAAACCATATTGCGATTCATTAAAATCTCGTTCTTATTCACACCACTTGTTAATTCTAGTTCTTAATAACAGGACGTCATACAGTAGAAAACATTGTGGGAATAGGAGGAATGACAATTTAAAACAATTATCTCAAGAGTCGTCTGCTTAAGACGCGTCAATACACGTCTGTAATTTGACAAATGGTCATGTTTTACACGACCCAAGAGTAATGGAATTCATGATAATGTTTACAATAACAAACAACAAGTTATATATTATATAATAATTGTTCATGTTCAATATTTTGATCAAGTCAACTGTTACAAAAATAAACTAAAAGTATTGTTAACCCTATTCCATGGTTCAATTAATATTAAAAAGTTAAAAAGTGTTATAAAACAAACTGAACATATTTACAATATGTTTTAACTCAATTGGTAGTACTTTATTAAGACACTTACAAACCGTGTTAGGAATCTAACAATCGATGCAGAAGCGTTATCTATTATGAAGATAAACAGAATATGCCCTTACAATGCTCAAAGCGATATCATTAAAACATGATGAATATACAGTTTGTACCGGGATGAAAACAAGTGGTCTCTGAATGTTTTTAGCGGGCAAATTCTTAACATTTTGAATTTCCAGTTTCATTAGTAATATATACACATTTTATTTTTTTATTTTTTTATTGGAGTTTTACGCCGCTTTCAACATTATTTCAGTTATATCACGGCTACAGTTCACTTATTCATGATTCCTGGGTAAACAAACCAGTATTGGGCTAGAAAATGTGCCTTGCCCAAGGGCATTCCACCATGACCGAGGTGCCGCGACTGGGGATCGAACTCGGGACACCCGGTTTCGAAATCACCGACGCTAACCACTCGACCACAGCGGATTCCTATATATACACATAACTTAAAACAAGAGCGTTCTACGGAATACATATGTAACCTGCAAATAATAAATAAGAAGTGAGAAATTTAAAGGCCAAACATTCTTAAAGAGGGAATAGCTTTGAGAATATGCATGAGAAATTGGCCGAAAAAGAAACATTGGAAAAGAATTAAAATATGTAAGTTACAGCTCTGGTTCTTGGACACTATACATCAGCTGTTCACACGCTTTCAAAAAACTAAGTCAAAGTTAATGCATTTGAAAATAATGTTGAAACCGCTGAATAAGGGAGATAATTAGCAAAATATCTTCGCCTTAAATGAAAATTTAAAAAAATGGAGGTAACTCAAGAAATAGTCACCCTATAGTTATGATTCATATGCATTACACGTTTGAAGGTCAAACGCTATCTACACACTTTGAAGTTGACACATTGGAAAATAGAGAGGCTTGTGTACACTGTACATCTGAATGTCACAAACAAATCAAGTTTGAAGGTGATGCATTTAAACATAGGTGTGACAATGACTGAGTTAGGGGAATAACTAACAAAATTGGCAGGCTAGAGGCTTTTTATCTTGCGTTATTCCATTCTCCTGATCATAAGGTACAAGTGTTGCATGCTTGAAGACCATTCAAACAACAGAAACAAAGCTATGCAAACCGTGACGGACGGATATACCACGGAGAAGTGAATCCTAAGTGTCTCACGATACCGTTTTAGCAGCGGAATTAATTTTCAATTAAAAACAAATCGTTCATGCTTGCTACAAACGACATTTGAAAATGCAACTTGCATATCTCCAGAATGTCCACTCTTTTCCAATGTTTCCAATTTTACATAAATAGAGGTTATTTAAGTTCTGATCAACCAATGTCAATCAACGTTTTTATAAAAAGTCTCCAGGCGCTACGTAGATAGCAAATGTGAAGGTGCCATATTTATAATTACACCCCTCACTACCATATTCATCTCTGCCCTCTATAAATGCCTTAAGCGTCTGTTCTACTGGTTTTGAAATATTCTTCGAATCTCCTCGCCCGGTTATCTTCCACACCTTTTCGAGTTCGGCCTTGACCTTCATTATTTCCGGCGAGGCGTTGCCACCATCTTCAAGAGCACCAAACAGCGAAGACATCAGAATCGAACTTTGCTGGTTATCTTTCTTTGTAAGAAGAATGTAGAGTGCCTTTTCCAGAGACCCAAATTTAAGGTTTTTATTGCGTCTTTCGTCCTGTAAGTGAAGATGAATAAATAATTATTAAGAGAAATGACTTGTATCCCATTCCCTGATACATTAGACGAAGATCAGCCCTGTTGTGTTGTCATCGTGCATGATTTGAGACCAAACGTCGCTGAACCAATTCCAACTAGGTTAGGTATTTTTACTAGTATACTACTAGTTTGCAACCCAGGGAACGGGAAATACATGATATATCTGTTGTGTTGAAAACGGAATTAAACCACATTAAAGAATCAAACAACAAGACTAATCTGTTCTGCAATGTTTAAATCCTACTAACAATTGCACAAGTTTCAAAATGTCCATATTTCCATTTGTCGTAAGACGGTTTCGAACCATAAATTGACGAGGCGCACACGGAGTCTTCTGTTGTTATTTTTTTGTATTTTGAAAAGAGTTGAAAGCTGTACTACCTTGATTGTGTCATGCGCTCCAACAAAAATGGCAATGAGGATATTGAGAACGACCACGGTAAAGACTGCCACGTACGCACAGACGTACACACGGGAAAACCACCATAGTGTGCCAGTTCCACTCTTTTTTTGTTCCACATTGGCGAGCGTAGCAAATATATCATCTCCATTACTGATTGAAAACAATGTATCAACGGTAGCTGATGCAGTTGCGAACTGAAAAAGTTGAAGGACAAATAAGCGACGTCAAGCCAAAAACGACTTTCTAAGATTCTCATACTAATGACAGTTATGGTATTACTGTATACTTGTAATGTCGGATTTCTAGTTATAGAGTTCTTCAAAACGGTCAAAGATACTTGTAGGACTAGATGGGGATCAAAAAATATCCTACTCAGACTGCCTTTGGTGGAAGTCTGATAGGCGTTTTTTCAGGTCTCAAAGTCCAGAATACGGTTCTTTGGTTTGTATATGGAAAACTATATTTCTTTTGAAAACCAAATAGTATTGGCACATACGAAATGCCATTCAACTCAATTCCTGATATAGAGGAAATTTGACGTATCGGCAGCAGATGATATTTCAATAAACAATTTCTCCTTTTTTAACAACTTCTATCAACGCCAGGCGACCAAGAAAATATTATTTCTTTTTTTTTCTTTCATTTGGATAAAAAAAAAATCTAAGGATGTTTTTAAAGCAGTAGAACTACATAAATATCTTATCAAGTAAACGACCAACCGTAGATTGAAATAGATATGGAACGCAAAGCTACAGTCTCTCAGGTATTCATTGTTTCTTAAAGACTATTGCGAATATGTTGCATAGCTTTAATAATTTGACATGCATTCATGCGCTTATTATAAACATTTTATAAAAAAATTACGCATTTAATAACACAAAACTGATTATAAGATACATCGAAGGATCACTCGAACATATCGATAACTCGAAATAATTTATGGATCCCTCTCTACTACGAGTTATCGCGAGTCCACTGTATATGTATATGTATACAGACTTCACATTTGCTGTACCAAATACGGTCTATTTAGAAAGAATGCTAATTGGATTAGATGGCGAACTGTTCATATTTTGGTCTGAATGGTTATACACATGCAGATCTACACATATCACAACTGCTCTATAACAAGTTAGGCTGCATAAACGCCCACGTGTTGTGATTACCTTGACATGGTACGGTCCAAGAACAACATATCCGCAAAGGAAAAATCCAATAAACAACACAGCGATGCACATTAAATAAGCCATCATTGGAAAAAAGGCTGCACTCAGAATCTTGAATAGAATCTGAAAAGAAATCGACATCGATCAATGAAGATGACAAGTCTACATTTTAAAAATGTTTTCATAAAAAAAAAGTATTAATATAATTAACTTATACGAGGGTTATCTAAAGAGTTCCCGGACTCTGCTTATCATTTTAATAGTACTTGCTTAAAAACCAACATAAAACGAAATTCGGAAAGATAGATATTTACTGAAGTGATGTAGCAAATGTTAAAGAAAATAAACAGCATACAATACAATAACAACACATTATTGCATATAAACATCAACCGCACGGAGCACTTTATATATAGCAAACAAGGCAGATGCATATGCTGATCTGAAACTACACTGTTATTAAAAGCCATTTAGTACATTTTCTCAGGAACTGAAACAAGTGTAATAATTGATGTGGGCTATTCTGGATATAATTATATGTGAACTTCGATTCTACAGAACAAGCTATCATTTATTATTTTTGGATTATTTACAAAACCTTTCTTCGAACGGATCTAACGATACGTTTTTAAAATGTCCATTTATAATGGGAAAATGTTGAAAACAATTACTAAATAGCAGATAATGAAGATGATTAATTCAATAAACAGCATGTTGTTTTATATGTACATGCATCTGCTCAGCGGTTGGCTGATTTAATTGTAATTATTTATAATAATAATAATAATAATACAAAGAAACTCACATGGAAGTTGTGATGAATTTTGAAGATTTTCAGAAGGTATAACCACGACAAAAGTCCCCCAATACCCAGTAATATCGCTGTTACATCGAATTGAGACAACAAGGCCTCGCTGGTCTGAAATCATATCAAACAAGTTTGTTTTGATGATAAGATTAAATTCGGATCGTAAACTGTGAATTTTTATGTAAATTTAAAATCTGGAATATAAGGTATTTAGTATTTAGGTATGTAATGGAAGTGCATGGATTTCTAGTTTTATCAAGTTCAAGTTCTTTATTTGCATAGCATTTTTACATGTTGTTGCAAAATATACAGAAGCAATTATTAACCAATACATATAATATCGATTAAATAAATGCCATGTAATTCATAAATATTTGTGAAAAGTGTAATAAATCTCAATATATGTAACATTAAACTCAGAATAGTTTGTTTTTGCCAAAAATATAAACAATACATATATAGTTTGGCCCCCACAATATACTATTATTTGTACATGTCTTTCCAGATAGTTGTTATGTAACAAACTATATAAGATAGATGTGAACTAGTGTAGATTATGATCAGACTAAAACGTTGTTAGATTCTAAGGGAAATTGTGAAACATGGAGAATTTGCTCATTTCTTCTTTTTTCATAAAGTTTATAAAATGCTACTTTCATTTACCGTGCATAAACAATAGCTTTTGTCTAGTTGTTCTAACGCAAGGTTAGAATATTTTGGCCATATAACACGATGCTAACCAGATGTAACAAGATGTAGTTTAAACCGACCATTTTACATGATGCAAACCAGATGTAACAATATGTAAGTTCAACCGCCCATTTTACATGAGGCCAACCAGATGTAACAAGATGTAGATACAATCAACCATTTTACATGAAGTCAACCAGATGTAACAATATGTAGACACAACCGAAAATTGTCCATGAAGCCAACCAGATGTACACTATGTAGACACAACCGACAATTTTCCATGAAGCCAAACAGATATAACACTATGTAGCTTCAACAGAACATTTTACATGAAGCTAACTAGATGTAACAATATGTATTAACAACAGACCATTTGCCATGAAGCCAACCAGATGTAACAAGATGTAGATACAATCGACCATTTTACATAAAACTAACCAGATATAACATTATGTAGTTTCAACAGACCATTTTACATGAAGCACGCCAGATGTAACAAGATGTAGATACAATCAACCATTTTACATGAAAGCTAACCAGATATAACAAAATCATTGTACTCGAGGAAATTCAACCTTAAAGTTATAATTACACCTATGAAAAAAAATGTGAAAACACACTTGTACTGAGGATCTTGCTGTACAGAAGTTCCTTTAAACCATCTCTGACTAATTGTCGACGAGTCAAATGCCAGATCAGGCGACGCTGACGCGCTTGTCTTGTCTCACTAATCTAGGCACCAACGCCTTTAGGTCGGAGTTCTCAGAGCACGTCTTGATCGAAGTAAATAACACATACCCACGATGCAAATGCTACAATGCGTGTGCCTACTATGGTGAGGACGTCAGATGACAACACGAAGACATCCCAGATTACAAATGTAAAACATTTGACCCATTCATTAGTTGACAGATTGGTCCCGTTATCTTCACCATAAAAGTACTTGTAATTCTTCTTCATGAATATTCTTGTCATCTGAAAAGCATAGTTAAAGGAACAGTGAAGCTAATCCATTTCCACGTTTCAATCGAAAGTTGTATCTTCTGAAACTATCCGGACAGTGGAGTGAGGGTTTTGCAGCCATTTTAATACGACCGATTTTCATCTGACGTCGTACAATGTATGTTTATGGATCCAACCAAGGTTTTTGTTGGCCTTCATATATTTTGTACGAAATTCAATAAAGCCCAGCTGATGTTTTTAAATCAAAACGTGTTTCTTTGTAATTAAAACAAATGCATGAAAACTAACCATATTAGCATGTTATCAATAACAGGGGAACAAGACATATCTGCATATTAATATAGAGCAGCCAACGTCCAAATTTTTCGAAAAACTGTCGCAATCGGTTCAGTGACAGATTAGCGAATAACAAAATGAAAACAGATTAAACCTACTTTCACTAGTACCACAAATCTGCTGCAGAAGGCTCGGAAAACATATTGTAAAACAAATATAGAAAATCTTTATAAAATGTATAATTATTAAATAGGAATGAATGAATATATAGTGGCAAACGAAATATTACCCATTTCTAGTTTGCCACAATGTTTTCAAAAGCCGACTGCTGCAGATACTTCAAAATGCGTCTGCTAGTGAGAAAGGGTTTATCTGAGCGACTGTGCATACTAGCTGGAAAGGACAAATGGTCAATGCGACGGTAACACTCATGTAAGACGTTACTTGTTTATGTAGTGTTTTATGTTGCCTTCAGCAATGTTTTTGTTATATCACGTTGTGTCGTAGGTAAATTACTGGATTATTCTTACACATGTGTAGTCGTTTAAAAAGCTTTCCTTTTGACCCATTAGTGAAAATGTAGGGGGAAGGCACTAATACACTATAATTTGAACTAAAGTTCATTTAAATAATTGAAAAAAAAAATGAAAAAAAATGAAAGGGCAATAAGTCTATATTGTAACAAAAAACTCTTGCATTTCTCTTATTATATCAGTAGATAAGGTAAAAAAATAAGCTCACCACAAATAAATATAATCCGAATATCACGGACAATAGACTGATTATTAATGAAACGGTGCATAGAAGGATAACAACTGTTCCCAGCTGTTTGTAACCGTTATTCAAATCCACATCTAAAAATTAAAAACAAAAATCATAAACATAATACTGAATTGCATCAATTTGGTAAATGAATTGACTTTGGATACGTGGATATGTCACTGGATCTTACAATAGACAAATATGCATACCAGCCTGTGCCTCCGCACTGTCTGATCAGGATCTTCCGTACCGGTAATATACATGTAGTTCTACAGAGACGCATTTGAAGAATAGTGTTGACCCAAAACAGACTATACAAATATGTCACACGCCCTAAAAAATACACTCCGAAGGTTGAGGCTCAATTGGTCTTCAGACTCTTAGCATAATATACATTGAAGCAATTATATGAAATCACCTATACAAACTAATTCTTGACATTATTTAATCATAATATAAATTGGCATGTGTTTCCAAGACAAACTCTATCATAAACGCAGTTCAATGTTTACCTGGTGAAATTAGTTTACATGTTTTAGATAGAGAAGATGACTCTTGAGTGGATATGTACTTCGCAGAAACACAAGAAAAAAACCAACAGGATATAAAGCAATGAAGAGCAAATGGGGGATGATGTCATGTTTACCTGGCACAGATAGCTTAATAGCAGAACACGGTTTTCTTGCAGATGCTGTTACTAAGTCCACAAGCATCTGTCCGTTGTTGTCTACGTCACGAAAACTCACCTGAATAAGGCATAACACATAACACATGAAAACGATGTATTATAATAATCTTCGTCAACTGTACTCTGTAATGTCAACAAAGAATCTAGCACTGTAACTATGGGAAAGATATCGAGCTCTTACTGGCTGATTGAACATCTTTATGGAGTTGTTTAAAATATCTAATTATCAAAGCTCGTGTCCGTTGGCCTCATAGTAAAAAACTAGTTGTCAACTTGCAACTGTTAGCATAAACGATTGGTGTAAAGATTATTACAATGTACACAAGTCTTACCGTCCCTTCTATATAAAGACACAACGCACTGTTTAATTTCTTATATACCCGCACCGAATGGAACGAGAAAACTAAGTCTATAGACAGCAGTCTGAAAATAAATAAATACAATTTACAAATAGTACAGGGAATAATGTATGAACCCTTTATCCCTTTTATCTGCAGCAGGTGTCGTTTGCCTATATGTTTTCAACTCTATCCAATAAATTCACTTTCATTTATAGAGCTTTTGAAAGCTTTTGCCAAGATGTTTTCGCAGACTTGTCGTATGTGCGAAAGGGTTAAATATAGAAAATCACAGTTTTTTTCATTGCGACACATCTCCACGTATAAATTATTTGGATTAATAGAACATTAGCCAATAATTTTTCTCAGCACTTAAACGTTTAAATCATTGAAATTTTACAAACATTCGTATAGATGTATTGTATTGTATAGTTTTGTATTGTTGTGCTTGTACATATTTAATGCTTTCACTTACAATAAGCTCGACTGACAGGAAATGTACGTGTTCAATGCTTTCAATTACAATAAGCTCGACTGACAGGAAATACAAGTATCAATCATAACCTACAAACACCAAGCATAGTGGTGTTTTGCAACTATTGTAGACCAATTTGTCTTTGAACCGCTCTCAAATTAATCACGAAATATTTTAAGAGCCTTCTTACAGACTATGACCATTTGAACGATGCTCCAGCAAAACCAACCTCAACGTTAGTATTACAGGTGAGAAAACACATCTGCCTGTGTATCCATGCTAAGGATACAAATGGATACTGCTTCACAGAAGTTTGTTGAAACTTTCTGTTTCTTACTGTGTACCTTTTTCATTTGATATACCAAATTTATTTATATGACATATTGTATAGTTATATATTTATATACTTTTGTCTAAGCCATATACTTCCACTTTGTAAATGGCCATAGACACATTTTGTCGATATTTGCCATTAAGGATTGAATTAAATTGCATTGACGAATTTTGCAAAGCCAGAGTAGACTGCTGATCTGGTTTTACACTGGTCGTAAATGCCTTACGGTTGGATAAGGTGCTTAAAAATAATACCGTTTTATTGGTTCAGTTAGATTCATGACTTCAAATGCTTCTGTGATATTGTATTTGTATGTAGTTGTGTTGGTCTTAGGGTCAAAAGTTGACGTAAGGCCTATATCATCTCTTACGTTTATCTCTCTGTCTAAAAGAAAGAGAAATGCAAAATACAATTAAAATGCCTGTATGAAGAATTATAATGTAGTGTGTCCGAAGTCTTTGGCTCAACGTGACTTACTGCTTATATTATGTATTGAAGTTTGTGAACATTAGTATACAATGTTAATTTGCAACATACACACATAAAATGAAAATACTATTATAATGCTTATACATTCACTGAAATATTTAAGTCGCTACCTTACAATTCAACCATTTACTCATACATATTTCAGGAAGGATGTTCGAAAAGTATTGTGTATTGTTATTGCAAGCAATTTATACGAGGAAATTTTTGTCGATTTATATACAACTGAATATGTCTCCCCCTGGTCTACACACTGTTATATACATGTATCCAATTGATAACCGTTTTGTAGATTTGTTTTATCATTTCAATTGAGTCAGCCGTTAAACGCTATTGCAAAGTTATTGTGGTGTACAGTCTGTTGAAAATACAGATCAGGTCGGCTGAAGACAGCAACGTTTGACATATAAGTATTGAAAATAACAGAAATACTTCAAAATAATGCTAAATATATAGCACGTGATATTGCACCATAATTGGTATTTAATTATCAATAGATTATTTTAATGTAGAGAAAATACTTAAAGTTAGGACAATTTCTCCTATGTGGTTGCCTCCATCTATTGACTGATGTCGAAAACAGGTAAGTGTTCAAACTGCTTTTTGCTATGTTGTCACAGGTGATGAAACCTTGGTACAATATTTAGAACTTTTAGGAAAGATTGGGAACAAATTACAGGCACCCATGCATGGCGAAATGTCAATAATTGCAAAAAGTAATACAAGTGCATAGAAGGTTTTGTATGCGACACTCGTCTGCAAAGAAGGCAAAGCACTACATATACCAGAAAAAACATGTCCGAATTGTGACTGAAAGGTACTACCATGCACCTGTTTTGATAAACAAAACAAAGAGGATCATGACGGTCAAATATCGCTCACTTAATTTGATAGAATCTCAATATAAGTCACATACTTCTATATAGTATGTTCTGTACTTTGCAAGCCTTATATTGGCATTATGCAGTAGGATTTAACCATATACATATATGGATAACAAGCCTCATCCATTGATTGCCACGGTTTTCAACGTCGAAATAATTTGAACACACTTAGAAGTGGGTCGCGCAAAGTACAGTTGTGCTTAATTATTTACAAATTGGGCCAGTAGTTTTGGAGATTTCACAGTTTGGTTCCTTCCGTTGCATTGAAAACAAGAGTTTACCGAGGAATTTAATTATTTGAACAAAATAGAATGAGGATCACCTTAGGAGCATACATGCGATTGTTTTTAAATTGGTAAATTGGTGTAGGAAGATAAAATGTTAATAGGTAAATGTGAACAGACAATTACGATGAAGGACACCGGACGTTGAGTGACAACAGTAGCTCATCTTGAACTTAGTTTCCAGGTGAGTTAAAAGATACTACGAGAAAGGTCGCCCAGTCACATGTTTCAAACATTTGGACTTTTATATGACATTGCACCAGCGCATACATCCAGTGTAGTAACAACAGTTTAAAGTCGGAGAAAGTGACTGCGATATATCTTTACAAAATAGAGAAAAAAAAATGCTTTCTGGTCGTAAATATCGATCGCGACTAGCTCAAGGTTCTTCTGTTGATCAGTACGGCCGCAGTAAACTAATGTAGACTAAACTTAGTACTTATAGCTTTGGGGCGTACTTTAAGGGTATGCAATTAAAACCCACACGTTTCGATCAGGTTTTTTTAAGGTTACAAACCGCCATATACAATGCATTTTGAACATCCCATGAAACGTAATGTTAACCCTGTTTAAATCTACCTTAAATGGGAACTATGAACGGATAATTTGAATTATCTGAATAAAAAAACGCAAAAAATATATCAATTACATAAAAACAAATGAAAAATACTTTGATAGATTTGATACTTAAAACTTAATTAGAAAAAAGATCCCGAGTGCAAACTGTTAATATTTACCTTTAATAGCAAGTCCAGAGTCAAGTTTAACACCATCAAATCCCGGAAAGTCGAAATATTTTATTTTAATTATCATGCCGTCGCTGTTATTGCCATTATCGTATACTTTGTAAAATCCTATGGCATCATTTTCAATATTATAATACTGAAATAAAGCAGAAACCCTTTGCTAAATAAACGTGTGTCGCTATGGACAAAGAGACGAAATCCCATCAGCAAATAAGGGATGAAATTTCATGTATTTAAGTTATCGAATGTTTTAAGATCTGTACTATGCCTTTGTTATACAATATCGCGTTCTCATATATTTCAATTTTATGATTACGGTTAATGACTCTGAATACAAAGTTTGATTAAATAAGTATGTAAATATACGTATATTAAAGAAAAAATGTCCATTGAGAAACAACATAAGAAAACAGTTCATTCGATGTTTTCAGGGTGGTTGAATAACTCAATAGCGGACACAACAGATCCTTAGCAGACCGAAATGAGACGCAAACAAACTTTCGAACGTTTTCTTGTGTCATTATTTCATGGTCATCAAAAGCCTACCGCTTCTACAGCATAGTTCAGCTCTTCAAGAAGATTCTTGATCTCATACATAGCAAAGTCACCTTGGGCTGGGGGGAAGGGCTGAGTCTCCCTTGCTGTAAAATTAAATTAAATTAGCCGCGTCTAGCGCTTTTGGTCGCAATGCATCCTACGTATAGTGAAGATTCAGGCGAGTCTAAGCATCCGCAAAGTCTTACCAGTAGCTTCACCGTTCGCATATATGTTATACACATTCTGATAAAAATATGTAAGTGTAGCACTAACTATGTTCATTCCAAAAGGTCTACAAATGGTGTAAAGGCGGAGTGTCAATAAAACCCCAAATCGCTAAACTGGGCTTAAATGTTTTGATGTTTTATTATACCAAACACAGTAGCATATACTAATTTCAAAATTATACAACTTGCAAGTTTGTTTACATTACATGCAATTGTGTTGCAAATATTGTATGTAAAAGTTGCGGACACCGGAAGATACAGATTTACAACACATTTTTTAAAGCACTTCCACCTCAGACTTGGGAAACGAAAATTGTCTATTTTTAGACGCTCGCTTTGTGACAATTTCATTATCAACCGGTCAAAAACGCACTGTCAGCATGCGATTATGAACATGTGATAAGTTATAACACAACAAAGTCACGTGAGATATAATAAAATAAGATACAGTATAAGGTATTACAGCTGTCCCAGCTTTTCAGCAGGAGATGACGTAATGTCAAATGGCCCCGATTCACTACCGAGCTAAATGAGCCCCTGTCCTCAGCAAATTTAATCATCTGAAATAGATGTCAATATTCTTGTGTCACAGGTCAAAATGGGCATCTGAAAATGAGCTACCAATTTACATTAAACAACAATAAATCTATCAAATATATTAGGACATTTACACTGCCCTGTTCATGCTGTTTTATAGCGACATGTTAGGACGTTCACTTTCGGACCTAGACGTCCAAAAATAAATGCGTTCAGTGTAACGTTTGGTAGCTCATTGTTTGTCACGGTTCGTGCAAAAAGTAATAAAAGCCCATGTTCAGTTAATCAGTACTTCGACAAACAAAGTACCGTAGGCTAAGTTAGACTCTAAAATAAATTACGATAGCGGCGGCAGTGGTGTAATCTGATTGGCTGGATTAACTATCATAGCTAATCCAACCAATCAAATTAAAGCAACTTAGATGTTAACAGCTAGTAAACGTTACCGGTAATCCATTCCAACACGATAGCGGCAGCAGTGGTGTAATTTGATTGGTTGGATTAACTATCATAGCTAATCCAACCAATGAAATTACAGCAACTTAGATGTTAACAGCTAGTAAACGTTACCGTTAACCCATTCCTACACTCATACACAGTTAGACGCGTATTCAGCAGACGACTCATACAAATATTGTGACAAAAGGATAAACTGCTCATTATTAGCAACAAGTCTTCTAGTGCCACAATGTTTTCAACTTTACTTAAAAATTAATATTTCATTTATAGAGACTGTCATTATTTTAGGCAAAATGTTTTCAAAGTCATCTGATTTGGTGTATGTGGAAAAAGGGTTAAGTTAGACTCTTAGATAGGATCGAAAGCGTATCCAACCTAACAAAATACAGCCACTGTATAAAACATATGTTTAAATGTCATGTACAGCATATATCTGATAAAATTATCTTTAAGTGTTAAGTTATCAACATTTCTATGAAAAAATAGTATTTATATGAAAAAAAAAAAGAATTAATTTCAAATCGAGCCTTCAACTCTTTATTCCGTTGTTTTATGTTGATTACGTGCATTAATTGATCTGACAACCAATAGTATCTGAACTGTTATTGCCAATACGTGTGTGGAGAAATGGAATCCGAGTAACACATCGGTAGTTCTAATTAACCATTAATATTACAGCTGTTGATATAAATTCCCATAAACTACACAATTTCAGCAGACGACTTTGAAATCATCCATGCTTTTGATTGATTGAAGCCATTTTCAATAAACATTCAGTCATATCACGGAGACCAGTTCCCCTACCTATGTGTTACTCGGATTCCATTATTATTACTATTTCCTACTTACAGTCGCAAGCTAACGCATCTGCAGCAGACCACTTTTAAGAGCAATTTCTCATTTTGCCACAATGTTTTCAACTCCATATGATCATTAAGTTATCATTTATGGACATTTTCCATAGATTTGCCAAGATGTGTTCAAAGTCGTCTGCTGCAGAATTCCTGTGTGTGGGAAATGTTCAACTGAGTGCATTGTGGAAGAATACCTGATACGTGATCAGCGCTATCTTAACGGCTTGTAGTATCATGACCAGACAGTACCAAAAGTGTATGTGATACTTCCCGTTCTTCCACTTGATGGGTGCGTAACGGTGGATTCGTAAAAATCGACGCAGTCTGACTTCTCCACTTACTCGAGTCTCCGTTTCACTGCGAGAATCTCTTTTGTCAGTTCTCGCTCCATTTTCAGATTCTGAAAGTAACACATATCTAGTCTAGTTCTTGGCGAAACGAATTACAAACAACTCAGTTCACGAAGTCGAAGTAAATTTCTTACAATTTGATACAAACATTTCAAAACTTAGCAAAACAGAATAAACGTCACATAAAATGTTGCAAATGTGGAATTAAACCTTTACCACATACGGCAAATATGCAGCAGACGGCTTTGAAAACCCATTTGCAAATTGATTTGAACAATTTCTATAAATGAATTGGTTTTTTTTTTTCCAAGGGAATTGTCAATATGAGCAATTTCTTATTTTGTCACGATGTTTTCAAAAAACGTCTGCTACAGTGGCGTCAGAAATAATCTGTAAGTGGGAAAGGGTTAAGTTCGATGAATTGACTTGTTTGTGTAAATGTTTTCTTTGTATTTGATCGTGTCATTCCGCTTACTTTTTTGCGATTATTTATTCGAATGATGTACATCACTATGAGTTTTCTTATATAAAATTATCTTATCGCCATCAATAAAATTTGATTATTAATTATTAAAAAGAGACAGTCGCTTATTGTACTTTAGATTAAAAATAAGTAAGATGTAAGAATTGAATATACTCAAAAGTCGAATGTTGTACCGTTAAAAAAGTAGTAACTATACACTATGTTTTAATTGAATATACACACACTCGATGGTTATACCGTTAATACTAAAATAAGAGGAAAACATGTTAGAAGTAAGAAATAAATATTCGGTTTAATCAACGGTTAGTATTTTGGGGGTATTTATAAATAGATATAAGTCCCGTCCATCGAGCATGGGTCTTGTTGCATCTGTGTACAGTGAAGACTCAGACGAGCCTTCAATCTCCGTCTACACGTTATAGTCCTATCTGTATCTTCTTATATAAGACTAGAAGTGTAGTCCCACAAGGTTAACTTTAATGTACGTTTATACGACGCGGTTACGACGAGTCAATAAGACCCCATATCGCCAGACGAAGGTCGAAGTTTGGTCGTCCCCTTAGACTTCTACATAAACAAAACGTACTATATAACGATTCGTTATTATTCTATGTTGGTCGTCCTAAGTCTTCTACATAAAAAGACGTACTCTATAACGATTCGTTATTATTCTATGTTGGTTGGTCCTAAGTCTTCTACATAAAAAGACGTACTCTATAACGATTCGTTATTATTCTATGTTGGTCGTCCTAAGTCTTCTACATAAAAAGACGTACTCTATAGCGATTCGTTATTATTCTATGTTGGTTGGTCCTAGACTTCTACATAAAAAGACGTATTCACTAGCTATTAGTTATTATTCTATGTTGGTCGTCCCCTTGGACTTCTACATAAAAATACTTAATCAATAGCGATTCGTTATTGTTCTAGATTAGTCGTCCCTTTAAACTTCTACATAAAAAGACCTATTCTATAGCTAATACGTCTTTTTATGTAGAAGTCTTATGTGACAACCAACACATAATAATAACGATTCGCTATATAGTACGTCTTTTTATGTTGAAGTCTTAGGGGACGACCAACATAGAAAAATAACGAATGGCTAGTGAATACGTCTTTTTATGTACAAGTCTAAGGGGTCGACCAACATAGAATGATAAAGAATAGCTAGTGAATACGTCTTTTTATGTAGAAGTCTTGGGGGACGACCAACATAGCAGGCGCGTATCAAGGTATACGCACGTACGCCAATGCGTACACTACGTTAGAAATAATAATAATAAAAAAAAGTTCAAATATGCAATAAAAAACTGAAAGCTGAGGGGGGTATGGGCTATGTAGAATAAAAAATGAGTATCAGCCTGCCACTTCGTGCAGTTTGGTTAGAACCACCTCGGTTTTGTAATGGTTATGATGTCCGCCTCGAGAGCGGGCGACCAGTGTTTAATCCCCGGTCGGGTCATACCAAAGACTTGAAAGTGGTAGTAGTTATTTCTCTCCTTGTTGCTAAGTGTTGCGGACGGGTGAATTGGCATAAGAATAAGCTTCAGTACTTATAATTTAAACAGGAAACGTCGTAAAATGACTGGAATACTGCTTTGGGCAATGTATCACTTCCCAAAAACAGTTGTAAACGTCATCTGTTTCATAGAAAGATTTATATGTGACTGATAGATATACATGTTGAAATTGTTATTAAACTGCCTCCGTTAGTTACAGGTTTGATACACAGATTTACGTCTGAAAGTAAGCCAATATGCATGTACATCTTATATATATATATATATATAGTTTAGTTTATTTATTCAACGAACCATGTGGCAACAAGTTACAAGTTACACAAATACACACATTAAACATACAAGAAATTACACGTGAAACATGGCAGTATTTTTATTAAAACAAACATATCAGATCTAGTAGCACATGCACGCTATCAGAGCACTAGATGAGGGGCATACTTCATGTTTTTTAAATGAGTATCATTCCGAACCATTTGGTGTGCTTTCTCAAAAGACTAGGGTCTAAAAGAATGTGGAAAGTCTTCCTACCATACGCCTACTTAATATCAACGAGCTTTATCATCGGAAATAACCGTGCATCCGTCCTGCACGATACGCATTGTGTCTTGTGATTAAACGTGTTGTTCCTTTCCTGCAGTGTGTGATTTAAAACCAGATTAACCAACAGGGAAGATATGTCTATACATAAACGTCCAGTCATTGTTTGCTTTATTTCGCCTGATATTCAATTAGTAGATCATTGGACGAGAGCCCATCCCCGGTGGCTCAATCGGTAGCGACGCGGGTTGTCAATATTGGGGTTATGAATTAGAACTCCAGCTCATCATGAATTCTTTCCGACGTTTGACAAAAGTCACTGTGACTCGCGTCATTCGTTTTCCAACAATGGGCGTATAGTTTATGAGGAAAACCAGCCAGTTGCTTGGAAGGTATGTTGTGGGACAGCCAGAAAACGCATGCAAATCAGTGATTCAAAACGACGTTAAACCCTAATCAATAGCATAGGGCTAGAACATATCTGAAATCACGGTTGATTAACTCAGCAGGGTGAGGTTTAGTCCTTAACCTGATATAAACGACTACCGACAGATTATGTTTGCAACATATAACTTTCGTTATTATTATATGTTGGTCGTCCCCTTAGACCTCTACATAAAAAGACGTATTCACTAGCTATTTGTTATTATTCTATGTTTGTCGTCCCCTAAGACATCTACATAAAAAGACGTACTCACTAGCTATTCGTTATTATTATATGTTTGTCGTCCCCTAATAAATCTACATAAAAAGATGTATTCACTAGCTATTCGTTATTATACCAGGCTGATCGCCCCCTCAGACTTCTACATAAAAAGACGTATTCAATAGCTATTCTATGTTGGTCGTCCCCTAAGACTCCTACATAAAAAGACGTAATCACTAGCTATTCGTAATTATACTGTGTTGGTCGTCCCATAAGACTTCTACATAAAAAGACGTCTTCACTAGCTATTCGTTATTATTCTATGTTGGTCGTCCCCTAAGACTTCTACATAAAAAGACGTATTCACTAGCTATTCGATATTATTCTATGTTGATCGCCTCCTTTGACTTTTACAGCCAAAGACGTATTCACTAGGTATTCGTTATTAATCTATTTTGGTCGTCCCCTTAGACTTTTACAGCCAAAGACGTATTCACTAGCTATTCGTTATTGTTCTATGCTGGTCGTCTCCTTACACTTCTACAGCCAAAGACGTATTTACTAGCTATTCGTTATTATACCAGGTTGGTCGCCCCCTCAGACTTCTACTTAAAAAGATATATTCACTAGCGATTTATTATTATTCTATGTTGGTCCTGCCCTAAGAATTCTACATAAAAAGACGTACTCTATAACGATTCGTTATTATTATATGCTAGTCGTCCCCGAAGACTTCTACATAAAAAGACGTACTCTATAGCACATCGCTATTATTCTGTGTTGGTCGTCCCCTAAGACTTCTACGTTATTATACCAGGTTGGTCGCCCCTCAGACTTCTACATAAAAAGACGTATTCGATAGCTATTCTATGTTGGTCGTCCCCTAAGACTCCTACATAAAAAGACGTATTATCTAGCTATTCGTTATTATTCTATGTTGGTCGTCTCCTTAGACTTCTACATAAAAAGACGTATTCACTAGCTATTCGTTATTATACCAGGTTGGTCGTCCCCTAAGACTTATACATAAAAAGACGTATTCACTAGCTATTCTATGTTGGTTGTCCCCTAAGACTTCTACATAAAAAGACGTATTCACTAGCTATTCGTTATTATTATATGTTGGTCGTCTCCTTAGACTTCTATATAAAAAGACGTTTTCACTAGCTATTCGTTATTATACTAGATTGGTCGCCCCATCAGATTCTACATAAAAAGATGTATTCACTAGCGATTCATTATTATTCTATGTTGTTCGACCCCTAATAATTCTACATAAAAAGACATACTCTATAGCGATTCGTTATTATTCTATGTTTGTCGTCCCCGAAGACTTATACATAAAAGACTTATTCACTAGCTATTCGTGATTATTCTAGTTTGGTCGTTCCCTTAGACTTCTACATAAAAAAACGTACTCTATAGCGATTCGTTATTGTTCTAGTTTAGTCGTCCCTTTAGACTTCTACATAAAAATACCTATTCTATAGCGATTCGTTATTATTCTATTGTGGTCGTCCTGTTAGACTTCTACAGCCAAAGACGTTTTCACTAGCGATCCGTTATTGATCTATTTTGGTCGTCCCCTTAGACTTCTACCGCCAAAGACGTATTCACTAGCGATTCGTTATTATTCTATTTTGGTCGTCCCCTTAGACTTTTATAGCCAAAATTGTATTCACTAGGGATTCGTTATTATTCTATTGTGTATAACAATTGACCGCATGCTATGGAATACATCATTCGTTCCACTGCACTCAAAAAGAGGTATACAAGGTTCTTTCTTGAATGTTCCTGCTTCCCAGTTTCTCTATCTAATCCGTAGAGTAACTTTAACTAAGTCGGTATAGACGAGGGCCATCAATCAAAGGGTCGTGAAATCGAACCTCAGGTTCGGCCGTTCATTTTTTCCAATGGTTGACAAAAGTTATTTTGAATAACAACACTCGTGTTTAAATAATTTGCTTTATAGTCAATGTGGGGAGATAGTCAGTTAGATGAGAAGAATCTTGTGTGGAGTACTTGTGCTATAAAATCAGGAAAACGCATTTGGTGACTCAGCCGCCGTTATATAACTGAAATACTATTGAAAACAGTGTTAAACTCCAGTTAATCAATATATACATAATCCAACTCAAGAACTCTTACCAAGTAGTCGACTGGCTGCAGAGGCGTCAACATGTGTCTGTATGTCGGAAAAGGTTGAGCTGATAATTTAAAACTTAATTAAATGCGTGAGTTTACTAATTATGTTTCTCTGGTCGTGTGCCAATGAACTGTACCGATCTCTTACAAATGTAACCGTTGCCGTTATTTGAACACTTACCTTCGTTTAGATTAACATCATGTTCGCTAATTACACTTGCCCTGGATGCATCTGAAAAACCATTGAACGATACTTTTTACAATGATACGTCAACAAACAATTGCGTAACCTGATTGGTATCCATATTTCGGATCCATTTTTATTTCGTTTCAACATTTCGAAAGCATCCCCTGTATTTAGAAATCTACGTTTGTAAAAACTTGCAATGGATGGTTAGATGGATAGATAGATAGATTGATTGATTGATTGATTGATTGATTGATTGATTGATTGATTGGAGTTTAACGCCGTTTTTAACAATTTCTGTCATATCACGGCGGCCAGTTCACCTGCTCATGTGTTTCCTGGTTTTCTCACACCAGTTCTCCACACAACAATCTTCCCAAGCAACTGGCTGCTTTTTTTCACATAGACTTAACCCATTGGTGGAAGACGAATGACGCATGTCGCAATGACTTTTGTCAAACGTCGGAGAGAAAGTTGGCCGAGCCGGGATTCGAACTCACAACCCCTGGATTGACAGCCCGCGTCGTTACCGACTGAGCTACCGGGACTCGACTAGATGGATAGATGGAGGCAGTCTAATTTAAATACATTTGAATATAATGTCATACATTTCTTGTATCATTCTGTGTTAATTAGTTACGAACAGTACCGAACAGATGCACTCGTGCGAATGCACAATTTGGGCAAGACCTACCGTTGTCAAAATATCTCCTATGGCTAATTGTCCTAATGCAAGGCTGATTTGTAAATGCAAGCATGCTATCAGATGAATAGAATAATCTACAGTCAGAAGGTAGGAACCGTGTATCGTGGTTCCTGTCCCCAATATAATGTCGTCGGATTCAAACATCTATTTAAAATTGGTGTTGGAAAAGCGGATATTGGTCAATAGAGAACAATGCGTCATTATCCCAAAATATAACGTAACTGATATCCTGCTGAAAGCGTCGTCAAACATCATTAACACTTTTCGATATAATCAATTGAACTCTTCATTGCCGAATTGTCTAAAGTAGACTCTTCCATGTTCAAAATCGGGCGTCTCCATTTTTCATGTTATAAGAGTCTTGAAATATTTCAATAACTAAAATGCAAACAATTAAGCTGATAATTTGAAACTTAATTAAATGCGTGAGTTTGCTAATTATGTTTCTCTGATATTGTGCCAATGAACTGTACCGATCTCTTACAAATGTAACCGTTGCCGTTATTTGAACACTTACCCTCGTTTAGATTAACATCACTTTCGCTAATTACACTTGCCCTGGATGCAACTGAAAAACCATTGAACGATACATTTTACAATGATACGTCAACAAACAATTGCGTAACCTGATTGGTATCCATATATCGGATCCATTTTATTTCGTTTCAACATTTCGAAAGCATCCCCTGTATTTAGAAATTTACGTTAGTAAAAACTTGCAATGGATGGTTAGATGGATAGATGGATGCAGTCTAATTTAAATACATTTGAATATAATGTCATACATTTCTTGTATCCTTCTGTGTTTATTAGTTACGAACAGTACCGAACAGATGCACTCGTGCGAATGCACAATTTGGTCAAGACCTACCGTTGTCAAAATATCTCATATGGCTAATTGTCCTAATGCAATGCTGATTTGTAAATGCAAGCATGCTATCAGATGAATAGAACAATCTACAGTCAGAAGGTAGGAACCGTGTGTCGTGGTTTTTGTCCCCAATATAATGTCGTCGGATTCAAACATCTATTTAAAATTGGTGTTGGAAAAGCGGATATTGGTCAATAGAGAACAATGTGTCATTATCCCAAAATATAACGTAACTCGAGAGCTTGGTGTGAAACGGTTGTAACTTAAAACCTATTTTGAAAACCCTGGTTTAGGGGCAATTTTGACCCCTTTGTAAACAATGCAAATTTAGGTGCCATTGCTCAGAACGAGCAATGGCACCTAAATTTCCATTGTTTACCAAGACAAATGATTCAACGCTTATAAAGACTTTATGTCGAGGTGATTAACCTTGGTAAAGATATACCAATTTTAGTTACAACCGTTTCACGCCAAGCCCTCGAACTGATATCCTGCTGAAAGCGTCGTCAAACATCATTATCACTTTTCGATATAATCAATTGAACTCTTCATTGCCGAATTGTCTAAAGTAGACTCTTCCATGTTCAAAATCGGGCGTCTCCATTTTACATGTTATTAGAGTCTTGAAATATTTTAATAACTAAAATGCAAACAATTCTCATTTCAGTTCAGACAGCTCGTTACGAGCTGACTCGGTTGAATATGCATTGTTTGCAAAAACCTTAATATTGTCCTTGAGGCTCAAAGGGTTAAAGTACGTTGCATTGAAAGTAATTTGGTAATCCTACACCACGCTTGTTTTAAAGTGTCCATTCATTCAAGGCTATGGTCGATCAAATATTAAATGTATTTACCTTCTGCGATTGTCGCCATTGCGATTGTTTCTTCTTGAAAGTTTTCCTACTACTGTGTCACGTAGAAATGTAGTAAATGATATAGCCTTGTTCAAACTGTCGAAAAAATATAATAAATTTTCTTTGAGATTAATAATTTAGCTAATATGGTACACATGCAGTCGTCTGCATTGACCGAAACATGATGGAGATGAATGTTTTGGTTAACTTTAATGATGATTTGGTAAATAATTGGCAGTGTTCAGAATGTTTTTCTAAAATTCGACTTAGTGACCCAATTTCACACATGATCGATAGTTGATAAACATGAATGTTCTGATGACATATCATGATTATCGATGAAAATAGGAATGTCCAGTGTTCACAAGGTTTTGTAAAATTTGACCCTGTACCGAACTTGACCTTTAAAGCAATGAATGTTATGATTAATTGCCATAAAGATTGAACAAAAATGTGTCATCTGGGGTTTTCACAGCCCTGATAATTTAATCCTTCTTTAATGTTATTTTAGCGACTGGAATCATCCCAGAAAAATGGTCAGAGGGTATGATCATACCAGTATATAAGAATAAAGGTGAAACTAGTTATCCCCAAAACTACAGACCTATAACTCTATTAAGCTGCATTGGTAAACTGTATCCTAAATAATCGCGTGACACTATTTATGGATGAAAATAATATATTATCAGAAAATCAGACTGGGTTTCGAAAGAATTACCCAACTGTTGACCATGCATTTACTCTTAATTCCATAATAGAGCTTCTTAAACATTATAAAAAGAAACTGTTTTGTGTATTTATCGATTTTGCTGGTGCTTTTGATTCTGTCTGGCGAGTAGGTCTCTGGAGAAAACTATTAACATATGATATAAAGGGGAATTTCTTTGATCTTTTAAAAAATATATATTCAAATGCCAAGTCATGTATATTCCAAAATGGAATAATTTCAGAGTACTTTACTAGCAACAGCGGGGTTCGACAAGGGGATAATTTATCCCCTGTACTTTCTGAGCTGTTTCTCAATTATCTAGACAACTATATGGTCACAAAAGGACACAAAGGCATCAGTCTACATGATCCAAATGATGAACTACAAATCCTTATAAAAATCATCCTACTTCTTTATGCAGATGACACAATATTACTGTCTGATGACCACAACTTGTTACAAAAATCTTTAGATGACTTTGCCGTATATCGTAATACATTGAAACTACAAATAAATATTGCTAAAACAAAGGCAATAATATTTGGATCAAGAAATGACAAAAAAAAATGCATTTAAGCTTAATGGAGTAGATATAGAAAAGGTTAAATCATACAAATACCTAGGCACACACTTTTCAAAATATGGCAGTTTTATAGAAACAAGAAAGAATTTAACACAACAGGCAAAACAGGCTTACTATACCAGAGAATAAATAACCTGAATCTTCCGCTAGACCTAATCCTCAAGTTATTTGACCAAACAATTACGCCAATTCTAACTTATTCCTCTGAGATATGGGGATATGAAAACTTAAACATGATTGAAAAAATACAAACTGAATTTCTAAGAAAAGTTATGAAACTGAGGAAAGGAACGCCAAACTATATGGTATATGCAGAACTTTGGAGATACCCACTTGAAATCACTATTAAATCTAAAATGATTGGTTATTGGAATAAGCTTGTTACTGGAAAACAAACCAAACTAGCTTACCAAATATACAAATACATGCAGTTTTTACCAAACATTAATTCTAAATGGATGAACCACATAAAACATATATTTAACGAAACTGGCAGACCAGACATATGGATTAACCAGGAAGGTATAGAGAGTAAAACAATCAATAAAGTTATTAAACAAGTACTATTTGACCAAAATTATCAAAAGTGGAAAGAATCTTTAGAGCATTCAAACAAAGGTGCTACATGTTCTAGTTTCAAAGAATATTAGAAGAATATCTACTGAAACTAAATAGACACGACTCTTTAAACATAGGAAAGTTTAGATCTGCAAATCATTATTTCCCAATCGAAACTGGAAGATGGAATAATATTGAATATAATGATAGAAAATGTATTTTTTGTAACTCTAATGAACCCACAGATGAATACCATTACCTTTTAACATGCCAACATTTCCAAGAATCAAGAATAAATCACATTAGACCATTCTATAGTAATGCGCCTAACAGCTATAAATTCAAAGCATTGCTTAAATCAACATAATCTATCCAACTAACTAACTTAAGTAAATTCATAAAGATTCTCTTAGATGAAAGTAATACAAAATATAGGAGCATGTGATATACTACTGATAGCATGTATTTGTACAAAAAAAGAAAAATAGAAAGAAGATTGTAAAAGTTATATATCAAATAATACATATTACTGAAAATGGAGTATTCATTGTTTAATTACACTTTATGCTTAACTATATTGTTAACAGTATGTTTCTGAGACAAAATGTAATATAAATGGACATGAATCATCTTGATAAATACAATAATATGAAATGAAGTGACCAATGATGTTTTACATTTCGTATTATTATTGATGTACTGTACTTTACATATAAATATTTGTAAATATTGTTGTTAACCCTCACATTTACTTGGCATGGAACTTATACGATGTTTCAGATGAGTCATAATAACCATACAGCACACTTAAATTGGAAAACATTACGAAAAAAGCAGACCACTGTAAAACAACAACAATATCTTCCTTTTCAATTTTGATATAAATCCACCATACATACCAAACCTAAAGTACACAATATCACGCACGTATTCAACATTCAGGCAAAATTACAATTATCAAGTTACTTCGTTGTGATTGGTTATTAAATCCGATAATAAATTGCGAATGAAAGCGAAATGAATCAACAATAATCCAATGAATGAATGTACACTTATTAGTCGCCGGGCCAGAAGCCCGCGTCATATATTTTTAATAGGTTTTCGGAAATGACATGGGAGGGCGAGTTATTATTAGAAAGAAACAAATTTAAATGTCTTGAACATATTACAATTATGTTTGTTTAAAAACACTAAGTTATGACACATCTTAAATGAAATAGATATGTCTTAAGTATGTGCAGTTTCTTTATTTTGACTCGCATTTGTGGTTTTGGGTTTTATTTACGAAGACAAAACAGTCCCTATTAGCTAGACGGAGGTACTGTATTTTCATGTAATCACAACGCGAGAACTACAAACCTTTACATCGCACAGTCTAAATGTGTTTACATACGCGCACCTGCTAGACTGACGCGCCGTATTTCATTTTACTATTGATAGAATTGCGAGTGCAAATTTCAAATTGCGAGATGAGATTTCAGGCACCAGCATATAGTTGCGAGTGAAATGTTTGGGCCCAATAATATGCTTTTCTAATCGTCGATGTTTTACAGGGTTATTTCTTTGACAAATCGCGGTAATTGCAGTGAATTTTCGAGATTTACCAAGTGGCTGGGAGTATACTTTCAGTTTTGCATGGATGTTTTTGCACTTAAAGCATACCCACTATATGATAAAAAGGGCTGTGACCTATCCCAAAAAAATATTTCTGTGTTTATATGTTAAAAACATTGATACCATAGAACTCTTTAAATTGAAGAGCATATGCAAAATAACAAGGTCACCGATTTAGGTCAGTCACTGAGACAGGGCAGTGTACGATTTATATGTCCACATTTATATTAGTTTTCAAAACATCCGATCCTAACAGGAAAATAATTTAAAATGATTCCAAGCAGGATTTGAATATAATACTCTCGATTCCTGTTTCCAATTAAAAAACAATAGCTCATCAGTTTTCATGAATAACTTTTCTTCATTTGGTTTTAATCAAGGCCCACAGTGTACAGTGCTGGAAAATAATATATTTTTTTTCATATTTAACTTTTGAACATTAGCTTAAATCTCATTTATCGATGCAATCTTCACCAGAACACCACAAAACCTGTATTATTTGGGGGTTGGTTCTGTGTGTTATTTGGCTTATGCATCATGTGTGAGAGCTTTTTCCACAATGAACAGAATAAAATCTGACTAAAGGTGTAGGTTTGGTGCTGAAAAACTTGATATTTTGATGAGATTCAAGTTGCTGATGTTGCCCTGATTCATGACCCAAAACCTGCAGTGACAAGATGGTGTTTGTATGGACTAAGACAGAAAAGACCACATACTCTGCCATATGGAGCCATAAACTGAGACACAGTTTCTAGACTGCTGTATATCTCACACAGTCTCAGCAGCTTCTTTTTGCTGCATAATTATATTTCAATGCGTTGACAAAAAAATGCAAGTTATGATATATTTTCATTTGACCCCCCACCCCTGATGTTCCAATATGCCGCTCAGTTGATAACTGTTTTTTCAACTACTATAATGTAAGTGTTATGCATCACTGCAGTATGGATTTCAGGTGACATTGATGCGTTGCATCAACTTTCTCTTGTACAGCAATTTTAAATCAATGAAATGTTACACACTGTATCGCTGTAGTAAATTGTAAAAACTCATGTATTTATCGTAGAAATCATGCCGAACACGTGCGAGATACTATGTATAGGATATACCCTTAATACTATAAACTAGTCTTAACAGTTAAATTTACATATACTGAAAAAAAAAAAAAAACTTTCGCTAAGTTTGAATGTAGATAATGTTTTAACGTTTCAATAGATTTGTATGAAATTTTCTGTTTGTTGTACAAGTTTGTCTTATGAATCTACTGAAATTGGTTTATTGGACAGAAACTATCAATTTGATTGTTTCATTTAAGTTTAAAACAGGAAGGGTCGATTTCAAAAGTATATTATCAGTAGCGTGTGTGGCCGCCGCGAGCCATGCTGACTGCTTGACAGCGACGTCGCATTGAGAGCACAAGTCTGTTTATGTCAGCCTGTGAGATGTTATTCCACTCTTCAAGCAGTGCTGCCCGTAGGTCGTTGACGTTGTTAGACGGGTTTAGACGTCGACGTAGGCGTCGATCAAGATTATCCCATAGATGTTCAATAGGATTGAGATCCGGACTTTTTGAGGGCCAGTTGTCAATAAAATCAACATTATGGTTTTGTAAAAACCGTATGTTGTCACGAGCGACATTGTTGTAGTGTCGATATGACGCCATGGGCCTGAAGCAGAGGGACAACATGAGGACGTAAGATGCTTTCCCTATATGACTGTGCATTCAGATTCCCCTCGATAACAACCAGTGGGGTGCGATACCCGTAAGCAATACCGCCCCACACCATAACCGAACCCCCACCCCAAAACCGATATTTGTTCGAATACTTTAAAAACAAGATGTGTGAACTGAAACACTGATGCCCCCGAATGGCAACATCTAGGTCAAAGGTCAAGGTCGCAAGGTGAAAAAGTTTGGTACTGACAGAAAGGTCATGTCACAAGGAATACACATGTGAAATATGGTAGCTGTACCTGTTATGCTTCAAAAGTAGTGGTCAAGGTTAAAGTTTTTTTCGACAGACACACATAGAGACAGACAGACAGACAGGCCAAAAACTAGATGCCCACCGAATCGGTGATTCCGGGGGCATAAAAATGAGTTGAAGCGAGGCGATCCAGAAAACTGTGTCCACCCTTGTTAATATCTATGCATATATAGGGTAATATCTATTTTTAGAGGAGAAAGTCCCTGTGGTACAATACGAATGTTCACGAAGGTACCGTGTCTACATATTTGTCCATATCATTGGACTGAATGCTGTATTAGTATGTAATACAGACACAAATCAATCAATACACGTTAGTAGTGAGCTATGAGGCCAATCGATTACACTAATGAGTACAGTATAAACTCTTAAAGACACATATGAACCGAATTACGAGAAAACCAACATTGTGGACTCTGCGTAAAGTATCGACCCGGATCAGCCTAAGCATGCCGCGCAGGCTAATCCGAACAGAGACTTTCGCCTCCTGTGGATTTTCTGTTTCAGGAATATCTCTATCTCGCTAAGACGTAATGTGTCGGCCCAGATTAGCCTGCGCGGACTGCGCAGGCTGATCTGGGTCGATACGTTACGCAGAGTCCATTATGTTGGTTTTCTCACGGAACGACTCATATATGTATGTTTATGTCTCTGTCTCTCATAACGGCACCTCTGTAGACCAACAAAGACCCTTTCCCTTTTCAACAAATCTGCAACAGACGACTTAGAAATCATGCAGGCAAAAACCGGACAATCTCTTGAAATGAAAATATATAATGGAATAGAGATAAACAGATTGTGGCAAATAGGACGTATTTTTCAGTTTTACACACAAAGCGACGCCCCCAAATGTTACTAATATATTCTCTCTTTTTTACACATGTACGGGCGATATCTGAAGCTTTTACAGTAGACGACTTTTGAAAATATAGTTTGAAAAAAATAAATGCATAATAATAGGTTCGTGAAGTTAGGTTGACGAGTGACGAATTGACGAGTGACGAACTGTGACATTTTTATAGGTCCGTGAAGTTAGGTTGACGAGTGACGAATTGACGAGTGACGAACTGTGACCTTTTTTCTAAAAACTTTATTTCTTTCTTTAAGATGATGTTTCTGGACGAATAAATGCAAATTGGACCCTATTTCGTGTTTCATGGCTATCAGTCAATCAGAAGAGCTTCGACAATTCGTCAACTCGTCAATTTTGTTGACGAAATTGACGTAAAAAATATTTTTCTAAAAACTTTATTTCTTTCCTTTAGATAAGTATCTGGATGTATTGAATACAAATTAGGCCCTATTTCAAATTTCATGGCGATCAGTCATTCAGCAGAGCTTTGTCAAGTTCGTCAATTCGTCAACTTGTCAATAAAGTTGACGAAATTGACGAAAAAAATATTTTTCTAAAAACTTTATTTCTTTCCTTTAGATAATGTATCTGGACGTATTGAATGCAAATTAGGCCCTATTTCATGTTTCATGGCGATCAGTCAATCAGAAGAGCTTCTTCAAGTTCGTCAATTCGTCAACTTGTCAATAAAGTTGACGAAATTGACGACAAAAATATTTTTTCTAAAAACTTTATTTCTTTCCTTTAGATAAGTATCTGGACGTATTGAATGCAAATTAGGCCCTGTTTCATGGCATCAGTCAATCAGAAGAGCTTCTTCAAGTTCGTCAATTCGTCAACTTGTCAATAAAGTTGACGAAATTGACGAAAAAATTGTTTTTCTAAAAACTTTATTTCTTTCCTTTAGATAATGTATCTGGACGTATTGAATGCAAATTAGGCCCTATTTCATGTTTCATGGCGATCAGTCAATCAGAAGAGCTTCTTCAAGTTCGTCAATTCGTCAACTTGTCAATAAAGTTGACGAAATTGACGAAAACAATATTTTTCTAAAAACTTTATTTCTTTCCTTTAGAGAAGTATCTGGACGTATTGAAATGCAAATTAGACGCTATTTCGTGTTTCATGGCGATCAGTCAATCAGAAGACCTTCGTGAAGTTCGTCAATTTAGTTGACGAAAAAAAAAAAAATCTAAAAACTTTATCTCTTTCCTTTAGATAATGTATCTGGACGTATTGAATGCAAATTAGGCCCTATATCAAATGCCATGGTCATCAGTCATTCAGAATGCTTTGTCAAGTTCGTCAATTCGTCAACACGTCAATTTTGTTGACGAATTGACGAAAAAATTATTTTTCTAAAAACTTTATTTCTGTCTTTAAGATAATGTATCTGGACGTATTCAATGCAAATTAAGCCCTTTTTTAACTTTCATGGCCATCAGTCATTCAGAAGGGCTACGTAAAGTTCGTCAATCCGTCAACACGTCAATTTTGTTAAACGAAATATACGTTGACAAACATCAAAGCATATTCTTCTTCAGTTGAATCTCTTCATACACAGGTTCTAACTAATGGCTTTCTGCATAGTGTGTCGATTAGAAAGGGACTGCACAGCCAAACGTTTGTTTTTATTACTTCTTAGTTTGTTTAAGAATGGGTCTTCCGATTTCGGGTTTATTTCGGATGTTGTTTCTCTGCTACATAAATATGATATTTACATTAGCTTGGAAGACTATTTAGCATATGGCGATTTTCCTAGTAGATATTTTTGGAAACATTGTATTAATACAAAGGTTCGTAACTACTATCAGATCAGGGGCGTAGCTTTGCAATAATCAATGTGTAGGCCGTCTCGTGAGAAAACCTACATTGTGGACTCTGCGTAAAGTATCGACCCGGATCAACCTAAGCATGCCACACAGGCCTACCCGGATAGACACTTTTCGCCTCCTGTGGATTTTTTGTTTCAGGAATAACTACTCTATACATCTATCCCCCTAAAACGGAATGTGTCGGTCGGATTAGTCTGCGCGGACAGCGCAGGCTGATCTTGTCGATACATTACGCAGCTGTCTATCGCCGCTGCATTTTGGGGGCATTTGAGAAAAAATGTGTAGGCACAATATAGAAGAATTGAATGTTAGAACTTCTTCGAGACAGTTTGTCTTATACAGAAAACTACAGTATCAGTTCTCTGCTAATCCACTGTGGGACTACGCTAAACGTAATCCGAATATGCTACGTGCTTGTTTTTCTATCGCCCAAATAATTGCATACACGGCATGCACTGATTTCTCCCATTGCTCACGGTGTGAAAATAGAGATATTAAAACAAGTTTCACTGAGCATATTTTGATTAACTGTTTTTATGTATTCTTTTTAACAAATAACTTATGTCAAATTTGGTAGTAGTACTTTCAATATGCTAGATTCATTTAATGGTAAGGAGTATGTTGAAGCTCTATTCGGTTTGAATCCGAACTTGAACAGCGTACTGCTTAAAAACTATGACAAACATGTGGTACTATTTCTACATAACGTATGAAATAGTTACAAGTACTTTGTACCGGGTTAAATATATACTGTCAGTATTATTTTATGTCATGTTTGTTGTGTGTGTGTGTGTATGTGTGTGTGTGTGTGTGTGTGTGTGTGTGTCTCTCTCTCTCTCTCTCTCTCTCTCTCTCTCTCTCTCTCTCTCTCTCTCTCTCTCTCTCTCTCTCCTCTCTCTCTCCCTCCCTCCCTCCCTCCCTCTCTCTCTCTCTCTCTCTCGCTCTCTCTCTCTCTCTCTCTCTCTCTCTCTCTCTCTCTCTCTCTCTCTCTCTCTCTCTCTCTCTCTCTCTCTCTCTCTCTCTCTCTCTCTCTCTCTCTCTCTCTCTCTCTCTCTCATCTGTACGTGTTCTACAGTGCAAATACTGTGATTGTTTGCCACATAATTACAAAGTTTGCAACGTTCTGGATATCTAAAGAAGACATCGAATGCAATAGCTCACATCCGTACAGTCTAGACGAAATTGATATTGTTTTCATTAATGAACCCATTGTAATAAGGTAGACATATCAAATGCTGTTTACTGCTAGTAAAGAGAACATAAAGGCCCGTCCTTTTGCTGTTACCAAGATGTACAAACCGTAAAGTTTGGCAAAGAGAACCCCTCCATTTGAACAAATATAAATTTCAACTTGTTACCACTACTTAATAGTAATTTGGTTGCAATACAATCAGCAAGCAAAGTTACAAAGGGATGTTGCGGCATGGATTAAGCTCGCTGAGGTATATAGCTATTCTGGTAACTGGTCTTATTTATATTGTACTAACAATATAAAGAAAGGAGCATTTCAAAATATAATAAACAAGGGATTGTCTCTCCAGTTTCTACTAGGTTCTTCATCACAAGAGCTCACGAATTGACGAACTTGCCGAAGCTCTTCTGAAGGACTGATCGCCATTCAATTTGAAATAGGGCCTAATTTGCATTCAATACGTCCAGATACATTATCTAAAAGACAGAAATGAAGATTTTTAGAAAAAATAATGTTTTCGTCAATTTGTCAACAAAGTTGACGAACTGACGAACTTGAAGAAGCACTTCTGATTGAATGATCGCCATGAAACATGAAATAGGGCCTAATTTGCATTCAATACGTCTAGATACGTATCTAAAGGAGAGAAATAACGTTTTCAGAAAAATAATTTTTTCGTCAATTTCGTCAACAAAATTGACGAGTTGACGAATTGACGAACTTGAAGAAGCTCTTCTGAATAACTTATGGCCATTCATTTTTAAATAGGACCTATTTTGCATTCAATACGTCCAGATACTTATCTAAAGGAAAGAAATAAAGTTTTTAGAAAAATATTTTTTTCGTTAATTTCGTCAACTATATTGACAAGTTGCCGAATTGACGGATTTGACGAAGCTCTTCTGATTGACTAATCGCCATGCTACATGAAATAGGACCTTTTTTGCATTCAATACGTCCATATGCTTATCTAAAGGAAAGAAATAAAGTTTTTAAAAAAATATTTTTTTCGTCAATTTCGTCAACTTTATTGACAAGTTGACGAATCGACGAACTTGAAGAAGCTCATCTGATTGACTGATCGCCATGAAACATGAAATAGGGTCTAATTTGCATTCAATACGTCCAGATACTTATCTAAAGGAAAGAAATAAAGTTTTTAGAAAAATATTTTTTTCCTCAATTTCGTCAACTTTATTGACAAGTTGACGAATTGACGAACTTGAAGAAGCTCTTCTGAATGACTGATGGCCATTAATTTTGAAATAGGGTCTAAGTTGCATTCAATACGTCCAGATACTTATCTAAAGGAAAGAAATAAAGTTTTTAGAAAAATATTTTTTTCGTCAATTTCGTCAACAAAATTGACGAGTTGACGAATTGTCGAAGCTCTTCTGATTGACTGATGGCCATGAAACATGAAATAGGGCCCAATTTGCATTTATTCGTCTAGAAACATTATCTTAAAGAAAGAAATAAAGTTTTTAGAAAAAATGTCACAGTTCGTCACTCGTCAATTCGTCACTCGTCAACCTAACTTCACGGACCTATAAAAATGTCACAGTTCGTCACTCGTCAATTCGTCACTCGTCAACCTAACTTCACGGACCTACTTTTAAAAGCACTAGATAAACATGCTTATTGTGTATACATTGTATATGCCTCATTGAACTGAGTGTGTTTTTATAACAGTTACGTACATTTTATCTCACCACGATTTGTATATGACACCCTACCTTTACATACATCTAATATAGTTGTGTTGTTTACGATTCTAAGCGTTATGATGGGTCCGTTTTTAAAATCCTGAAATCTTGGAGAAAAGTATAATTCGTGAGTGTGTGCTCTTGTGTAACACGTTTGTGGTTAATCCCAAACCCATTCAGCTTCTTATTTTTAAAAAAATCGATTTGAACTTTTTTACATGAATTTCTTCCCTCTGGATAGAAATGCCACTTTAATTAAGTGTTAACATTTCACTTTGCAACGTTGGTGTGTGCATATATCTGCATGTGCTTTGCACCCCGCTATGGTTTTATTTAAATTTAAATACTGGAGATTTAATTGGTGAGCGAACACATCTCACGGATTACAACAACTTAAATTGAGTTGAGTTGAATATTGGAAAGTTAACCATGGATAGACCTAATCCTCCCATATTCAGAGGCTAACCCTTTCCCACATACAAAACATCTGATGCGGACGACTTAGAAAACTATTGAAATGTGCTGAAAACAGTTTGGCCAAAGGAAAATACTGATGCATCTCTAAGACTAAAGACTGCAATATTTAAAGGTATTTCCCATATACAACAAATCTGAAGCAAATGCATAAGAAAACACGTATGCAATATATATATATGAAATGTGTTAAACAGTTTTGCAAAAAGAGAAATATATTGCTCATTATGAGAACATTTTCTTTTTCCCACAAAGCTTTTTAAAAAAATTGTATGCTGCAGATGTATATAAATGCGTCTACATGTAGGAACTGGTAGAATATTTATCTGTCTGTCTATGTCCCAAATGCCATTTTAAAATTGTTATGTGGAGGCTTTGATCAAGCTGAACAGATTCAGTCTGCTCTGAGCTTTACTATTCACATTGCTTGGACAGACTCAGGTAATGCTAATGGTGTGTTTAAGTTTATAAACTTTACTTTACAAAATTAATGGAAAGAGATAAGCACGAATTAAAACTTTCTTTTCGGCAGTAGACTTTAAATATTTTCAAAGTTGTCTGCTGCATATTTGGCATATATGGGAAAGGGTTATTGAATATTATCACATAATATATCTGCAAACTCGATGAATAGAGATGAACATTTTGGTAAAAGGAAAAATTAATAAACATGAGCAATTTATCCTGTTTTAAAATCGTCTGATGCAGAGGCGTAACACGCTGTCTAAATGATGAAAAGGATCGAGACATTTCACGTGCATGGTAACCAAGGAACATCTTAATTTGCATAAACAACAATTTTCTGATTGGCTCAAGACGAATTTCGCGGGAATGTTAGCGTTCACTTCACTCACTAGGCTGTAAATGTTCATCGTATCTACACGCTGATAATGACACTCGTGCTCTAAAGTTAAACAGGATTAAATAAGTTTGATTGACAAGGAATAAAAACTTGATGTGACAGGTAAGTTATCTCTCTGAAGTCATTGTAGCAAAAGATGACATTGCTCATAATAAATTCTGTGAAATATATTAATGATAATTCAGAAATGCCCACTTTTCGACTTTTCAACAGACGAGCAATGGCGTGCGCTCCTTGGCACTATTGCTATATTTTCTAAGCAGATATGTTTCAAAAATAGGAAAGCATGAAAAGTTCTTGTCCGACTTAATGTGGCACAGTTTTCTCCTCTGTATTTTCAAATTCTTTCGTTTTGTTATGATTTATACATTTTCAGAATGTAGTAGAGGACATTTGAAACATCTGTAGGAGAGTACATTTGAAAGTAATTTGGCAAAAGGAAATGTTCATGATACGATCTTTTGAAAGATGTCTTCTTCAGATTATTTAATAATTATACTTTCACTCTGATTTTCCACATATTTGTCCAGGTATTTTCAAAGGGCAACCACTATAGCTTTGTTCAATGTTTTCAAGGTCGTCTACATATCTATCGTATAGTTTGCAATTTATAGGAAAGAGTTATTATTTACCTTTACCTTTTTCCGAGATCTATCTAGGCCTGTTGGCCTCTTTGATCCTTCTTAATCGGTTGTTTCGTCTCCGCCTCCGGTCCATAGAAGTCGGGCACAAACTTGATTATATTTTTCTTCCAATGCTTGTTGAGCAAGCTTTTAAAACTATTTACACTTTTTGCAGCAATTAACTCTTCAGGTAGATTATTCCACGTGTTTATAACTCTTTGAGAGAAACTATATTTTCTTATGTTTGTCCTATTGTGTCTCTTGAAGATTTTTTGTTTATGTCCTCTTGTATTCGAAACATTTAGAGTGAATATGGATTCTACTTTATCTATCCCATTTAAAATTTTGTAAGTTTCGATAGTATCTGATCTTATTCTTCTATATTGCAGAACTTGAGTAATCTTTGTTTGTAAGGGAGATCTTTTATTGATTTAATAATTTTTGTTGCTCTTCTTTGCACATTTTCAATTAATATTGCCTCTTTTTTATTAATAACAGACCAGACTGTACTTCCATATTCTAAATGCGGTCTAACTATACTTTTATAAATTGTTGTAAAAGATTCTGTATCTAAATGTTCGAAACACCTTCTAATAAGGCCTAATTTTTGGTTTCCTTTCCTGACTTGCAGGTTGATGTGTTCATTGAATTTTAAGTTTTTGTCAATTGTTATCCCTAGGTCTTTTTCTTCTTTTACTGTATCTAATGTGTTTGTATCGAGCGTATATCTTTTTTTGTTTCAGGTCCTAAATGGAAGTGTTTGCATTTTGTTTTATTGAAACTAAGTAGCCAGTTGCTTGACCATTCTAATAGATTATCTAGGTCTTTTTGTAAGCTTATTCTGTCTGTTTCATTATTGACTACCGCATAAATTTTTGTATCGTCAGCAAATAGTTTGATCATATTTTGGATCATGTCTGGAAGATCATTAATATAGATTATAAAAAGTATAGGACCAAGTACGCTCCCTTGTGGGATTCCACTTGTGACTGTGGTCCACTCTGACCTACTACCATTTAAGAATACTCTCTGTTTTCTGTTGTTTAAAAAATCTATTGAGTAAGTTGAAAACATATTCAATGAGCAATTTCTTCCTTTGCCATAATGTTAAAAGGTGTCATCTAATGTAGTCAGGAAGCGCCTGTATGTAAGAAAAGGTTATGAGTTTGATGCAATGATGTACTGTCTGGTTTCAAAGTTCCTCGAGTACAAGGGCATCACAAACAATTTATTTCGGTGAAAGGGTCAGTATGTCAGTATTTGCTGTACCCTTTCCCACTTGTAGACACATCTGCAGCAGACGACTTTTGAAAACAGTGTAGCCAAAAGGCCACACTTTTTTCAACTTTATTAAATACTTACTTCCAAGAGAAGCTATTTTTGTTGGCCTGCTGTCTGCCTGAATGTGCATTCGTCCATCCGTCATGGATTGCATGTATTGGTCAACACGTTGTAACTGTATGGCAGATTTATTTCAAAGTGGTCACACTTATACCGTGTGATCAGAAGAACGGCAAAGTACTAGGTACATAACTCTGGTTTGTTTAATTTAGTTATCTCGGTTTTTCCTTATTTAGTTCAGCGATTGTCCTCATTAATTTCCATTGTATCCATTTCAAACTTGGTTTGTAGGTAATTTATGACCTACATATTTGCAGTGCACCATTACCATAACTTGAGCATGAAGTGTGAATATTTTTGTCTCTCCATGTTCTCACTTTCGCATGCAACACATGCGTTCCGTGAAATGCCCTTGTCCGTTAGTGGGTTCTTCCCCAAGCTGTGTTATTTGTCCGAAGCGACTGACTGTCTGTCCGTCTTTGAGTTCATCCATCCGTCCGTTTGTCCGTTACGTTTTGCATTAATGGGTCAAAGCTTTGTTTCTGTTTAACGGATCCATTTCAAAGTCGTCACACGTATACATTGGGATTAGGAGATCGATACAATATTTTGAACACAAATCTGATCTGGTATTTTTAGGTGTAAACTCATTTCTTCATTTCTTCGGTTATTGTCTCAATAGATGTCCAATGTATCAATTGAAGACTTGGTGTATTGGGAACTCAGAGCTACAGATGTGCATTGCAAGAAGAAACATAAGTCTAGCATGCTTTCGATTGTATTTCATTTATCAGCATGATTACAATATACATTGTGGATCTTTAGTGATCTAGTACTGTTAGTTACCCCTGCATTTATCATGAATAAACATTAATTATGCCTACATACAAGCGAAATACTGTTTAAATTTGCTGTTAAACAAAACTTTGACCAGAGTGACATCATAACCTGGATCATAAGGAGTAGTAACAGTAGTACTTCTTGTAAATTACCCAGGAAGCGCTGTGAAATAACTGGAATTCCTACGGTCTTGCTTGAAGATTTTGTGCGATTCATTTGCAAAGTGATCCTTTAAATGTTACATGCATGCATTTCTACGGTGACATAAAGTTAATTTTCTATTTGTCAGTTACACTGTTTTAAATGAAGTACAATAGAAAGTTAGCTTTAAATGTCTCTTTATAAATGTAAATTCAAAGTGAAAATAATAATCAGCATATAACTTTGTGATTGTTATCGCACATATTTTGGCGAGTAAGCAGTGAGAAACACCAAACAACAGGGTCTGATCTTTATGCCTGGTTTCTACTCCAACAAACAAGATTTCTACCCAAAGGTTAATCCCTTTCAAATACATTCATATTTGCCCTTTAAAACATAATTATTGAATAGGGATGAGAGTATGATGGCTGGGATTCATAGGTTATTAGCTTGAAGATATTATGCGATTTTTCGTTTGGCCACAACATCAAAATACGATTACTGCAGAGGCTTCAGAAAGCCTCGATCTACATGTGGATAAAGTTAATTATGCAAGGAAGGCTTTGAATGCCACTCAAAATTAATCTGTTTTCCTAGCATAGTACTGTTATTTACCCCTGCATTTATCATGAATAAGCATTAATTATGCCCAGATAAAAGCAAAATACTGTTTAAAAATTTGGTGTTAAACATAACATTGACCAGAGTGACATCATAACAAGGATAACAGTAGTAATTCTGGTAAATTACCCAGGAAGTGCTGTGAAATAACTGAAATTCCTACGGTCTTGGTTGAAGATATTGTGCGATTCATTTGCGAAGTGATCCTTTAAATGTTACATGAATGCATTTCTACGGTGACAAAGTTAATTTTCTGTTTGTCAGTTACACCGGTTTAAATGAAGTACAATAGAGAGTTAGCTTAAACTGTCTCTTTTTAAATGTAAATTCAAAGTAAAATTGATAATCAGCAGATAACTTTGTTATTGTTATCGCACATATCTCGGCGAGTAAGCAGAAAAAAACGCACAACAGGGTCTGACCTGTATGCCTGGTCACTACAGTTCTAAATCAAAGCTCTGAAAGTGCTAATGGTATAGGGGCATATGTAAGTTGAAAATATATGGCATAGATAATATGGACAAACTTTGTTGAAACAATAAACAATTACCTTTAAAACAAACAAACCAAAAATGTGTGAAGCAACACATACTGCCTGCCAATAACATATACCTTATTCATCAACGTTTGACCCTTTTCTTATATAAACAAAATAAATCAGGAAGAACAAAAGATTGACAAATAACCGAGCAGCGACCCTTAATTAAAATATTTCCAGTTTAGAAATCACTAAAGATCCACAATGTATAATGTATAGTCTTAAATTGATACATTGGACATCTATTGAGACAATAACCGAAAAAATGAAAAAAAAAAACGAGTTTTACACCTAAAAAACCAGATCAGATTTGTGTTCAAAATATTGTATCGATCTCCTAATCCCAATGTATACGTGTGACGACTTTGAAATGGATCCGCGAAACAGACAAAGTTTTGACCCATTAATGCAAACCGTAACGGAAAGACGGACGAGTGGATGAACACAACGACGGACAAACAGTCAATCGCTCCGGACAAAGTACACAGCTTGTGGAAGCACTCATTAACGAACAAGGGCATGTCACGGAATGCATGTGTTGCATGCGAAAATCAAAAATAAGTGACGGAACATGGAAAGACAAAAATATGCACACTCCAAACGGATCATGCTTAAGTTATGGTAATGGTGCACTGCATATCTGTAGGTCATAAGTTACCTACACACCAAGTTTGAAATGGATAAAATGGAAATTAATTGAGACAATCACTGAACTAAATAAGGAAAAATGGAGATTGCTAAAATAATACAGAGTTATGAACCTAGTATTTAGCCGTTCTCCTGATCACACGGTATAAGTGTGACCACTTTGAAATAAATCTGCCATACAGAAACAACGTGTTGACTAATACATGCAATAAATGACGAACGGACGAATGCACATTCAGACAGCCGGCCGGACGCCGGATTATACCTCCAAGCTTTACAGACAGACAACTCATAAAGTATTGATTACAGAAGACTGGATCGATGAGTCTCCGAAACGGGACCGTACTAGGTTAATTTACAAAAACCTATTTAGACTACATTTCTAGTTTATATGTCAACAGATACATCTAGGACTAGATTTAGTAAATTACATACACGATGACGGACGTTGAGTCTTCAATATACATTAACATTTTGTCTCAAAATCGCTAGAAGCGCCTCAATTATTAAATAAACAATGACCTTGCGATTATAACTCGTGTGTATCTTGACATTTTCGGCCAAATTTCTTTCCGGCGTTTGACAAAAGTCAATGCGACGTGCGTCATTCGTCTTTCACCAATGGGCTAAGTCTTATGTGAAAAAGCAGCCAGTTGCTTGGGAAGATTGTTGTGTGAATTACTGGTGTAAGAAAACCAGGAAATACATGTGTAGGTGAACTGGCCGCCGTGGTATTACTGAGGAAATGTTAAAAACTGCGTTAACCCCAATCAATTTTTGTTGAAATGAAATTTTGAATAGTGATGAAAACATTGTGGAAAAAGACAAACATGCTGATTATCATTCATCTCTTAAGTGAGTCGAATGTGTTTAAAAGGGGCAAAGGTTAAACTAATAACTGAAGACAAATGTTTTCGTTATCTAGGTTATAAAAACAAAATTAGATTCATCTTTCAAAGCATTGTTTGGAAAGGAGGAATTGCTCATTGTCAGCAATTGCTCCGTTTGCAAATACACTTTCAACATTTGTATGTAACTAAGTAGCTATAACGGAAACGGTTCAACCCTTTCCCGCTTACAGTCGCTTGTTGACGCATGTGCAGCCGTCTGCTGCAGACTTGTTTATCGTGACCCATTTCCTCTTTTTCCATAAAGGATTCAACTATATATGTTTCCCCTTGATGTAAGGCAAAATTGCTCGTTATCATTTATCTCTAGCATGTTATTCAAAATGTGTCTAGTAAAAGAATGTTAAACGTTCAAATATGAAAAGAATTAATCTGAAACGTGTTTGAAAGCATTGTGTGAAAAGGAGGAATTGCTCATTGTCGGCAATTGCTCCATTTTCCAACAATATTTTCAATATTCGATGTTATAGTATCACGGAAAGGGTTCCGCTTCCATGGGGAGTATGTAACTATTGTCCGCTTACAGACGCATGTGTATCAGACGACAATCGAAAACATTGTAACAAAATGAGAAATTGCTTATCGTAGGCAATTTCTACTTTTGCCACAATGGTTTCAACTCCTTTCAATAATTTTATTTAGTGATTTGCACATTTCTATAAGTCGACTGGGTCACAGCACGGCCGACGTTACCTAACACCACTGACATTGAGGTCAATCAAAGTTCAGAGTGTGTTTCACGCGTTGGAACTATTTTGTCTCATTAATTTATGCAAGCGGATGGTTTTTTGAGATTCGGTCGAACCAATGAAATCGTTGAAAAGGCAGATTATAACTAATCAAAACTGTAGAAAAAGATGACATTGCTCATAATAAATTCTGTGAAATATATTAATGATTATTCAGAAATGCCCACTTTTCGACTTTTCAACAGACGAGCAATAACGTGCTCTCCTTGGCACTATTGTTATATTTTCTTAGCAGATATGTTTCAAAATAGGAAAGCATGAACAGTTCTTGTCAGACTTAATGTGGCACAGTTTTCCTCTCTGTATTTTCAAATTCTTTCGTTTTGTTGTCATGATTTATACATTTTCAGAATGTAGTAGAGGACATTTGAAACAATATATGTAACAAGTAATATGGCAACAAAATGATCATGATACGATCTTTTGAAAGATGTCTTCTTCAGATTATTTAATAATTATACTTTCACTCGTGATTTTTCACATTTGTCCAGGTAATTTCAAAGGGCAACCACTAGAGCTTTGTTCAATGTGTTCAAGGTCGTCTACATATCTATCGTATAGTTTGCAATTTATGGGAAAGAGTTAACAAATTATTGAATAAGTCGAAAACATATTCAATGAGCAATTTCTTCCTTTGCCATAATGTTAAAAGGTGTCATCTAATGTCGTCAGGAAGCGCCTGTATGTAAGAAAGAGTTATGATTTTGATGCAATGATGTACTGTCTGATTTCAAAGTTCCCAGAGTACAAAGGCATCACAAACAATTTATTTCGGTGAAAGGGTCAGTATGTAAGTTGTTGCTTGGATGTTAAGGTAATTACATTTGCTGTACCCTTTCCCACTTGTAGACACATCTGCAGCAGACGACCTTTGAAAACAGTGTAGCCAAAAGGCCACAATTGTTTCAACTTTATTAAATACTTACTTCCAATAGAAGATATTTTTGTTGGCCTGCTGTCTGCCTGAATGTGCATTCGTCCGTCCGTCATGGAGTGCATGTATTGGTCAACACGTTATAACTGTATGGCAAATTTATTTCAAAGTGGTCACACTTATACCGTGTGATCAAGAGAACGGCAAAGTACTAGGTACATAACTCTGGTCTGTTTATTTTAGTTATCTCGATTTTTCCTTATATCAGCGATTGTCTTAATTAATTTCCATTGTATCCATTTCAAACTTGGTTTGTAGGCAACTTATGACCTACAGATGTGCAGTGCACCATTACCATAACTTGAGCATGCTGCGTTTGACGTGTGAATATTTTTATCTGTCCATGTTCTCACTTATTATATAACTTTCGCATGCAACACATGCGTTCCGTGAAATGCGCTTGTTCGTTAGTGGGTTCTTCCCCAAGCTGTGTATTTTGTACGAAGCGACTGACTGTCTGTCCGTCTTTGTGTTCATCCGTCAGTTTGTCCGTTACGGTTTGCATTAATGGGTCAAAGCTTTGTTTCTGTTTAACGGATCCATTTCAAAGTCGTCACACGTATACATTGGGATTAGGAGATCGATACAATATTTTGAACACAAATCTGATCTGGCATTTTTAGGTGTAAACTCATTTCTTCATTTCTTCGGTTATTGTCTCAATAGATGTCCAATGTATCAATTGAAGACTTGGTGTATTGGGAACTCAGAGCTACAGATGTGCATTGCAAGAAGAAACATAAGTCTAGCATCCTTTTTTCGATTGTCTTTCATTTATCAGCATGATTACAATATACATTGTGGATCTTTAGTGATTTCTGCCACTAAATATTAATCTGTTTTCCTAGCCTAGTACTGTTAGTTACCCCTGCATTTATCATGAATAAACATTAATTACATGTATGCCTACATACAAGCGAAATACTGTTTAAATTTGCTGTTAAACAAAACATTGACCAGAGTGACATCATAACCTGGATCATAAGGAGTAGTAACAGTAGTACTTCTTGTAAATTACCCAGGAAGCGCTGTGAAATAACTGGAATTCCTACGGTCTTGCTTGAAGATTTTGTGCGATTCATTTGCAAAGTGATCCTTTAAATGTTACATGCATGCATTTCTACGGTGACATAAAATTAATTTTCTATTTGTCAGTTACACTGTTTTAAATGAAGTACAATAGAAAGTTAGCTTTAAATGTCTCTTTATAAATGTAAATTCAAAGTGAAAATAATAATCAGCATATAACTTTGTGATTGTTATCGCACATATTTTGGCGAGTAAGCAGTGAGAAACACCAAACAACAGGGTCTGATCTTTATGCCTGGTTTCTACTCCAACAAACAAGATTTCTACCCAAAGGTTAATCCCTTTCAAATACATTCATATTTGCCCTTTAAAACATAATTATTGAATAGGGATGAGAGTATGATGGCTGGGATTCATAGGTTATTAGCTTGAAGATATTATGCGATTTTTCGTTTGGCCACAACATCAAAATACGATTACTGCAGAGGCTTCAGAAAGCCTCGATCTACATGTGGATAAAGTTAATTATGCAAGGAAGGCTTTGAATGCCACCCAAAATTAATCTGTTTTCCTAGCATAGTACTGTTAGTTACCCCTGCATTTATCATGAATAAGCATTAATTATGCCCAGATAAAAGCGAAATACTGTTTAAAAATTTGGTGTTAAACATAACATTGACCAGAGTGACATCATAACAAGGATAACAGTAGTAATTCTGGTAAATTACCCAGGAAGCGCTGTGAAATAACTGAAATTCCTACGGTCTTGGTTGAAGATATTGTGCGATTCATTTGCGAATTGATCCTTTAAATGTTACATGAATGCATTTCTACGGTGACAAAGTTAATTTTCTGTTTGTCAGTTACACCGGTTTAAATGAAGTACAATAGAAAGTTAGCTTAAACTGTCTCTTTTTAAATGTAAATTCAAAGTAAAATTGATAATCAGCGGATAACTTTGTGATTGTTATCGCACATATCTCGGCGAGTAAGCAGAAAAAACGCACAACAGGGTCTGACCTGTATGCCTGGTCACTACAGTTCTTAATCAAAGCTCTGAAAGTGCTAATGGTATAGGGGCATATGTAAGTTGAAAATATATGGCATAGACAATATGGACAAACTTTGTTGAAACAATAAACAATGACCTTTAAAACAAACAAACCAAAAATGTGTGAAGCAACACATACTGCCTGCCAATAACATATACCTTATTCATCAACGTTTAACCCTTTTCTTGTATAAACAAAATAAATCGGGAAGAACAAAAGATTGACAAATAACCGAGCAGCGACCCTTAATTAAAATATTTCCAGTTTAGAAATCACTAAAGATCCACAATGTATAATGTATAGTCTTAAATTGATACATTGGACATCTATTGAGACAATAACCGAAGTAATGAAAACAAATGAGTTTACACCTAAAAACCCAGATCAGATTTGTGTTCAAAATATTGTATCGATCTCCTAATCCCAATGAATACGTGTGACGACTTTGAAATGGATCCGCGAAACAGACAAAGTTTTGACCCATTAATGCAAACCGTAACGGAAAGACGGACGAATGGATGAACACAACGACGGACAGACAGTCAGTCGCTCCGGACAAAGTACACAGCTTGGGGAAACACTCATTAACGAACAAGGGCATTTCACGGAATGCATGTGTTGCATGCGAAAATCAAAAGTAAGTGACGGAACATGGAAAGACAAAAATATACACACTCCAAACGGAGCATGCTAAAGTTATGGTAATGGTGCACAGCATATCTGTAGGTCATAAGTTACCTACACACCAAGTTTGAAATGGATAAAATGGAAATTAATTGAGACAATCACTGAAGTAAATAAGGAAAAATGGAGATTGCTAAAATAATACAGAGTTATGCACCTAGTACTTATCCGTTCTCCTGATCACACGGAATAAGTGTGACCACTTTGAAATAAATCTGCCATACAGTAACAACGTGTTGACCAATACATGCAATCCATGACGGACGGACGAATGCACATTCAGACAGCCGGCCGTACGCCGGATTATACCTCCAAGCTTTACAGACAGAGACAACTCATAAAGTATTGATTACAGAAGACTGGTTCGATGCGTCTCCGAAACGGGACCGTACAAGGTTAATTTACAAAAACCTATTTAGACTACATTTCTAGTTTATATGTCAACAGATACATCTAGGACTAGATTACACGTTGACGGACGTTGAGTCTTCAATATACATTAACATTTTGTCTCAACATCGCTAGAAGCGCATCAATTATTAAATAAACAATGACCTTGCGGTTATAACTCGTGTGTATGTTGACATTTTCGGCCAAATTTCTTTCCGGCGTTTGACAAAAGTCAATGCGACATGCGTCATTCGTCTTTCACCAATGGGCTAAGTCTATGTGAAAAAGCAGCCAGTTGCTTGGGAAGATTGTTGTGTGAATTACTGGTGTAAGAAAACCAGGAAATACATGTGTAGGTGAACTGGCCGCCGTGGTATTACTGAGGAAATGTTAAAAACTGCGTTAACCCCAATCAATTTTTGTTGAAATGAAATTTTGAATAGTGATGAAAACATTGTGGAAAAAGACGAACTTGCTGATTATCATTCATCTCTTAAGGTGAGTCAAATGTGTTTAAAAGGGGCAAAGGTTAAACTAATAACTGTAGACAAATGTTTTCGTTATCTAGGTTATAGAAAAAAATTGATTCATCTTTCAAAGCATTGTTTGGAAAGGAGGATTTGCTCATTGTCAGCAATTGCTCCGTTTGCAAATACACTTTCAACATTCGTATGTAACTAAGAAGCTATAACGGAAACGGATCAACCCTTTCCCGCTTACAGTTGCTTGTTGACGCATGTGCAGCATGTGCAGCAGACTGCTGCAGACTTGTTTATCGTGACCCATTTCCTCTTTTTCCACAAAGGTTTCAACTATATATTTTTTCCCTTGATGTAAGGCAAAATTGCTCGTTATCATTCATCTCTAGCATGTTATTCAAAATGTGTCGAGTAAAAGAATGTAAAACGTTCAAATATGAAAAGAATTAATTTGAAACGTGTTTGAAAGCTTTGTGTGAAAAGGAGGAATTGCTCATTGTCGCCAATTGCTCCATTTTCCAACAATATTTTCAATATTCGATCTGTTATAGTATCACGGAAAGGGTTCCGCTTCCATGGGGAGTATGTAACTATTGTCTGCTTACAGACGCATGTGCAGCAGACGACAATCGAAAACATTTTTTAACAAAAGGAGAAATTGCTTATCGTAGGCAATTTCTACTTTTGCCACAATGGTTTCAACTCCTTTCAATAATTTTATTTACAGTGATTTGCACACTCCCATAAGTCAACTGGGTCACAGCACGGTCGACGTTACCTAACACAACTGCCATTGAGGTCAATCAAAGTTCAGAGTGTGTTTCATGCGTTGGAACTATTTTGTCTCATTAATTAATGCAAGCGGAGGGTTTTTTGAGATTCGGTCGAACAAATGAAATCGTTGAAAAGACAGATTATAACTAATCAAAACTGTAGAAAAAGAAGACATTGCTCATAATAATTTCTGTGAAATATATTATTGATTATTCGGAAATGCCCACTTTTCGACTTTTCAACAGACGAGCAATAACGTGCGCTCCTTGGCACTATTGTTATATTTTCTTAGCAGATATGTTTCAAAATAGGAAAGCATGAACAGTTCTTGTCAGACTTAATGTGGCACAGTTTTCCCCTCTGTATTTTTAAATTCTTTCGTTTTGTTGTCATGATTAATACATTTTCAGAATGTAGTAGAGGACATTTGAAACATCTGTAGGAAAATACATGAAAGTAATGTGGCAAAAAGCAATGTTCATGATACGATCTTTTGAAAGATGTCTTCAGATTATTTAATAATTATACTTTCACTCGTGATTTTTCACATTTGTCCAGGTATTTTCAAAGGGCAACCACTACAGCTTTGTTCAATGTGGTCGTCTACATATCTATCGTATAGTTTGCAATTTATAGGAAAGAGTTAACAAATTATTGAATAAGTTGAAAATATATTCAATGAGCAATTTCTTCCTTTGCCATAATGTTAAAAGGTGTCATTTAATGTCGTCAGGAAGCGCCTGTATGTAAGAAAGGGTTATGACATTGATGCAATGGTGTACTGTCTGATTTCAAAGTTCCCCAAGTACAAAGGCATCACAAACAATTTATTTCGGTGAAAGGGTCAGTATGTAAGTTGTTAATTGAATGTTAAGGTAATTATACCCCCAAAAAACAAAGTTTTGGGGGGTATATAGGAGTCACTGTGTCGGTCGGTCGGTCGGTCGGTCGGTCGGAAGCCATATTTTGTCCGGACCATATCTTAACAATGCAACATAGGATTTGAACGAAACTTAGTAGGATGATACAACACATTGAGAGGAAGTGCGGTGTACAGGAACCATAACTCTATTTTATCTAAATACAGAGTTATTGCCCTTTGTTACTTTTTCTTATTCCTAGAGTCTTGTCCGGAGCATAACTTTAAAACTAATTGTTGGAATTTAATAAAACTTCACAGGATGATACAACACATTGAGAGGAAGTGCGGTGTACAGGAACCATAACTCTATTTAATCTAAATACAGAGTTATTGTTACTTTTTCTTGTCCAGAGAATTACTTAATAACTAACAGATGGAATCTAATAAAACTGCATACAATGGTAGAGCAGAATCAGAGAAAGTGCAGTGTACAAGAACCATAACTCTAATTTACATAATTACAGAGTTATTGCCCTTTGTTACTTTTTCTTATTCGTATAGTCTTGTCCAGAGCATAACTTTAAAACTGATTCTTGGAATTTATTAAAACTTCATAGGATGATACAACACATTGAGAGAAAGTGCAGTGTACAGGAACCATAACTCTATTTAATCTAAATACAGAGTTATTGCCCTTTGTTACTTTTTCTTGTCTGGATAATTACTTAATAACTAACAGATGGAATCTAATAAAACTGCTTACAATGGTAGAGCATAATCAAAGGAAGTGCAGTGTACAAGAACCATAACTCTAATTTACATAATTACAGAGTTATTGCCCTTTGTTACTTTTTCTTATTCGTAGAGTCTTGTCCAGAGCATAACTTTAAAACAAATTGTTGGAATTTAATAAAACTTCATAGGATGATACAACACATTGAGAGGAAGTGCGGTGTATAGGAACCATAACTTTATTTTACATAATAACAGAGTTATTGCCCTTTGTTACTTTTTCTTATTCGTAGAGTCTTGTTTTACAGAGTTATGGCCCTTTTGTTGGTCGGTCGGAAGCCATATTTTGAGTCAAGGTGCTGTTTTGGGGGTACATGTATTTATCATCTTCAGTGATATTTCTAGTTACATTTGCTGTACCCTTTCCCACTTGTAGACACATCTGTAGCAGACGACTTTTGAAAACAGTGTAGCCAAAAGGCCACAATTTTTTCAACTTTATTAAATACTTACTTCCAATAGAAGATATTTTTGTTGGCCTGCTGGCCGCCTGAATGTGCATTCGTCCGTCCGTCATGGAGTGCATGTATTGGTCAACACGTTATAACTGTATGGCAAATTTATTTCAAAGTGGTCACACTTATACCGTGTGATCAGGAGAAAGGCAAAGTACTAGGTACATAACTCTGGTCTGTTTATTTTAGTTATCTCGATTTTTCCTTATTTAGTTCAGCGATTGTCTTAATTAATTTCCATTGTATCCATTTCAAACTTGGTTTGTAGGTAACTTATGACCTACATATTTGCAGTGCACCATTACCATAACTTGAGCATGCTGCGTTTGACGTGTGAATATTTTTGTCTGTCCATGTTCTCACTTATTATATAACTTTCGCATGCAACACATGCGTTCCGTGAAATGCGCTTGTTCGTTAGTGGGTTCTTCCCCAAGCTGTGTATTTTGTCCGAAGCGACTGACTGTCTGTCCGTCTTTGTGTTCATCCATCCGTCCGTTTGTTCGTTACGGTTTGCATTAATGGGTCAAAGCTTTGTTTGTTTCTGTTTAACGGATCCATTTCAAAGTCGTCACACGTATACATTGGGATTAGGAGATCGATACAATATTTTGAACACAAATCTGATCTGGCATTTTTAGGTGTAAACTCATTTCTTCATTTCTTCGGTTATTGTCTCAATAGATGTCCAATGTATCAATTGAAGACTTGGTGTATTGGGAACTCAGAGCTACAGATGTGCATTGCAAGAAGAAACATAAGTCTAGCATCCTTTTTTCGATTGTCTTTCATTGATCAGCATGATTACAATATACATTGTGGATCTTTAGTGATTTCTGCCACTAAATATAATCTGTTGTCCTAGCCTAGTACTGTTAGTTACCCCTGCATTTATCATGAATAAACATTAATTATGCCTACATACAAGCGAAATACTGTCTAAATTTGCTGTTAAACAAAACATTGACCAGAGTGACATCATAACCTGGATCATAAGGAGTAGTAACAGTAGTACTTCTGGTAACTTACCCAGGAAGCGCTGTGAAATAACTGGAATTCCTACGGTCTTGCTTGAAGATTGTGTGCGATTCATTTGCAAAGTGATCCTTTAAATGTTACATGCATGCATTTCTACGGTGATATAAAGTAATTTTCTATTTGTCAGTTACACTGCTTTAAATGAAGTACAATAGAAAGTTAGCTTTAAATGTCTCTTTATAAATGTAAATTCAAAGTGAAAATAATAAACAGCATATCACTTTGTGATTGTTATCGCACATATTTCGGCGAGTAAGCAGTGAGAAACACCAAACAACAAAGTCTGATCTTTATGCCTGGTTTCTACTCCAACAAACAAGATTTCTAGCCAAATGTTAATCCCTTTCAATTAATATTTGCCCTTTAAAACATAATTATTGAATAGGGATGAGAGTATGATAGCTGGAATTCATGAATGCATTTGTACGGTGACAAAGTTAATTTTCTGTTTGTCAGTTACACCGGTTTAAATGAAGTACAATAGAAAGTTAGCTTAAAATGTCTCTTTTTAAATGTAAATTCAAAGTGAAATTGATAATCAGCAGATAACTTTGTGATTGTTATCGCACATATCTCGGCGAGTAAGCAGAAAAAAACGCACAACAGGGTCTGACCGGGACAAAATATTGACAAAACCGAGCAGCGACCCTTAATTAAAATATTTCCAGTTTAGAAATCACTAAAGATCCACAATGTATATTGTATAGTCTTAAATTTATACAATGGACATCTATTGAGACAATAACCGAAGAAATGAAAAAATGAGTTTACACCTGAAAAACCAGATCAGATTTGTGTTCAAAATATTGTATCGATCTCCTTATCCCAATGTATACTTGTGACGACTTTGAAATGGATCCGCGAAACAGAAAGTTTTGACCCATCAATGCAAACCGTAACGGACAGACGGACGAATGGATGAACACAACGACGGACAAACAGTCGGTCGCTCCGGACAAAGTACACAGCTTGGGGAAGCACTCATTAACGAACAATGGCATTTCACGGAATGCATGTGTTGCATGCGAAAATCAAAAATAAGTGACGGAATATGGAAAGACAAAAATATACACACTCCAAACGGAGCATCCTAAAGTTATGGTAATGGTGCACTGCATATCTGTAGGTCATAAGTTACCTACATACCAAGTTTGAAATGGATAAAATGGAAATTAATTGAGACAATCACTGAAGTAAATAAGGAAAAATGGAGATTGCTAAAATAATACAGAGTTATGTATCTAGTATTTAGCCGTTCTCCTGATCACACGTTATAAGTGTGACCACTTTGAAATAAATATGCCATACAGTAACAACGTGTTGACCAATACATGCAATCCATGACGACGGACGAATGCACATTCAGGCAGACAGCCGGCCGGACGCCGGATTATACCTCCAAGCTTTACAGACAGAGAAAGAAGACTGGTTCGATGCGTCTCCGAAACGGGACCGTACAAGGTTAATTTACAAAAACCTATTTAGACTACATTTCTAGTTTATATGTCAACAGATACATCTAGGACTAGATAACATGTTGACGGACGTTGAGTCTTCAATATACATTAAAATTTTGTCTCAAAATCGCTAGAAGCGCCTCAATTATTAAATAAATAATGAACTTGCGGTTTTAACTTGTGCGTATCTTGACATTTTCGGCCAAATATCTTTCCGGCGTTTGACAAGTCAATGCGACATGCGTCATTCGTCTTTCACCAATGGGCCAAGTCTATGTAGAAAAGCAGCCAGTTGCTTGGGAAGATTGTTGTGTGAATTACTAGTGTAAGAAAACCAGGAAATACATTTGTAGGTGAATGGGCCGCCGTGGTATTATTGAGGAAATGTTAAAAACTGCGTTAACCCCAATCAATTTTTGTTGAAATGAAATTTTGAATAGTGATGAAAACATTGTGTTAAAAGACAAACTTGCTGATTATCATTCATCTCTTAAGGTTAGTCAAATGTGTTTAAAAGGGGCAAAGGTTAAACTAATAACTGTAGACAAATGTTTTCGTTATCTAGGTTATAGAAAAAAATTAGATTCATCTTTCAAAGCATTGTTTGGAAAGGAGGAATTGCTCATTGTCAGCAATTGCTCCGTTTGCAAATACACTTTCAACATTCGTATGTAACTAAGTAGCTATAACGGAAACGGTTCAACCCTTTCCCGCTTACAGTCGCTTGTTGACACATGTGCAGCAGACGGCTGCAGACTTGTTTATCGTGACCCATTTCCTCTTTTTCCACAAAGGTTTCAACTATATACTTTTCCCCTTGATGTAAGGCAAAATTGCTCGTTATCATTCATCTCTAGCATGTTAGTCAAAATGTGTCGAGTAAAAGAATGTAAAACGTTCAAATATGAAAAGAATTAATTTGAATCGTGTTCGAAAGCATTGTATGAGAGGAGGAATTGCTCATTGTCAGCAATAGCTCCATTTCTAACACTATTTTCAATATTCGAACTGTTATAGTATCACGGAAAGACGTAACCATTGTCCGCTTACAGACGCGTGTGCAGCAGACGACAATCGAAAATATTGTAACAAAAGCAGAAATTGCTTATCGTAGGCAATTTCTACTTTTGCCACAATGGTTTCAACTCCTTTCAATAATTTTATTTACAGTTAAATCGTTGAAAAGGCAGATTATAACTAATCAAAACTCGATTTTGGCGTAGGAAATCAATTGTGGACTGGTTGCAGCCGTAATCCGACTTTTCGAAAGCAGGTTAGCAAAGAGATAGTTCGAAACGCCCATATCCCAAAAATGGTATTCCCTCTTTGGCGTTTATAGTTTTGGTAAGTATTACTTTCAAAAGTCGTCTGCATGATGGATAGGGTTAATCCCTTTCAAATACATTAATATTTGCTCTTTCATATACATTACTATTGAATAGGGTTGAGAGTTTGATAACTGGAATTCATAGGTTATTGGCTTGAAGGTATTGTGCGATCTTTCCTTTTGCTACAATGTCAAAAGTTGATTGCTGCAGAGGCTTCAGAAAGCTTCGAGATCTGCATTAGGGATATAGTTAATTATGCAAGGAAGGCTTTGAATGCCACTAAATATTAATCTGTTTTCCTAGCCTAGTACTGTTAGTTACCCCTGCATTTATCATGAATAAGCATTAATTATGCCCAGATAAAAGCGAAATATTGTTTAAATTGGTGTTAAACATAAAATTGACCAGAGTGACATCGTTACATGGATCATAAGGTTTAGTAACAGTAATCATTCTGAAAAATTACCCAGGAAGCGCTGTGAAATAACTGAAATTCCTATTGTCTTGGCTTGAAGATATTGTGCGATCCATTTGCAAAGTGATCCTTTAAATGGTACATGCATGCATTTCTACGGTGGCATAAAGTTAATTTTCTGTTTGTCACTTACACCGATTTAAATGAAGTACAATAGAAAATTAGCTTAAAATGTCTCTTTATCAATCTGAAATGAATAATCAGATAACTTTGTAATTGTTATCGCACATATCTCGGCGAGTAAGCAGCGAGAAACACCAAACAATGGGATCTGATCTCTATGCCTGGTCACTACAATTCTTAAATATGGTATTCCCTAATTGGTAAGCATTACTTTCAAAAGTCGTCTGCATGATGGATAGGGTTAACCCCCTTTCAAATGCGTTAATATTTGCCCTTTAAAACATGATTATTGAATAGGGTTGAGAGTATGATAGCTAACATTCATAGGGTATTCGCTTGAAGATATTGTGCGATTCATGTGTTACATAGTGGCCCCCTCCATAATATTGACCATAGTGACATTCAAAGTGATTTTAAATGATTAGCCGATAACTTAAAGATTTTAAATCGAACAAATAATCACAAAAAACAACGAGCGACGGTCTGGTGCAGGAGATTGCAAGTTCAATCCCCCCTCAGGTCATGCCAAATACCTTACAAATTGGTAATGGCAAACCGTCTTTGACTTTCAGGGTTGTGAGGTGAGCATAACAACCGTCTCGCTTGTGTCTGTTAAATGGACCAGTAATACTGGTAAATGATATTCCCCCATATTTTTGGTTTCAAAGTCGTCTGCTGCCTTTACAAGTCAGTGAATCTACTCGGAAGAAAAAGTGTCAATTTACAGAAGTAACAAAGATCTAGTAGGTAGGTACATTGCAATAGTAAACTAGAACTATCACTGAATGTGATTAATACCCCGAAAGCCGCTCTGATCGGATATGGTAATAGTTTGTCATATTCAGGTGTCATTTAGAAATGGCACCATGTTATGGATCGGGTTATTCTTGCTTTATTCATTTTTGGATTGTCTTGGTTAAAACTAGAAAATAGAGTTTTTTTTAATTGTGTTTGATGGCAATGAATTTTGTTTGATTAAAACACATTGGGTACTTGAGCAGTTGTACTGAGGAGGAGAAAAAGTAATAAAGGGCAATAACTCTGTAATAAACTCTGACTTATGGTTCTCATACAATACGTATGTCCAATGTCGTTTTCATCGAATCAGATGAACATATATAGACCCATATTCTTTTTCTTCCTTATTTTAAGTGACATCTAGAGGATATACATGTACTGTAATAGTCCAAAGCTATCGAGAAAGTCAACCTACGTACAAATCCACCTTGTGTATCCATACTACATCTCAAGATCAGACGTCGGACAACTGCATGGAAAACTAGGATAGGTACGCTAATGTTGTTCACCAAAATGTCATGGGTTTTCGTGACTGATAAAAATGACTATTTAAATATTGTGGTAAATGGAGAAATGCTCAGCATCAGCAATTTCCTTTTACAATAATGTTTTCAACTCTATTCAATTGGCATTTTCAGATGCTGTCCATATTCTTACCCAGGTGTTTTAAGGATGTATTCCAGAGATATGTTGTCATTGTGGGAAAAGTTTTTAAAGTAAAATGAATATCATAACATGATTAACGTTGTGACCGTTTTGTTTCAAAATAACTTCATTTCAAAAGCTAGTGGAAGCCCTTAACGTTTCAAATGTCGTTGCAATCGAGTCATGTGGACGTATAGAGAAGCATGTACCTATTTTTCTTTAAGTAATATTGCATAATATGAGATACTTCGTATGTACTTTCAGTTTGGCTTGGATGATTAAACAACCGACAATGATGCCCAACACTGGTGTTGTACCCGCTTTGTATGCACCAATTCAACGAAGATCAAACGTCCGAAGTACAGTAACCTACATGATAAACCGACAAATTCCCAAGACAATTAGAAACAAGAAGAAATAACGAGATTAATAACATTAGTCGGCTACATTATCCATCTGGAAAAAAATCTGAAATTCTAGGAAGTGGATAATATAGAATTGACAATATGATTTATCAGATTATGGGATCTGAGAGCAGATATCATGTTAAACAATATCAAGATGAACGCCATAGAAGGATCTAGTTTTTGTGCCCCGTCCTTTGCAGATGATATGTCACTGTTATCGTTGTCTAGTAAATCCTTACAAGATATGATCAACATGTGCCATCAGTATTCTTGTGTTTTCCAATATAATGCAACTAAGGGCGCCATTGTCACTTTTAACGAATTTAAGCGAGCATTTGCAGGCCGGTCACGGTCCTGGTTTGTTGGTAACGAAGAAATTCAAGAGAAAGACGAGTTCGTCCACTTAGGAAATCTTTGTAACAAATACAGCAGTTCAACCTCGATAATTAAACATGTTGATCGAAATTCGGTATGATTAAATAGAGAGAAAATATAAGCAATTTATAAGAAGAATTTATTTATCTTTATTTTCTCCATATAATGAAGATCAATAATTTACAAAAGTATAAATTCTTCTTATAAATTGCTCATCCATTTTTCGTGCTATCAATGTTTTCAAAAGTTGTCCACTGAATAGGTGTCAACAAACGTCCGCAATCATTTGTAAATGTCTTATAAATGTGTTGACAGTTCTTAAATTTAATTTTATGTTTATAGATTCTTGTTATGTTACGATACATGATAATTTAACCCATCTTTCATATATGCAGAGCTTGTCATGTTCTTATTTCTAAAACGGCTTTAAAAAAGTCTTTAAATAAATGTCATTGTATGTTGAATGTTTACAAACTTGTGACACCGGGTGTAACGGTAAACTTCATTTAGCATTGTTACCAAGTGCGTAAACGGTTCCATGCTAACCATACAATGACTATTTATTTAATTTCGATTTCTTTATTTGTGTGATATGAAACACTCGCTTAAGAGAATACATAAAGCATTCTTCTTATAATTGCTCATCCATTTTTCCTGCTACAAGTGAGGAATCCGCTGTGGTTGAGTGGTTAGCGTCGGGGATTTCGAAACCGGGTGTCCCGTGTTCGATCCCCAGTCGCGGCACTGCGGTCATGGTGGAGTGCCCTTGGGCAAGGCACATTTTCTAGCCTAGTACTGGTTTGTTTACCCAGGGATCATGAGTAAGTGAAGTGTCGCCGTGATATAACTGAAATATTGTTGAAAGCGGCGTAAAACCCCAATAAATAAATAAATAAAATGCTACAAGTGTTTTCAAAAGTTGTCAACTGCATAGGTGTCAATACGTCTGCAATCATTTGTAAATATTTTATGTATAGTGTATCTATTTCTAATGATTTTAGTAAATATGTTGACGGTTCTTAAATGTCATTTTATATGTCAATTTCTGCGTCTCCTATTGAGAGCAGATATCATGTTAAAAAATATCAAGATGAAAGCGATTCCTGTAATATGGAACTCGCCAAAGAGAACGCATATAGTATTCTTTTTATAAATTGCTCATCCATTTTTCCTGCTACCACAGTGTTTCCAAAAGTTGTCAACTGCATAGGTGTCAATACGTCTGCAATCATTTGTAAATTTCTTATGTATAGTGTATCTATTTCTAATAATTTTAATATATGTGTTGACAGTTCTTAATTTTATGTTTTTAATTCTTGTTATGTAAAGATAAATGATAATTTAACCCCTCTTTCATATATGCAGAGCTTGTCATTTTCTTATTTCTAAAACAGCAGTCTTTAAATAAATGTCATTGTATGTTGAATGTATACAAACTTGTGACACCGGGTGTAACGGTAAACTTCATTTAGCGTTGTTACTAAGTGCGTAAACAGTTCCATGCTAACCATACAATGACTATTTATTTAATTTCGATTTCTTTATTTGTGTGATATGAAACACTTGCTAAAAAAGAACACATATAGCATTCTTCTAATAAATTGCTAATCCTTTTTTCCTGCTACCACAGTGTTTTCAAAAGTTGTCAACTGCATAGGTGTCAATACGTCTGCAATCATTTGTAAATTTCTTATGTATAGTGTATCTATTTCTAATAATTTTAATATATGTGTTGACAGTTCTTAATTTTATGTTTTTAACTCTTGTTATGTAAAGATAAATGATAATTTAACCCCTCTTTCATATATGCAGAGCTTGTCATTTTCTTATTTCTAAAACAGCAGTCTTTAAATAAATGTCATTGTATGTTGAATGTATACAAACTTGTGACACCGGGTGTAACGGTAATCTTCATTTAGCGTTGTTACTAAGTGCGTAAACAGTTCCATGCTAACCATACAATGACTATTTATTTAATTTCGATTTCTTTATTTGTGTGATATGAAACACTTGCTAAAAAAGAACACATATAGCATTCTTCTAATAAATTGCTAATCCTTTTTTCCTGCTACAAGTGAGGAATCCGCTGTGGTTGAGTGGTTAGCGTCGGGGATTTCGAAACCGGGTGTCCCGTGTTCGATCCCCAGTCGCGGCACTGCGGTCATGGTGGAGTGCCATTTGGCAAGGCACATTTTCTAGCCTAGTACTGGTTTGTTTACCCAGGGATCATGAATAAGTGAAGTGTCGCCGTGATATAACTGAAATATTGTTGAAAGCGGCGTAAAACATCAATAAATAAATAAAATGCTACAAGTGTTTTCAAAAGTTGTCAACTGCATAGGTGTTAATACGTCTGCAATCATTTGTAAATATTTTATGTATTGTGTATCTATTTCTAATGATTTTAATAAATATGTTGACGGTTCTTAAATGTCATTTTATGATTAATTCTTGTTATGTTACGATAAATGATAATTTGATCCCTCTTTCCCATATGTAGAGCTTGTCATTTTCTTATTTATTGAACAGCAGTCTTTGAATAAATGCCATTGTATGTTGAATGTATACAAACTTGTGACACCGGGTGTAACGGTAAACTTCATTTAGCGTTGTTACTAAGTGCGTAAACAGTTCCATGCTAACCATACAATGACTATGTATTTAATTTCGATTTCTTTATGTGTGTGATATGAAACACTCGCTAAAAAAGAACACATAGCATTCTTCTAATAAATTGCTCATCCATTTTTCCTGCTACAAGTAAGGAATCCGCTGTGGTTGAGTGGTTAGCGTCGGGGATTTCGAAACCGGGTGTCCGTGTTCGATCCCCAGTCGCGGCACTGCGGTCATGGCGGAGTGCCCTTGGGCAAGGCACATTTTCTAGCCTAGTACTGGTTTGTTTACCCAGGGATCATGAATAAGTGAAGTGTCGCCGTGATATAACTGAAATATTGTTGAAAGCGGCGTAAAACCCCAATAAATAAATAAAATGCTACAAGTGTTTTCAAAAGTTGTCAACTGCAAAGGTGTCAATACGTCTGCAATCATTTGTAAATAGTTTATGTATAGTGTATCCATTTCTAATGATTTTAGTAAATATGTTGACGGTTCTTAAATGTCATTTTATGATATGTCAATTTCTGCGTCTCCTATTGAGAGCAGATATCATGTTAAAAAATATCAAGATGAAAGCGATTTCTGTAATATGGAACTCGCCAAAGAGAACGCATATAGTATTCTTCTTATAAATTGCTCATCCATTGTTCCTGCTACCAGTGTTTTCAAAAGTTGTCAACTGCATAGGTGTCGATACGTCTGCAATCATTTGTAAATTTCTATTGTATAGTGTATCTATTTCTAATAATTTTAATATATGTGTTGACAGTTCTTAATTTTATGTTTTTAATTCTTGTTATGTAAAGATAAATGATAATTTAACCCCTCTTTCATATATGCAGAGCTTGTCATTTTCTTTTTTCTAAAACAGCAGTCTTTAAACAAATGTCATTGTATGTTGAATGTATACAAACTTGTGACACCGGGTGTAACGGTAAACTTCATTTAGCGTTGTTACTAAGTGCGTAAACAGTTCCATGCTAACCATACGATGACTATTTATTTAATTTCGATTTCTTTATTTGTGTGATATGAAACACTTGCTAAACAAGAACACATATAGCATTCTTCTAATAAATTGCTAATCCATTTTTCCTGCTACAAGTGAGGAATCCGCTGTGGTTGAGTGGTTAGCGTCGGGGAGTTCGAAACCGGGTGTCCCGTGTTCGATCCCGAGTCGCGGCACTACGCTCATGCTGGAGTGCCCTTGGACAAGGCACATTTTCTAGCCTAGTACTGGTTTGTTTACCCAGGGATCATGAATAAGTGAAGTGTCGCCGTGATATAACTGAAATATTGTTGAAAGCGGCGTAAAACACCAATAAATAAATAAAATGCTACAAGTGTTTTCAAAAGTTGTCAACTGCATAGGTGTTAATACGTCTGCAATCATTTGTAAATATTTTATGTATAGTGTATCTATTTCTAATGATTTTAATAAATATGTTGACGGTTCTTAAATGTCATTTTATGATTAATTCTTGTTATGTTACGATAAATGATAATTTGATCCCTCTTTCCCATATGTAGAGCTTGTCATTTTCTAATTTATTGAACGGCAGTCTTTGAATAAATGCCATTGTATGTTGAATGTATACAAACTTGTGACACCGGGTGTAACGGTAAACTTCATTTAGCGTTGTTACTAAGTGCGTAAACAGTTCCATGCTAACCATACAATGACTATTTATTTAATTTCGATTTCTTTATGTGTGTGATATGAAACACTCGCTAAAAAAGAACACATATAGCATTCTTCTAATAAATTGCTAATCCATTTTTCCTGCTACAAGTGAGGAATCCGCTGTGGTTGAGTGGTTAGCGTCGGGGATTTTGAAACCGGGTGTCCCGTGTTCGATCCCCAGTCGGGGCACTGCGGTCATGGTGGAGTGCCCTTAGGCAAGGCACATGTTCTAGCCTAGTACTGGTTTGTTTACCCAGGGATCATGAATAAGTGAAGTGTCGCCGTGATAAAACTAAAATATTGTTGAATGCGGCGTAAAACCCCAATAAATAAATAAATAAAATGCTACAAGTGTTTTCAAAAGTTGTCAGTTGCATAGGTGTCAATACGTCTGCAATCATTTGTAAATATTTTATGTATAGTGTATCTATTTCTAATGATTTTAGTAAATATGTTGACGGTTCTTAAATGTCATTTTATGATATGTCAATTTCTGCGTCTCCTATTGAGAGCAGATATCATGTTAAAAAATATCAAGATGAAAGCGATTTCTGTAATATGGAACTCGCCAAAGAGAACGCATAGTATTCTTCTTATAATTTTGTTCATCCATTTTTCCTGCTACCACAGTGTTTTCAAAAGTTGTCAACTGCATAGGTGTCAATACGTCTGCAATCATTTGTAAATTTCTTATGTATAGTGTATCTATTTCTAATAATTTTAATATATGTGTTGACAGTTCTTAATTTTATGTTTTTAATTCTTGTTATGTAAAGATAAATGATAATTTAACCCCTCTTTCATATATGCAGAGCTTGTCATTTTCTTATTTCTAAAACAGCAGTCTTTAAATAAATGTCATTGTATGTTGAATGTATACAAACTTGTGACACCGGGTGTAACGGTAAACTTCATTTAGCGTTGTTACTAAGTGCGTAAACAGTTCCATGCTAACCATACAATGACTATTTATTTAATTTCGATTTCTTTATTTGTGTGATATGAAACGCTTGCTAAACAAGAACACATATAGCATTCTTCTAATACATTTCTAATCCATTTTTCCTGCTACAAGTGAGGAATCCGCTGTGGTTGAGTGGTTAGCGTCGGGGATTTTGAAACTGGGTGTCCCGTGTTCGATCCCCAGTCGCGGCACTACGGTCTAGTGGAGTGCCCTTGGGCAAGGCACATTTTCTAGCCTAGTACTGGTTTGTTTACCCAGGGATCATGAATAAGTGAAGTGTCGCCGTGATATAACTGAAATATTGTTGAAAGCGGCGTAAAACACCAATAAATAAATAAAATGCTACAAGTGTTTTCAAAAATTGTCAACTGCATAGGTGTCAATACGTCTGCAATCATTTGTAAATATTTTATGTATAGTGTATCTATTTCTAATGATTTTAGTAAATATGTTGACGGTTCTTAAATGTCATTTTATGATATGTCAATTTCTGCGTCTCCTATTGAGAGCAGATATCATGTTAAAAAATATCAAGATGAAAGCGATTTCTGTAATATGGAACTCGCCAAAGAGAACGCATATAGCATTCTTCTTATAAATTGCTCATCCATTTTTCCTGCTACCAGTGTTTTCAAAAGTTGTCAACTGCATAGGTGTCGATACGTCTGAAATCATTTGTAAATTTCTTATGTATAGTGTATCTATTTCTAATAATTTTAATATATGTGTTGACGTTCTTAATTTTATGTTTTTAATTCTTGTTATGTAAAGATAAATGATAATTTAACCCCTCTTTCATATATGCAGAGCTTGTCATTTTCTTATTTCTAAAACGGCAGTCTTTAAATAAATGTCATTGTATGTTGAATGTATACAAACTTGTGACACCGGGTGTAACGGTAAACTTCATTTAGCGTTGTTACTAAGTGCGTAAACAGTTCCATGCTAACCATACAATGACTATTTATTTAATTTCGATTTCTTTATGTGTGATATGAAACGCTTGCTAAACAAGAACACATATAGCATTCTTCTAATAAATTGCTAATCCATTTTTCCTGCTACACGTGAGGAATCCGCTGTGGTTGAGTGGTTAGCGTCGGGGATTTTGAAACCGGGTGTCCCGTGTTCGATCCCCAGTCGCGGCACTACGCTCATGCTGGAGTGCCCTTGGACAAGGCACATTTTCTAGCCTAGTGCTGGTTTGTTTACCCAGGGATCATGAATAAGTAAAGTGTCGCCGTGATATAACTGAAATATTGTTGAAAGCGGCGTAAAACACCAATAAATAAATAAAATGCTACAAGTGTTTTCAGAGTTGTCAACTGCATAGGTTTCAATACGTCTGCAATCATTTGTGTATCTATTTCTAATGATTTTAATAAATATGTTGACGGTTCTTAAATGTCATTTTATGATTAATTCTTGTTATGTTACGATAAATGATAATTTGACCCCTCTTTCCCATATGTAGAGCTTGTCATTTTCTAATTGATTGAACAGCAGTCTTTGAATAAATGCCATTGTATGTTGAATGTATACAAACTTGTGACACCGGGTGTAACGGTAAACTTCATTTAGCGTTGTTGAAAGCGGCGTAAAACACCAATAAATAAATAAAATGCTACAAGTGTTTTCAAAAGTTGTCAACTGCATAGGTGTTAATACGTCTGCAATCATTTGTAAATGTCTTATGTATAGTGTATCTATTTCTAATGATTTTAGTAAATATGTTGACGGTTCAAAGAGAAACACATAGTAATCTTCTTATAAATCACCCCCTCACCCTTTTCTGCTAAAAGTGTTTTCAAAAGTTGTCCACTTCATAGGTGTTAAAAAACGTCCGCAATCATTTGTAAATGTAGTCAAAGATAATTTCCCTTTTCATGTTTTTTGTTTGCACTTTAAAGCTTTTCCCCTTTCAACCTCTGCAGAATACTCCTTTTTTGAAAACATGATTAAATGGTCATGTTTTTACTCCACATTATGAATATGGTGCAAGTATGAACTTTAATCTATCGAGTGAAATATATGTACAGCGCTTTGTTGTGTGAACAGCAGGAATGGTTCAATATGAGCGATTGCTTCTTTTGCGACAATTTCTTGAAAAGAACCACTTCACAATAAAAGTCGAATTGGGGAAAGGTTTAAGAATTAAGTTTTTATGTATGTTCATTGAGTCAACTGTTTATGTATATTTGACGTTACATCGAATTTTTTACCAACATTACACTTTCTATCGATCTAATAATAACTAATGTTGTGCGATTCATCAAAGCTGTATGGAATATGCGATTTGACTGCACAGGTTTCCAGAGTCTTTTCATAAAATACTTTTATCATAAAATGTGTTTATTTCTGTTTTGCCCCTGGGCCAGTTCATTTGTTGTAATATAAACTTTATATGCCTGTAAATGTTCTACCAAACGATTTATTGGTTTAAGCTTTCAACAATGTTCTGTCATAACCGAACTGCCTGTTCACACACACTCACACCCATGTGTTTCCTCTGTTTTAGTCTCAATGTTTTAACAAGGCAAGGAACAGTTCTTCAAATTATTTGAAATCGGCCAACCAGTTTTCTTTTGTAGTAAAGGGTTTACTGCTTATATATCTCAAAACAACAACTATTTGACAAGTTGAGGAGGACTCGCTAGAGACTTATTTACCAATGTTCAAGACTTTTCTTGTGATCTAGTTTAATAACATTCAATCTTGTTTAACGGGTAATCCCTTTCCGTAACCTTTTCTAATATGCTCATGTATTCCGACTCAAATTTGTGTGGAGTACTGGTGTGAGAAAACCAGGAAATGCATGAGTAGGTGAACTGGCCGCCGTGAAATAACTGAGAAATTGTTAAAAACGGCGTTAAAC